>CM035592.1:44207543-44807543 GCA_020423425.1 Chrysopa pallens | reverse complement strand
TATTATTTATTTCTTTTATATATTTTTTTGTCACTAGTATTTGTTTTATATCAAAAATGACGTAGCCTCTTCGTACAAGATATTGTATCTTATAACAAATTAATTTTAGTACTATTATTGTTTTATATTATTTTTTTTGTAGTAAATAAAAGTAGTTTTAGTAAGTTTTGTAAGTTATTTCCAATATATTAACCTGATGAGCACGAATAAATCTAAAAATTCCCGATTAGGCTCCTCTGCTATTAATTTTCTCTTTACCTCATTCCGACTCAATTATAATTTACCTCAATGATTATTAGGAATATTATTCAATAACAAATGAAATAACTAGTTTGCTCGACAAGTAACAAGCAAAACGGCATACCCGCTACCCGAAAACTAGAAATTAAATTGAAATTAAGTTTGTTTATTTCTATTTCTATTTAAATGAGTAATAATATAATAACCAATAAAAATAAGTGAAGATAATAACAAACATTGTTGATTGTTTAAATACTATGATATATTTCATAAATTCACAAATTTTGAATATGAATGTGTTACATTTTACCATTTATAGCCATAAAACTGATGTTTTTCATTCTTTGTTAAACTGTTACACCATAATATATTTTAAAAGAATACATATGCATACAATAGCTTATAAAATAAAACATCAAAAATTATTGGTTATTTTTTCAACAAAAGAATATGGTAAACTTAATAGTTTTATTTAAATAGTTTAAAATATTTTATCTGATTTACTCGGAAACCATTTTTGGTTTCCGTGATGTACGAACAAAGATAGAAGTAGTGATGAGCATAATTAGTCTTGGTCTTACAAAAAACAAGACCAAGACCAAGATTATTTATACACAAGTAAGACCAAAACCAAGACCGAACAAGCAAAACCGTGACCAAAACCAAGACTGAGTATGCAAGACCAAGACTAAATACAAGACTAAACTAAAAATAACATCTTCCAATAAATACATGAGTCAAAATATATGTAGCAACTTTAAAAGGTTCTTTCCGTGGATCAAAGTATTTTTGTATTCGAAATTTTCAGTTTTTTTTTTCGATTTTAATACGAAGTATAAAATACATTAGTTACCAATAGATGAGTGGGCCATCTATTGGTAATAAAATATGTATTATATACGAGTTCTATACAGTGGAATTAGAGCTTTACAGAAACAAACTATTCAGTCCAAAAATATAACAAACAGATAGAGCGAGAGAAGAGCACACATACAACATGTAACAAGAGATATGTATCAGTAGCACATTGAGTAAACACATTAGTTGTCTTTAATCAGGAAGTACAGAAATAGGGTATACATTTGCTACAGACTCTCTGGAATTGTAGCCATGCAACTTATTATGATTGCAATGAAAATTAATCATTTTGAGTTATTTATAATGTATACCTTCATATATCAATAATCTTCATAATGATATTGCATAGAAAAATTAATAAAGTAAACGTAAGTATCAGATTAAATAGGCAAGACCAGCAAGATCAAGACTTGATCTTAGTTTTCCTTTGCTCACCACTAGATTGAAGATATATAACAAAAATATATATTGCGACTTTATATTCTCAGACTTTAAATGGCCCTTAAAACAAAACATACAAAAAAATAAATAAAAACAAAACCATTGACATAATTTATGGACAAGTTAAAATAAATTCATAAAAAGTCGAATTTTCTAAGAAATTTTTAAGTGCATTCAGGACTTGGTTTCAAAAAGCCAATCTCAATTAGTATTATCATTAAAACAATTGGAGATAATAACAAAACATCACTAAAAAATATATTCTTACATATTTTTACTTAGTAATTTTAGTTTACACTAATTTTACTTTACATATAGTGATTTCAAATATTAGATATTTTTATTTTCAAAGAACTTTAATTGTACTGGATCGTAGAATATTTGAACATTTTCGATTTTTTTCTGACACAATGAATAAGTTTAAAAGTATACAAATTTAAAAGTTGTAATTACTAAAAGTATTAAATTTTTCCAAAGATCAAATATATAAAAGCTGTTCTTAGTAAATTACATTTATAAAGGAGTTCATTTGGAGTATTACTATTAAAACCTAGAAAATAAACTAAGAATATTTTATTTAGTAATTTTTAAAAGTTAAATCCTAATGAGTTAAGAAACATATGTATTTCGAGGTAGAAAAATAAAGTATAATATTATATCTATAATCTGAATTTTCAGTACTTCAATCAAACTAAGGACCTGTATAATATTATTAACTGCTTTGAATAACAATCATTACCATTTTAAGAAAATAGTAATCAAAATGACAATAAAAAAAACACATAATAGTATAGTTTGATTACTTTAAACATAAACACAATAATCGTACACAACAATAAATTTAATAACTTAGAACAATAATATTTAGTTTTTATATTCGATGAAAATATAATAGAGAAAATTTCTATTAAATTGTCCATTAAATTTTTTATTTTATTATTGCTCACATATTAAGTACTTCAATAAAATATAATAACAGTGGCAGAAATAAAGTGTTGCGATAGAGTCGAACGATTGCGAAAATGACGAAATGGAATCCATGAACAACATTAATTGCATGTTCGTGTTTGAACAGAGTTAGTTATATGATACATTCGATATTATATAGAATTTATTTACTTCCACCTACGTGATTTAATTTTAATCCAACATATATTTTGTTTACATATATGCGACAATGCAGACGTTATCTACTAGACATTTACGTTTTATGCGTTTATAGCAAAAGCACGTTTAAAAATCATTCAAACCAAGACACCCTCAAATATTATTCAGCCTAATAAAAAACTAGAGTAAAAATCTTATTAAAGAGATTTGTTGATTTAAATTTAATCGTAAAATTTAAAATTATAACGACTTTAGTTGCAAACGCCAAAGAAACGATTAGCTACGATGTCTACTAATTATACATTACATACAGTACTTCATATATATACACAACTAGCAGACCCGTACACTCATTGCTGTCACAATTTTGCAGGGACACCTGGTATTTATTGTGGAAGCTCTCGGTATTGGGAAATTCGTGCTAAAGCTGTGTTTTTCTATCATGTCTAGAACATGTTTTATTACCATCTGTGTATTATTCTGATTGTAAAATTTTTTTTGTAAAATTTCATTTAAATCTATTTTGGACAATTCGTAGAATATCTTTTTAAAACGTAGCCCTCTTTTTATATGTAAAATACATACATAATAATATATCTGGTATTTATTTGATAATGAAAAATAACTTTATATTATTTCTTCTCTTACAAAATTAATTCTACTTTCGATATTTTGACCGATATATTATATTTCTTGGGGATCTATTGTATTTACGGAAAAAAATCAAAGCGCAGGTTTGAATTTAAAAAAATACTCGCAATGTCAAGTGACTGATAATGTAATGTAATAACGTGGATCCATAGACAGCCACCAATATATTTATGGTTTTATCTTTAATGGTTTAAAAGTTGAATCATGTATTTATTGGACCCAATGGACCGATTTCACAAGTCACGAACTTGAACTTACTTTTTATGTGTAAAAGACGTCACCAAAATTTCCCCTCGCTATTTTTTTTTTCGTTTTTGAGTTATCTTTATTATCGTATAGAGAAACGAACGAACAAAGATGGTCCATAATTCATTTTTAGATTCGATATTTTCTAGCGTTACATTTTAAACTAAAATGAGTATACACTGATATATTTCATAAAATATGCCGGTTATAAAATGTCATTTAACCTACATAATTTTCCGATTAAAATTTTTTGATTTTAAAATTATTTGATTTGTGTTTGTGAGTGTCAATAAATGTAATCTCTTGTAGCGTTAGCGTAATAAATTAGAACTTATTTTATTAGAACCATTAAATATGAAAAGTTGTAATTTGAAAAATATTTGGAGGTTGTGCCTCAAACTACACTCTCTTAGTGACGTCCTTGCAAAGAATAATATGAAAAACAATATTTCTGCGAAGCGAAGAACTCAATTTGTATCACCAGTATGGGTTTCTTCGCATTTTATATGAAAATTTATGAATTTTTATGTACCCAATCGGGGTTATTATATGTAATGAAAGTGTTGCGTTATATTTTTCAGAGCATCATTTACCGTTTACCACTTTCGTATTAGATAATTATCCTGTAACGATATAAGAATTATATGACCTCAATGAACCATGAAACACTTTAATTCTTCAACAAAAACTTTAATAACAATAAATGTCGATTCATAAAAGTTATAGAAGTGTTATCAAAGAATGTCAAATGAAATCTTAATAAAAATATGTTGTATACGATTTATTCTTTTCACATCGCGTGACAAAGTAAAACTCTTCGACAAAGACAATAAATAACACAATTACATAAAAACTAGCTGATTCAAATCTACTCAGCTAGTGGATCTATTTAGATTAACGTGGAAAAGACGAAACGACCTGACAAATTGGCTGCATCATGTTTATTCGTGCACAAGCTATTGTATTATCGTAGTAAAAAAATGTGGAAAAGTGGTGGAATGGCTTCGATTTTCAAAATTCTTGTTTGTTCGTGTTAGTTCGAGGATTGGGTTATTAACGTCTTTCAACTATCCTCGGTTTCCTTTTTGACTTCTAATTCGTAAATAAACAAAAAATTCTGAGATACAATTTTTGAGATGAAATTTTGAATTCTAATTTTTTTATCACTTTTGTCACTTCTAGGGGTTATTTCATTGGAGTAGAAACAATCCTTAGGTGCTTTTTAATCTCAGATTCGTAATCAGCTACCCCAAAACCCCGCAAAGACGATTTCCAAAACGAAATTTTGTATTTAAAAAAATTATTATCCCTGTCACTTCTAGGGTTACATTGGGTTACAACTAACCTCAGTTTTCTTTAAACCTCGGATTCGTGTTCGCCGACCATAAAGGTTAGTGTGTTCTACTACATTTCAACGTTTTTTCCGGCTTATTTACTGTGTTACATAGTATGTTTTAAATAAATATACGACCTAAATGTATGTCTTCATTAACATTTTAGGTCACTGTCAGAGTGTCGGCATAAATCATCTAGGCCATATAAAATACAACAAATGCAAATTTGTCGTCAGTCATGATCTCTTCTCTCAGTCAATGAATAATATAGCTAGGACTTTCAATATAAGAAATAATAATCGCTATTCGCTAATAATTAACTAAAAAAAATAAAATGTGTATCTCGTATTAAAATGGAAAATAACAATATGAGAAAGAATACATACTTACTTTATTTATAAGTAAGTGTGAATAAATTAATTTTGTTTCATTTACTTCACAGAAACTTTTAATTTATTGTTACTTAATTTATTAGTATATTATACGCTAAAAGTTACATTCCGTTTACAAGCCAATAAAGAATAAACACAGCTCACTATAATGAATATATAATTGAACAATTGCATAAGTTGAGTATTAAATGAGCTCAAGCCATTTAATTTTAGTAGATTAAATTGTATTTTATTACGTATAGCCAGCCAGTTGTTTATTCTTTAAATATATAAAACTTCTTTATTGAATATAGAAACTAAAGTTGAGAAGATTGCCGCCGAAAAGACTGCCATTAAAATTTTGCATTTTATTATGAATATTGTAACCTTGAACATCATACATACAAAATGCGTGTGTGTAGGTGTTTTGCGACCACTAAAATGTCAATTAATTTGTAACAAATATTTTAGTTTTTTAACATAAATATAAAAAATAATTTTAAATTAAAAATTTCAATAAACAATTACTTTGTGATCAATTTTCTTTCGAAGAAGCCTAACATATTCTCTAGAATAAATTGATTCAACCATTCAGTTAAGGAAGTACGAGCACCAAGGCAACTTTTGATAAAAGGCTTGATTTTTTTTTAATACAAAGTTTAAATATGTCTAAACAAATTCCAAAAATTTGAAGGAGATTGCCCGATCATTTAAATAAATAATTAACTTTAAAGTTGAGCAATTTAACATTGGTCTTATGGGGTAACCTTCAAACATTGATATATTTCTGTATTTTTCTCGTAAAACTGTCGGTGAATATTTTTAAAAAACTTATGGATAAAAGTAAATATATTAGTGATAAATTTAATCCAAAAACATTTACACTTGCCCGACTAATTAAAGTGTATTAATTAAAAGAAAAATAAATGCCGCCACTAGCCAATGTTAAATGTATATCTATATATTGAAAAAAATCATATGGTTACTGCGTTCCCCTTACCGCGCTTGAGTCGATACCTATCCCCACCCCGCCTGGCACTCGTACTTCCTTAAGTACATCTTTTTATGAGACATTTCGTTCGTTATGAGAAGATTTTCTCCATGTGATAATATTTTTTTACACATTTTTAATAGCTACACACAGTAACAACGATACACACAAAAATCAATATTTAATTATTTTCGTTTTCCAATATTACTTGATGCAAAGGCAATTTTAAAAGATAATTGAATAATTTTAAAAATGAAAAATTGATAACAGAATATAAAATTATATTTTAAGTATATTTTACATGTATTTTATATATAAGGAAGTAGTGCTTTTAGAAAACAGAGTAACAAATCATTTTTAATAGACTTATTTTTTCATGAATGTTTATGTAGAGGAATGTCAGTTTGGATCTTATAAGTTGTGATTTTAAGAATCAAATTACTGCTTTGCTTATTTTGACTTCCTTCCTCTTTTCAGACTTCATATTTTGATATACTAGGTAGTTTTTGATAACATCCAAGTAGTTTTTGTTGTTAATATCACATTAATAAAAAAAAAAAAAAACAGACATTATAAGAGGTGCTAATTTGGAAAAATTCTAATCTAAAAATGAAATAATAAAGGGAGTAAAAGATGAAGAAATATTTAAAGTTAATTTTCACGCTGCGTGTTACCTGTATTTCAATATTTTGTCTCACTTGCTTTTATCTCGCTTGAACATTGATTTTATATTCAAACACGATTTGATGTTGTTTTTCTACTCAACATACATATTACATTAATTTTAGTCTAACATTTGTAACGCTTGTAAATATTGTCCGCACAAGCAAAATTTTGGTATAGATATTCATACACACACACCAAATTAGTCTATTTTCGTTTGTATGTCAGTCTAGATAACTTATAGATATATAGCTATAACGGGCTAAAATTTTGATTGTGTATTCGAAGCCTAAAATGTAAGATCGTGAATGAGCAAAATCGTTCAATTGGATGCGAGAGATACCAAATTTTTTAACCATAAGAGATAGAAAAATTTTAACACGAATGAAGATTGTAAAATGAATGCTTGGATTTACCACAATTTGTTACTCAAATATAGCTAATAAACACATATAGGAGATAGTTACAATACATATTATTATTATACTTTTATTTGTAATTTATAGTAATTTGTATTTTGATTAATCTTTTATAATATAAAAGTTAAACTAATTTTAAGTTTAACGTGATGTTCTTCACCATAAACAGATTTCATTTTGGTATTGAATTTATTATTTTAATTATTCCAAAATCAAAAGATTTTCTCATTGTTTTTATTTCCCTCATTTCGTTTTAATGCAGGCAAAAATTTAGTAAAGAAGATATTTTTGATTTTTTATCAATTTCAACAATAACTGTAGTTTGTAATTTCCATGAGAAATTGTTTTTTGAATGAGACGATTTTAAAATTTATAAGTTATGTAAATTTCTAGTTTCTCATCTCAATTACACAATAGAAATATCCTTTTGTCGAATAATTAGTTATTCAAATTATAAATTATCGAATCGCTTAATTCAATTGAAAATGGAGGATTTTCAAGGAACTAATGGGGTTTCTTCAAGGAAAAAGGACTAAAATTAAAATATTGAGGATACTATTATCTACTTTTATCACCTGCATATTTATACTTACCTACTTAAAAAATAAACCCTCTGTAAACTATGAATTCGCAGTCCACTTAAACAGATTTTCACAGTATTTGTTGCGTATAAGCGACTCCGACTGAAATATAAGTAGATTATTAATTATTACATTAATGTTTGTTTCAGAGAATTGAAAAACCATTTTTGGAAGCTGTTTCAACAACATTGGGTGATCGTTATACAGAAAATGTGGAAAGTATATATAAAGTAACAATAAAATTTATAATTGAAACTTTAATAAAAGGATTTGATAATGCAAATACACCAGCGATAGATCAACAACAAAATACAAGTGGGACATCTTGAATGAAATAAAACGTAACAACAGCATAATGCTGAGAAATACAATTCCACACAATATTCTGCGCAAATGGGAAAATTTGAAAAATTTTAGTTTTCATTCAATAAATAAACAAACAGAAATAAATATTGAATTAATTTGTTTGTGTGAAAAAGTCAATATTAATATCGTAAAACAAGAATTTGTGATTGTTAATGTAAGTGAAACCACGGAATTGAAAACAAAAGTAAATTATTGTCAATTTTTTTGTTAATATATATTTTACATAATGTGTTTGTGTAAAATTGTTAAAAAACGGACCTAAAATTGTTTGTGCTTTTTATAAAATCAAAAGAAAACATTAATTTATATGTGATTAAAAAAATAAATAAATATTAAAATATATATGAATTACTGTTTAAGTAACATCCAATTAAAAAATCAAACTATAAAAATAATGGTATGAGCCTATTATCTATGTGTTATTCTGCAACAAATGTTATTGTTAATTACTGCAATTAATTAATTTATGCTTGTAAGATTTGCGCCATAATAAAAATTATATAAATATATCATATAGTGATTTATAAATTAAAATGTGAAAAGTTGTTGTGAGTACTAGAATTCGAAGCATAGATCTTCGATTGAAAGATGTGTTAACCAACTATATTAAATAAATGTTAGTGATATAATCTTTTTCACATATCGATTTATTTGTAAACTCCTCATAATACAAAGATTTCATTCAGTTTCTATGAATCATATTGAACGAATTTATTACGATTATAAATTACAATTTCAATGAAACAAGATGATTCTCTAAATAATTTTATCATAAGAATCCAGGGTGAAAAATTAATTTAAAGGTCGTTTATTGTATAATAGCTTTACCAAATAAATTAACTGCGTCAATAACCATTAAAATAAGTTTCGTTCAATTTATTTTATAAGCCTTATAAAAAAATTCGTGTTCACATGAATATTGCATTTAACATTTTTTTTTTTTAAATAATATTTGTGATTGGCTTATGATTGTTGCTTTTAAATAATTTGTTTTAATGAAAATAAATTTAATAAAGGAAAATGGAAGATAAAATAAAAATAATAATCAGCTTACGTGTGATAAATGAATATAGGATTAAATTAGGTTACAGGGTTGTCAAATATATTTCACACACAAAAAAATAAAAATAAATAATTAAGGTAAATTGAACAATAATCGACATAGAAGACTTTCGTTCGCTCGATTGTAGTAAATTGAAGTTTTTACATTGAACAAAAAAAGATATATTTAGAGTTGGCGATAAAATACTGTTATTAATTTTATTTATAAATTTATTCTGTGTATCGAATATACAGAAAAAGTTTTAAAACTAATCGATTGTCTTTTACAATCACACTTTTACTTACCACCACAATAATTTGTTAAAGTAGCGAACAACTGTTGCTCGATAAATTCCCTGTGGTATGTTTTCATTCAAAAATACTGAGATTTATTATGAACTGTTTTGATTTGAAAAAAATTTTCCTGTCTAAATATTAAAAGAGATTAAATCATAAACACAGTTTGGAAAAAGGCATTTCCGGAACCAGAAATATGAACAGAAAATGATATCAAGAGAAAATTCAGAAGATAGTACCTGCAGATATATTCGTTTAAAATATCAGATAAATTATGAATACTAGTTTCTGTGGATATGAAATTTTGAACTCTCAAATATCCATAGCTCGTTTTTTAAATTAAAATTCAGTTTTAGTTTTGGTAGTACTTGCTAAAATTGTGCTTTTCTGAAAATTCCCATAATATTTTAAGCTAAAAACATAAAAGAAGAAAGTACGCTTAAAAGAAAACAGCATAACAATTTTATTTGGTCTATTTCTTATCCCAAAGGAAATTTTTTCTTCACCGGGCTGAAAAATCATAGCATATAAACTGGCAACCCTAATATTAATGAGACGCAAATTTATGAAATAAATGAATAACACTTACGCTTTTGAAGTAGAAATGTTCAATTAAGTTAATGAGAAACGAACAAACCAGAAAGATGACACTCTAATTTTGTTGTTAATGACATTTATATAATTACTAAACAAAAGCTTAGTTAGCATTGTGTTATTAACACGTTCAACAGCTAGAACGAGTAATAACCTTATGGTAGGAAGGTTTTATAACACCTTAAGAAAGCAAAATAAATTTCTTCTTTTAAGGTAATTTCACAAATTAAATAAAGCACAATTATGTGCTACAAAAGAACTTTTATTTGCTTTTCTATACATTCTTATTGTTCTTTAAATATTCATTAACATAGGTAGTAAGTTACTACTTTAATAAATTGAATCTGGTGCTACGATTAAGAAGAATTATAACTGCAATATAATTATATCTGCATAAAGACTTAAAATGAGTAAAAAGTTACACAAAACAAGTAGTATGGTAGATCGGTAAAAAATTATTCCCATGCTCGGCGCTGTGAGTTCATATTTCAGAAGTAATGGATTAACATAAGGAAAAAAATGTATAAATTTAAACTTTGTATTAATCACTGAAGGTAAAGTCATTTTCGTAATTATGGTCAATATTGAAATTTGTAACTTACTGGTTTTGTCATTTTTATTATTTCATCTAGAACTTCTTTGCTTCGTGAGTATGGATCTGAAGTTATTTTTAAAAAGTCATTAAAAATATGCAAGATATGAATATTAAAAATTCCTTATTAAACAAGAAAAGAAATATATGCATTATGACGTCATCACTATATAAATTACATGTAAAGCATCGTTGTCTAAAGTGAGGTGGAAAATAATCTTTGATAGGTTATACATTCTATGTTTTTGAATCAATTTTAATTTAATTTTAAAGTTTTGTTATGATATTGAGCCAAGTTTCACATTTTTATAATAATATAAGAAATTCAGTATCAGGAAAATACCCAATTATTAACATTGGTTAATATACATAAAACTTTTCTTTAAAGTTGATATAATTTAAAATAAAATGTCATACATTTTTTAAGTCAAAAAATATAATTTTCAATAATTAATACTAAACAAAATACACAATAATGATTTTCGATAATAAATTTGTATATATAATAAAATAAGACACGATAGATATTCACTCTATAAAACCACAAACAACAATTTTTTAAATATACGCTTGTTTAATAAAAATAATTAACTGGTAGTCCGTATATTATTAAATATAAATATAGATGTAAATTATAATTATATAACTTCATTGTGCCTAATTACAACCTTAAAAACATACAAAATTGCATACATAAGGAAAAAAGTATGATTCTATCACGAAAAAATTTAAAGAGCAAACTAATGTTTATTCGTTTTCGTTAGTCCACTGATCACGCATTCACATGAAGGCATGTTTTATCGATCCTGTTTTTTGTTTTTTTTTTGTTAATACATATTATATTATAAATATATTATATATACTGTGCCGTATTTCATACTATGAATAAAAGTAAACAATTATTTATAAATGAATATATTAACCTCCAAACAACCAATAAAATTAAAGAATACAAATGTTCACGTGAAACTTTTTTACAAACAATGGACTAACGAAATTGATTACGCGAAATACATACATTATTTATCTTATGCATTGTGTTACAATAATTTTAACATATAGTATTCGAATACACGGCATATCTTAAAACTTATAAAACATCCATAATGCCAGGAATCGTATAGTCATTAGATTAATTATTCTACATATTCATTTGAGGTTTATGATTTTATCATCCTTCTTATATTTTGTCGTCTATGACAAAATATATTTGTTTTATCCATACCAATTAGCAAGGCTCTTTTGATTCGTGTTTTTCATAGGAGTTTTCAATATTGGTATTTTTAATAATATTATAAAGATATGAAGTTAGACTTAAAAATGATCCAAATCGGTATAGAAAATTCTTTATGAATTTATTTGATTTTGTAATTTTTATTGTTGGCCTTCAATGAGTTATATATTTTTTTAAAAAAAATTTTTTATACCACAAAAATTATCATCTTAAATGACAAAATTGGCTATACTCTCTATCCTGGAACCTTTTACTAGTTTTTACATCAATCCCAATATCAGGTAATAAAAAATCATACACGTGGTAACACGCGCACGAAGAAATTGAAGGTGTCTTGTTATCCAGAAATATTGATTGGTTTTCTATTCCAAGTAATACTATATAACTTATCTGCTACGATACTTTTAACATTTCCAGTTTATGGATTTCTCTATATGTGACTGGTATTCGATTCTCTCATATCTGAGACTAGGAAGACCTTTATCTGAAAAAAAGTATTGTTACTTATTGAATTATGACAAACAATATTATTATTATTTTTAATTATAGTTTTTCCAATTAAACATCTTATGATGCTCCTGACCGTTCATTAGTTATTTGGGAATTATAGTTCTTTGAAAAACAAGTTAGCTTATTAAAACTCACCTTGGTCCAATTTACAATAAAATGGGAAACTTGTTTTTGAAAACTTTTTTTCTGTGAAATATAGTGAACAAAACTTTGCGTCGAAGTACTCTTTATTTAAAATCAAACTTTACATCTTAATATTACAACATATTCTTTATACACGATTATTTCTCCACTGTGTCATGAATTAAAAACACTGTACCGCCCATTATCAATTGATTGATCATAGCCATTTAAAAAATCAAATTATGGCCAAACAAAAAACAAGGAAGAATTCAAATCAATAAAAACGAGATGAATACTGCAATAAGGATTATCTTCATTCGCAGCATGTGAAAAGACAACTTAATCGATTGATGAGCCAGGAGTTAAGATACAATTGTTTGTATGTAAATTACATAGCTATATTTTAAAATATTTTGATTTATTACAAAAAATGGTAAATTTTGACTAATTTTCCATGTAGAATAAAATATCAATCACATACTTATTTAACCTCCTGTAACCATTACAACACCGGAAAACAAAATCATGCACGAATGTCGGTTTTATGGAATTAATTCTAGTTAATTGAAGGTCCCAAATTATAACAATAAACAAATGCAGGAATCTATTTGACATTTAATTGTTATTAGAGTCACAGCCATATAATCTTATCAGTTTTGAAATAATTAAATCATATTACATGATAGTGACTTTTACTTGATTAAATTATTCAATTATAAGCATGAACAAATTTTTGATCAAGAGTTAAGTGTATTGTATAAGTCTATAATGTATGGTACTTGTACAAAGGTCAGTTTTTAAATTTAAATAGAGATTAACTAAAATACCAACAGAACCAACCCAATATAGTAATTATAAACCAATAATTACACATACATTATAATTATGAAATAAAAAATATTAAAAAATCATTAGCATCAATCACAACCAATTAACCAAATGACAACAATTATTATATTCGAAAGTTTATGCGTGTAAAAAATTTATGTTTGTTAATTATCCCGATATGTGTTTATTTGGAAAGAACTACATGAAGGACTGTATAACATGCATAGCACGGTAAGTCTTTTAAATAGGGCTCGATATTTCAGAAAATAATGACGTGGGAGGCTATGTCTCTATCTCTTAAATTTTTGAAAATTTACTGCCACATTGTAGGTGGTATTTTACATGTGTTGTTAATGATTTTTTTTGAAAAGTTTATATTCTTTCATATGTAGCCTCGTGGAATCAATAAACGCGACGACCTGAATATTCCACGCCTACTAAACATTCTAAAAAACGCTAATATCTTATGGTGTTTTTAAAAATTTTTGCAGTATATACATGAATGTTTTAGATTGGTAAACACAATGGATACTTATAAATAACTAACACAACGTAAAAAGATTGATTAAGGTTTTTAAATGGAAATAGGTAAAAGAGTGGCAATTTTTAATTATACAAGTATAGTTGTATCACCTATATTTGTTACAATCCTTTATTCATAATAATTGCACTTGTCTCAGAATTATCAAGTAAAATTTGACATACTTGCCAGTTTTCGAGTGAGCTAAAATTGAGTATGCACATGTTAATCGAACGAAAATACAATGGTAAGACATAATAAAATACAATAACAAAATGGAACCGTAGTAAAACTTATTATTTTTTAACTTCTTGGGCGTTCACAATAGTTGGATAAATACTCCTAATTTTTTTAATCCATTTTAATAGATCTTGCTCCTTTAACATCATTAAAGATTGTATTAAAATAATATGTTTTTATACTCAAACATAACTCCCTATATTTTACTTTTTAAAAGTAACTTAATTTTACTATTTTTTATGTTATCAAAAATATTATGCGCCCATATGGCGTATACCAAGTCAGTACTGCCGAAATTTCCCGACAAAAAGCAGAAGTATGAGAATAACTAATTATGGTTTTGATTGGTTAAGCTTTTGGTTAAGTTGGCGAAAAAATTCTTGTAAAGTTAACAATGATCTCAAAAATAATGATATACAAGCTTTATTATTTTAATTGACATTTTTCAAATGTATTTAGATGTAGTAAAATAGAAGCCATAGGAATATGGATCTCTCAAAGCTTTCTAATATGTAAACTACGGATCTGTTTGTGTAGATATAACCCTTTCGAGGTCTATACATTAAGCTCATTTATCACGAATGGGAATGTAGAAAAATGGATAATTTTGAAAAAGTCGGTCATTATATGATAGAGTAAATACAATTACAAGCACAATTTAAATAAGTAAAAAAAAATATTAATAGTTCGTAGAAAGTAAAGCTCAATTACCTATTTAATTTATTTTAAAAAAATTTAATTAATTTAATAATTTTTATGAAATTTCGTTATTAAACTACATTTTTAATTAAATAATATAATAGTTTAAAAAAACTAAAAAAACACGCATGCATGCGTAGTTCGCGCACTAGCTCTATCTTTATTACTCTCATGCAAAGGATCCGTTCAGATGCGTTCTGCAGCCAACTTCAGAGAGTTACCTACAGACAAACAAACATACGAGTGAAGCTAATAAAAGCGTGTTAAAAACAATGAAAATCAGAAAACTAGATAAATCGTTGAAAAAGAAATTTTAGTGTTACATTTGTGTATTTTTTTTCATCTCAAATACGAGAACAATAGAAACTGCTTGTTACTTACAGAATATTTTTATACCCAGTTCAACAATTGAAAAGTCAAAGACGAATGTGCTTTAAATTTAACTATAGTGTTTTAAAAGAATCAAGGTTCAGCAAGCTTTAATTTCTTTATCTAATTTAGTCACTCAAATTAATAGTAAACCCTAGTACATAAAATATAACATAACATGTCTATCATAAGATCTTAAAGTGCATTATCTTCGAAATACGAAATCCAAATGACGTACATAATAACAGTTATTTTCCTCATAACAGTTATTTTCACTACTTTATCACATGGAAAACCACGAAATTGTGCTGAAATATAATAAATGTATACTATTATGTGAAACAATACGAATTATGTGAAACATACGAAATTCTTAAAATCTAATTAATACTTTTATGCGCCTCATCAATAGGTTAATTTATTCGATAATATCTGTATAGTTCATGGAGATCTATTTTGTTGTTCAAGTGAAGTGGAGTAAAGATTCAAATTAAATGTTGCATTTCGTTGGTCTGTATCCTTCTATAATTGCATATAGTTACACTTTATCCGATTGTTGTGAAATTTGATAGTTGATTGTTTGTCAATGAACTAAATTTATTTATTAAGCATTTTTTAATTAATTATAAAAATGAAAAATTTTTAATAAAAAATTAAAATATTTTGGACAATGAGCTGGCTTACCTTTAAAAACCGATTACAAAATAAATCATTCCGATAAAGTATCATCAAAAAAAATAACAAATAAAAAATAGTATTTTTACACAACTATAAATGAATACAGTTTTCTTAAAAATTAGACCATAAATCCCTGGGTATAAGAATATATATTTACATAAATATTAACACAACCTAATATTTAAATTTAAAGAGAAAATATAATTACAAATTATCCCTAATAAAATAACGATTCTACTGTTTATTTAAAGCCAATAAAAAAAAATTATTGATGTTACATTTTGTTTTAAAATATATTTCGTTTTATTAATTTTTCCATTATAAACAAGCGTGGAAATATTCTAAGAAAACATTTCAAAACGTATAAAATAAAAATGTTTATAAAATAAAAAAATAAATTATAACAAAAAACCGAAATAATTTTTAATAATAAAAAAACTCAGTTTTTCTGAGATTATGCAAAAATTTATTCTCTTTGATCTATTATTTTTTTATAATTAGTAGAATAAACTACAATTGCGGTATTGAACTTGAAACTTGAGAGTGGACATTTCTACCCTAGCTTCATCATAATGAAAAGCATAGACATTACCTTACACTAAATTGTAATTATGATTTTTTGTTATTGTAAGACACTATTTTTCAATAATAAATATTGAAATTCCACAATTTCAATAAGAGTTAATTTGTAAGTTAATAATCATTTTATTTCATTTTTCTCAAACTAAAAAATAAAAGTATTTCAATTTGAATACAAAATTTGATTTTTGTTACAGATTTAAATATCATTAGTGAACCTTACATATATTGTTCAATAAGATTTGTGGTTCGATAAGAAAAACACAACTTTATGATTTGAAATACACTTTATTTTTAAGAACAGTCTCCCTAATCACCAATACACTTGTTCCAACGAGATTCCAATTTATGAATTCTATACCTGAAAGGGTTGCAAAATACGCTTCTACAGCTGTTAAGACCTCATTGTTTGATGAAAAACGCATTCCACGGTTGTATTTTTTTAGGTTTGGAAACAGATAGAAGTCGGTGGGGGTCAAATCTTGTGAATACGGTGGATGCTCTAATAATTGGAACAAGTTTTATTCATGGATTTTAGTATTGTCAAAATACTCTTGTAACACGGTAATTTGTCCTGATGAAAAATAATTTTTATTCTGCATACCGGATCTTTTTCACGATTTTTTTCCTACAGCTGATCTAAAATTCCATAAACAAAATTCCTTTCTAATCCCAAAAATCCGATGCTAACACCACATTAGATACCTAGGGATTCTCCTAAGCTTCTTCATTCACTCGACGATTTTCCAATACGACATCCTATATTTTTTCTACGATTTCTGGTGTTGTTGCTTTTTTGGATGTCTTTGGCGTAGATCATCTTCAAGGTTTGTACAACGACGTTTAAATTCAGCAACCCATACATTTCCTTTTTTTTTAAACTTTCAAAAAAAAAATTCAATCACTGCACGATACTTCATTTTTCCATTGTAAAAAAAAACCTATGACACGCCGTTACTAACTGGCTTGTAAACAAAGAATTATTTGGCAGATTGAAATGACACTTCACATACGTTTATATGAAAAGTGGACCAACATAAGAAAACAAATTTAGGCTTGTAGCAACGCTTTCTCTTATCAAACCGCTCAAACTTATTGAAGAACCCATTTAACATATGCCACACGCAATTGCATTCATTATCATTGAAAATTATTACTATTGACTAATAATGTCCTGCCTAGAGGAATCCTTAAAATTTGAAATAATTGTTTTTTTTAATAATGTAGATACACATTTCAATTGAAAAATAGATTAAAACGAAATGAAAAGTTTTTGATGTAAAACAACTATTAGCGTAACTTGGCAGTAAAAACGAATAGTAAATTGTAACGGCTGGTAGTCTAAATGAGTCAAGTAATACAGTTATAAGTATTTTGTCTATTTCTCTATGTTAGTTGATTAATTAAGTATGGTGAATGTATATCTATCTGTAAATGTAACAGTAGTATGCTGTTCAAAACACACACAGCCAGTATAGCATAAATGTCTGTTATTGTTCATATTGCCCATGTTTGATAGAATAAACAAAAATATTAAGAAATACAAATTCAAGTCCATTAATAACTGAGTTGTTACTAATACAGAAACTAATATTGATTTTATTAACGAAACTCTATATTTTGGTACACATACATTGTATTTCTTTTTAATATAATTGTTTTTGATAGGTAATTTATAATTGCTTAAAAGGTTTCGAGTTAATAGCAATATTATTGAATCGATATTTCCGTCATCAACTTTGATAGTTCACATTCGACTGGCATCCTGAGAGTGCTAACTTTTATTTTATTAATATGACGCAAAATTTAATAAGATTATTACAGAAAATTTGGACTAACTTTACCATAAATTAAACTCGTAGTATACTTTAATATAAATACAAATTTTTATTTTTGTACATTTTGGGTCAAAAATAGAAAAAAAAAACGCTAAAAAATTATTTAAAAAATTTTTGTTGATTACCTATAGAACTTAGACATACTTTAGAATGATACGTTTTTTAAAATGGAAATTAGTTTATTTTCTCAATGATGATGCTTCGATATTAAGCCAAATGTAAAAGTTTCTGCCTTCCTGTTAATAAATTTCTAAAAAATAGGATCTTGGCATCCTCATTGAATGTTTTAGTCAAATCTTATTTTAAAAGTAAAAATAAGAAACTTCTGTCAATTCTAAATTCAATTCTAAATGAAAATTAATAACTGTAGGAAGATACTAAACCAAGAAACAAAAGCTACATTGAACTTAATAAGTTCAATTCAAAGAGCAGATGCTGGAGGTACTTGAGAATGCAAAAAGTGAGAACCGTTATCTGTCAATAGATTTGGATAAAAACAGCTGAAATATAGCTGTATAAATTACTGATCCTTCCTTCCTCAAATAAAAATAGAAAATTGAGTGGGGTCGGTGTTTTTGTGACTATTTTTCGATTCCAAATAACTTGTAACAATAGCACAAATTTCAATTCTAAATGAATAATAATATTTTTCACAAAACTCGCAAAAGTAAAAAAATGTTCATTTTTGTCAAATTTATAAAAAACAAGAACGCTTCAGAATTTAAAAAAAATTGTGTCATTTTCATGCTGTATAAGCAACTTTTGTTCGAAAAACAGTCACCAAAAAAATCAATATTCTATGAAAAATAAATAACTTTCCATATTTATTTAGAAAGAAAACTTATAGAAAGAAAAGAGAAGAAACTTTTTCGAAACTTTTAAGAAACTTTTTTGAAATATGTTGTACAAGAAATAAAAAGTGTTTATTTTAGTACACGAAGAATTCATACATTATTATTGAAATGGGAGGAGTGTTTGTATAAATAAAGAAACCCTAAATCATAACATTTGAGCTATTATTAAGAGAAATCTACTGACAGAATGCGGTACTCGATTTTTGCATACTCAAATAACTGCAACGCCTATTTCATCAAAAATGAAAGCCCAAAATAACAATTTTATTTTTAATTTGCAAATAAAATAAATAACAATGTTTTCAATAATGATTTATTAGTTTAGATTTAATTTCTCAGTGCTTCCCTGCAATAATGGCCATTCATGTTAACGAAGACTCTAACTATCGGTATAATTAAGAACTAGTTAGAACTACCAATATTTAAACACCATAGACATAAAACTTGTAATAGATGGATTGTTTCATAATAATGAACAGTGTTTAATATATTATAAAAATTAATCACATTTTGGTAGTCAATGGAAAATAATCAGCTGACTGTGTTCAAAAATTAATGAATATTGTTTAAAAATACCATATATCTCATTATTGTTAATCTATTAATAATAATGCATGCGTACTGAGTAAGTTGAACTTAGACTAACTAATCGTTACGTTAAATAAATTATATGGTTTTAATACCATTATTTATTATATTTGTAAGAAAAATAATGGACCTGAGCCTTTTTATTAGTATTAATTAATTTATTAATTTAATAATTAACCTGTGTATATAATAAATTAAACTTTATTATAATGGCATATTAATTACTTAAGATTAATAAAAATTTAAAGTATATCATAATGATAAAATATTTATTAAGATTTTTTTTTAAATCCATGGACTAAAAGCATTTTTTATTGATTTTGTTTTGTGGATTGAAAACAACCTTCAAAAATACAGAAGAGTGATAAACGATTCTTATACTTTAAAAATCGATTATCACTAACTTAAGTTTCCACAAACAAGGAAATTAATGAAGGTTTATAAAAATATATTTATTTTTAAGAATTTGTTTCATTTTAATTAGAAAATAAGTTAGAAATATTTATGTAACATGTATAAAAATATAAAATAAAATAATAATTAAATGTAAAATAAAAAAATAAGCATAAAAAATGAAAAAAAAAAAATGAAATAAATTATGTACGTGTTAGATGTGCGAATTATTATTATTCACTAAATAAACATGATTCATTATTATGTATTGTTATTTATTATCAGAAATTTGTTATATTATAAATAAATAATAATAAAATTATTATTATTATTATTGCAATATTAAATTGTTTTTATGGAACTTAAAAAAAGATTTGTGCAATATCGATTTCGTACTTTGTTAGTTCTTTTATTGTTTAGATGAAAGAAATATATAAAAAAAAAAAAAAAACAAAACACAAGAATGCAATATTAAAAAATATAGTTCCGAATTCAGGGAGACAAAATTAATAAACCTACCAAACTGATGTAGCAATCACATTTGATAACGTTACTACAGAGCAGATCCAAGCATTTATCGCTCGGAGTAGTACTAGTGTCACTCCAAAATTTGATTAAGAGTTCATCTTCAAATTCATCCTAGATAGACAATGAAGAATGGATTAATTTGAAATACACCAAAAAATTAGTTTGCTTCGTTTTACAAAAGTGTTAAAATTTTAAATTTTTACCACAACGATGGCTAAATAAAATATTCAATTTTTAAAAATGATGGATAAATAATTTATGAAATGGATATTGTAAATAAACATTTTAAATTTCAAACTAAAATAAAATAACTGAAAGTATCATATTAAAAAAATAAAATAAAATTTGCATAATGTCTTCCTTCTTTCACTAACTCAATTATTTTTATAATTAAATCACATTGCGAGACATTGAATGCTCATCTTACACCCGTTTGAATAAAATAGCGAACAAATAAATTGACGAATATATTGGTATGGGGTTATAAATTATAATTGGATATTGTCTTCAGATATTTATACTAGTCAAGTTACCAGTATTCAAATTATACAAAATTGAATTTAAATATGCTCAAAATTAGAAGCTTTGTAGGATCCCTGTAAGGTGATGCAAAATTAAATGAGGTGCTCAAATTTTTAATTAAAAAAATTGAGACATTAAGATGCACTGCTGCCGTGAGCTTCCGTAGGCAGATTTTCTCAGATCTCAATTTCTATAATCGAGATTTTTAGAAAAAAAAAACCTACAATATTCAACTCTTTAAAATTTTGCGTATCTTTCATAGTTTTTACGCTTTTAAAGGAAGGAAATTTTTTTCAAACTTTGCAGAAACACTCTTTGCTGAAAGTCCAAATTTTTTCAAACCGATCAAATTTATAAAACATATTAAAAGTACATAAATAACGTAAATTGTGAAGTGTTAACCACCATATTCAATTTGGGTGGTAATTAGAAAATGCTTTTCACATTTTTTTTACCGCCAGAAAAATAGGGGCAAATAATTTTGAAACTAGGAACTTCCATAAAAAGAAATATTTTATCAAGCACTACAAAAAAATTTTTGGTTATTTCACGATGAAACTATTTGACGAAGAAGAACCAACCTTTAACTAGCTATTAATCCGATTGTATTGGGTCCAGTATTTTTTATAAACTATATTTTTACTGCGCAAGTCTTTCAAACAATACTTATTTTCGAGTTATTAGTGTAAACCATCTGAAAACGTTTTCAGTATTGACTTTCAATAAAAAGTTTATTGGACAAAAGTTTCTTAAATTTAGTCAATATATCCATTTCTATACTTATTTTAAATTTAAAATTTTTCATCCACGAGAAGGGGATCTACCCTTAGGGTCAAAGCGATCCTCGGCACACCCAACCATTAAATAGACAGTGAACCGAACCTAAATCAAATTTTGATGTAAAATGGTGCTGTTTGGCCGGTTTTTCTGTGCATAGGCAGTGCTAATAGCTTTTATTGTATTAAACCAATTGAATAAATCAAAAAAAAATTAGCCCGTGTTTTTGAATAATGTAGCAAAATCTGTACCTGCTGTACCTATAGCCGATTTAATCTTCCAATTTTAATTTTTGTAGAAAATTTCATTAAAAATATATTACTTGAGCAAACAATAAAATACTGAACAAACAAGAATGTGAACAAATATATAAAGTTGTTTTTAAGTTCGCAATGCAATTGAATATAAATTTTCCTACCGTTTTGTCAATTTATAAACATAGACAAATAGCGGCTGATTATTAAATAATTGATTGACAATTATTATTATTAACAATAAGAAATAAAAATCGATACATAGTATCTGTTTATAATCTAACATCTTGTAAAATATTGTTACTATAACGGCATGTTATATTCAAAAGTGAATCTAAAGGGTTGTAATCGCATCCTTGGGTTATAAAAGTGCATTCTATCACTTCAGAAATTAAAATTACATTTTTGACATTAAAAATTTAAAAACTTAAATAATTTTCAGTTATTTTATCTTTTGAATTAAAAAAGAGAAATCATTGTATGATATATTATTATAAATATTGTAATACAAAAAAAAAAACATAAACCATGCATATTCACATAAATTCATATATACAGTGTGCTTTATTTACAATTCTCTAAGCTAAGAATTTGAACAAATAGAAATATAACGAATAATTTCTAAACGTTATTTTGTAACTACTAATGTTATCAACTAAATAGATATGTATTATAGTTCCCATTTATATTTTACGAATATAAAATCATATATTTTGAAAACAAGTTTCAAGTTGATACTTACTAGCGGTGAATAACAAACTTAAGGTTCTTATAAACTTTGTCTATCTTTACTGTTAAAAACTATCAAAATCAGTCAAAAATCACAGTTGAATCGATCATTGCAAAAACTTCATAAGTTTCATTTTTTTTTTCAACATGCTTTGCTGAAAATGATTCATTAAATATATTGAAGATACCTAAAAACGGAATGTTTTGGAATTTAAGAAATGATGGTCAAATTAATACAAAAAAACATGTTTGTCCACTGGCCTTCAACATATAGTCAACTCCAAACGCACCGATATGAATATTTCTTGTTTATTTAAAATTAAAAAAATACATGATGTTTTGGTGTATTATATGTATATTTGTGTTTCAAATGAACTTTTTACTTAGATAAACAAAATTATATCTGACGAAGACCTTAAAACATCATCATAATCGTATACTTTGTAATTTTAAATAAATATGAAAATAGCGTTTTATATATTTATTTATTATTTATTTTTGTTTGGGTTTGACTATAACTGAGTTTTCAGTATGATTCTGATAATACGCGATAATTAAAGATCCTATCATTAACGCTTTTCGTTCATCGTTTCTTTTTGTATGAAACATGTTTAATTGATTTCTAAAACATTTAAATTAAATGACTTATAAGGTATTTGAAATGAACGATATAATTTATATCTCATTCTATTTTTTATGACTTTTAAATGTAAGTTTAGAAGAATGAAAATAAAGCATCAAACACAAACATGCATATAAAAACCACATTCATTAAACAAATCATTAGCAAAAAAAATCAAAAAGGGACAAACATTTTCATATGTGTAAATTATATTGAATAAATGTATAACTTAAAAATGAATATGTTTTATGTAATTTATAACCTATTTTCAAATCTCCTTAAGCAATCCTGACGGTTAGTATTTTTAAAACAAGTGTGGATAACAGCAGCCACTAAATGTTCTATATTTAGACATTTAGAATATATTTTACAATAATTGATCTTGTACAATTATATATAATATACCTATATATAATCCGTTTGTAGATCGCATTATAAAATTATGCAATATATGGAGCATAAATAAAGTATAGTTTGAGTTTTACTGTGCGATCTAGTTAACATTACTTCGCCTGTGCAAAAAATTGGACAATTCTGTCTCATCACTGTTATTATAAACAATCGATTAAACAAGGCTACGATAAAAGAAGAGGTGATAAATTTATTTCCTTCATACAACTACACTCCTCTTTCTGTATCCTTTTTGTTTCTATGACTGATGTAATGACAACATAACCGGTGGTTCTTATTCGACATGTTCACTGCAGAACTGTTAGTTAGAACTAATTATTGAACAAGAATATTGTCTCGTGAGGAGATATTAATAATATATTGTGGAATGTATCGATTTCAATATTAGGCATTTAGGGGCTGCTTAAAAGTGTTAATTATTGAGATACTAGACATTTTTCTTTCACTTTCCTTGTCAACCAATATTTATTCTGCAGTTCAGCATTTTATCTACAAAAACAAATTAGATACTGTTTTCCACGAAAGAACGCTCATCAAGGAATTTAATAATTAAGGTAAGAATTATAATAGTATTTGCTGGTCGAAATTAGGTAAGAAATTGAACAACGTTAGTTAAAATAACTTTAAGTACAGCATTTTTAAGCGAATTTTTTCTAAAACTGTCAAGGAAGCTCCAAAACCTCATACAGTTTTGTGGTTTTTTGACAATCTTTTAAGGAATGTATAAAGCACTTTTGTGACGTGTAATTGCAGAAAATAATGCATAAATTTGGAAGCACTTTTTAGATGCCGCCAAAAAGGAGTAAAAAATTTTCAACAAGGCTTTTCGAAAATCCTGGTACAGTTGTCGATTATAAATGTTAAATATTTTTTTGTATATCATTCTTTAGCTAATATTCACAACACACTAAAAGCTTTTACAAACAAAATTCATTAAATTGAATTATAAGAAATAATTAATTACCTAATATAATAACTATTGATAAATCAAAAACCTTTGTTCGTATTACTAAATGCATTATGAAATTTAATAATAATAGTATTGTTACATTCCTAAATGATTGGTTGGCTATTTTAGGTAGACTAACTATTTTGTTGGCTAGATGCTATCCAACAACATATGTTTGTGACAAAATAATAACATGACTGTATTACGATTACCATGACAATTAATTATAATATGGAATTTATTTTAGTTAATTAATTCATATATTGTATTACACATTAATATTAGTAATCCAGAATTTAGTTTAAATAAAACAATAGATTTATACATTAAACTATGTATGTAAATTTTATACAAAAGCGTTAGGGATAATCATTGAAAATAGGAATTTTACTATTTTACAAACAAACGTTATACAATATGTTTTAATAATTTGTAGTAGTATAAATACGAGTCCATCTACAACAGCTTATCACCATGGGACAATTTTTTTTAGACAGACATTTTGCAATGTACTTAGCTTAGTGAGATTAAGAAAAAGATCGGTAAAAAAAAGCTCAGGAAGATCTACTTGCAAGGCCTTTACAACCATTTCACTACTACCATAATTAGGGTTTGGATGATTTTTAAATGAAACATATTAATTAATTTATTAACATACTAATTAAGTAGAATGTTAACTTGCAAAAAAATTCTGCTTACAGAATCCGTTAAAAAAAATAATTCAATAAGCACAAATAACAAGGTCACGAGGTGTCCAAAGACTGTATTAATTCTGATTACATGTCTCAAACATCAAGCTTTTATCGACGTATGTTTAGCCTTACAAACTTTAAAGTCAATATTAACAGAACAATTCACATATTTGAGTTGTTCAGTATTGAAATAAACTTCTTTGATTGTCAATACTAAAAATTTGAATCAAGATGAAATCATCATTGTCGATAAAATTGGGTTTATATATTTATAGAATCACTTTAAGTATTTCAATTACATTGTGTTTTAATCAGGCGTTTTACCAGTGCCACCCTATTGTAGAAAAAATGAAATTATTTGATTTTAAACAAATTACTAATAAATGAAGAGCTAAGCTAGTTTCTAGCACGTGGGTGTCGTGTCAAACGAAATTTTATTGATAGCGCAGTTTACCTAGGGCTAAAAATATGTAAATGTAGAAATATCTTATCTGTGAATGTACTGATGTGAAAATTTTTGAATTATGTTGAATGAAATATTAAAATGTTTATACATTCATTTATGGCAGATTTAAATCTAGGGAGATTAATGAATATTAAAACAACAAAATTAACCGATAAAGCAACAGACTTGAACCATAAAGCTCTTTTTAAAGTAAAAATCTTTTTGAGTTATCCGTGATTAAAACTTTCGATTTACCATAAAAAATGCATGTTTTGATTGATTTTTAACGAATATTCGAAAAATGAACAAAAATGATAAATACAATATAAAACGAACAATAATTCGTTGAAGGTGATATTTCATTTGAGGAAAAATTAAGTAATTGCATCTAACATAAAACGAGCAATAATTCTTAGAAAACTAATTAGGCTTTTATTAAAAAATAAGTGTTTGTTGTAGTGTTGAAAATTTTTAAGGTATACAAAAAGGTTATTTGTAATAAAGATCGAATTTCTTTTCTGAATTAGGCATTTTAAATTGGTCAAACTTTTAGACAGGATTGGTGAGCTAACCGAATTACTTTCATTATAACTCCGATAGTTTTTGAGGTATCGACAAAGATTAATGTTACTGGAATTTTCCTCGAATGAATCGATTTTATTTAAAGAATTCGTATATAATATGTATTACAAACAAATATATTTCCTTATTTTTTGAGTTTTCTAGTGAAGGCATTAACTAATTAATAAGTTTTCTAGTTAGCCGTTCAAAATCTTTCAAATATACATTTTTTTAAATGGAAAATCGATATAATATTTTTAATCATTATTGACACAAAAATACTGAATTTTCGAAAAAACTTTATGGCAAATTTTTGCTTAGAACTTTATAAATAATTTTGTGGTCTTATAAAATGCTACTTTCATATCCCTGGTCGAATGTCGAGGTGGAACTGGAATAAACATATAATTGATAAAGTTTTTATTAGTAAACACATAAAGCATAATATATACATTCACTTTTGTAGAATTTCTAGGTTAAAACCTTTAAATCATAGTGAAGTGAACAAAAAAATTTATGAATTAAAGGATAATGAAATTATATAAAAATATAGCTTAATTATCAAAAATAAATGATTAGTTAATTAAATTAATATAATTTAATTAACTAATAAAAAAAAAATTCTGACGTATTCAGATAAATAAATCAGGTCCAGAGGTTTTAGAATTCGAAACCGGAAGAACTATTTGATGCTCTTTAAATTCTCCATCGTAAACTAATGAAAAGGGATTATTTAAGAATAAAGTTCGCACAATAAGAATTTTAAACATTAATATTGAATATAGACCACACGTAGTCGATTTATTTTAATAAACAAATTTAATCAAACAACACTTTTGTGTAAATAATTACAATTGAATAATATATTTATGGATTTCAAAAATAAATCTCGTTACATTTTTGAAATATACAATTAAAAAAAAGAAACTTACTTTAAGTTATATTAAGGAGCACTGGTATCTCAAAATTTAATAATCACTATACCCAAATAACCAGCTATAATTATATTTTAATTAGTACTCTCATCTTATAAAATATCGTGTTCAAGATCGCGTCTGCTATTCAACAGACCTTTGTTAGGTGAGACTAGGTTGAGTACTCGTATGCCAGTCTATCGCTCTATCCACTCGGCTTGTTAAGGTAACCAACCTATTTTTGTTGATTACAAAAAAATAATTTATGTTTATTACATAATATATTTAAAAAAAAAAAAAAAACTTATTGTGTTGGGTTATTTGTGTATAAAATATACACAAATAACGTAACAATAGGTAATAGAGTTAACTTTAATTCTTTTGGTACTCCACCATAATGTCTAAAATTGACCTTAGTTACTATCTTTTAATTTTCCTTCAATAAACAGTTCAAAACAAAATTAAACGTTCCAATGTTATTTATTTCTATGGATTTTACCTTCGCCGTTATACTATATACAAATTATTATACCTACAATTTAACGAAGAATAAACTAAACGAAATGCCATTTATTTTTTTCATTTATTTTTTTCAATTTAAAAAATTATAATAACAGAGAAATAAATTTATATAAACGTTAAATTTAACATTCTATTATCCGTCTTATGTAATATCTGTATCCATCCACGACATTGGACTAAATAAGACCATTTTTATAGCGTTTACAATGAATACAATTTACATAAAATATTTTCAGGTATATATAAAAACGGTAGGAAGAAAACTCAACAGTTTTTACTTGTGATTAATTATATTTAACGAGGTCGTTTGAGTACTACCATAGACAAAATATTTGTAATGATTATACTATTCAGTTTTTTCATAAATACTAAAAACGGATCAACACTTACATTGTGATAGTTGACAATTTTTATTTTGGTACATTTCTTACTTCAACGCACCTACTACATGTATCTTAATTTTAGAATATTCATATTAAAATATATATAATGTGAAGATAACAACTAACAGAGTGAATTGTTTAGATATTAAAATATCATTGAATATCATTGTTTGGACTCTTTTAAATTAACATTCATAAAATACTATAAATATCCAGTCTATATAGTTATATATACTTGTATGATAATATGTTTTGTAATTACCAATATGTGATAATTAGCTAAATTTGAGCTTAAATTGTGACGAATTCAAATACTTTCCAAAATAAATTTTCAAACAAAAGTTGTTTGTTTCAAAGAAATAAAAAATTTTTGTATTTGTTGAAATATTGAATTCGTCTTTACAAAAATCATTCTCTTTGTATTTTACAATACTATATTTTTAAAAGGGTTTTAATATTTCAATGGGAAAGTTTCCTTTTTAAGTAACATTTGTTGAACACATGTTTACCTTTTTTTGAAAAAGGTTTTTTTTTTATTATTTCGGAGAAAGATAGTTTAAAGTGTTCGAGCATCCTGTCATAAAAACTGGGTACATTGGTGTGTTGGAAAAACCCAATAAACAAAATGTTACACGATGTAAAAAAGGACAACTGTAGAAATATAGTGGTAAGTAGCAAGTTCTCTCTGATCCTTGATGGTGTTAAGACGTACTTCTGAAAACTCTATTTGAATTAAAGAATATCTTCCAATGAATAAAGTATTCAATTATTTAAAATAATGCATCATCACATATCCATAATCCCAACAGTATTTGAAGTTTTCTTCATTTTATACAGTTTACGTTGGGTCAAGGATCCATTGGACCCAATTCACCAAATTTGTTCATTCACGAGCTTAAAGTCACATTTTATGCTAAGAATACGTCTCCAAAATTTCAGCCGGTTATCGTGTTTTGTTTTTGAGTTATCGTGACGAACGGGCGGACTGACGGACAACCCAAAATATTCTAATAAGATGTTTCTATGAACACATATACCAAAATTTTGTTTGTGCAGTTAATATTTTCTACCGTTACCAAGTTATGACTAAAATTAATTTGGCATATTATGTATGTGAAGTATAATAATGAATTCAATAGTGAAATGAAGTTCTGATTGTGACCACGTACCATATAACGCCGTGTATTTTTTACGATGTTTAAAGTCGAAACGTCTTCTTTAATTGTTCGATAACGTGTACTAAACTGATGTCAGAACCATTCTTTATTACTTCAGGAATTATATATTCAAATTCAAAACTTTGTCTAACAGCTGTTATTTTCAGGACCTCCTTAAATAATTATAAATTAAAATGCATACACAAAAGAAATAAACAATTTTTGATACCGTATTTTTGATACGTAGATTATTATGTTTTAGAGTTGTTTGTATAAGCGATCTAGTTGCGAAGTTGTAGTTTATTGATTTAATTTGCAGGGTTTTCTATGCGTAAAATCTGAACTTTATATGCGTAATACGAGAAACGTTAATTAATGATAATGGAATTTCTTTGAATTAATTTGTTTCCAGATGACAAGAAACATTTCAAAATTGAAGTGTACATAAATTTCGGGTTATTTTATACATCAGGCTTTTAAAAGATCAAAATAATTATTTTTATTCAGATTGCTTTTTTGTGAAAAGTAACAGGCTCAGCTCAAGTAGATTCGTCTAGACCAAAGTGAGATACTAATGGATTAGAATAGATAATTATTACAAATAGAGCAGGACCTAGAGCGGGTTGAGGAACTCGAAAACCGCATTCAGTCTGCAATGAAATCGTGTTCAGATTGGCTTATATATATGGGAATATTTCCGGACATATACAATGCGCTGCTCGAGTTTTTCATTGTCATATTTCACTAGGTACTGCTTAAAGGAAGAACCAAATAACTATGGCTATTTACCAGACTATTTAACAACAAAAGATATAACTTTGGAAAAATTAGCAATATTTTTAACATTGATTGAAAATTAATTTTAAAGAAAAATTAAATCACTCAGATCAGATGTAAAAAGAAATACAAAAATTAAAAATGAGCTCTATGAAATTTCTTTGAAAATCATAGCGTACTAAAAAGCAAGCATCAAAACGAGTGTACAAAATGGTCGGGTGAAACGTTAAAGCGAAGCCAAGGGAGAAAAAATCTTGATGAAGCTGTAAATCATACTGTGTTCTTTCTAAACCAAACTAGCTTCACTTGATGAAATGGAATAGTCCAGTCGACATATGAACGCAATGAAGTTGGAAGCTGTTAGATATCCATACTACGTTTAAATGGAAGTAACAAAAAAGAGAAGGAAACCATGATTTCATACATTCTTCTGCTAGAATTTTTAAAATAAATAAACATTCCCAATTTACCTACGATAAAACAAAATACCACATGAATACTGGCAATACGTTCTTACATTTTACAAACATACACATTTACTTATAAGTATGTACTATATTTCCCTTAGCTGAAATAAATTTTCGTTTATAGATCGACTCAAGTATTTCCCATATGCAATTTGGGTGGTTAGTAACGAAATGTGAATATGATATCTACAGAGTCATAGAAAATTTAACCATGGTATTAAATCTTGCATTGCTTACGAAAATCATATCAGCATTCATAGCTTTGGAATGGTTCGTGTTGCATCAAATTTTGAGACGAAATTTCAATTGTACTTTAAACGAAAATAGTTAATCTGTAATCAGTTTTTAATGACGTTGTTTTTACAATAGATATTAAATTAAAATCGTGTTGTTTTATCACTTAGAATTCTAGATAAAATAATTTCGATTCTTATGTTATTCGACCCCGTTGATAAAAGCAGACATAAGCTGCTTCACTAACCAAATGTGGAAGATTGAACCATGCAAACTTGTTTTCTATTTCCAACAATGTGGCACAATCCTCGCTTATTATAATAAAATTTTTTACGATGACTTTTGCAATAGCGCTGTTTGTTATCATTCAGGAATATACTGCCATAATTTGTAGGGAAATACTCAAAGAGTTTAACTGAATGTAGGAACTGTGTATATAAAAGCATATTTAAGATACTTTTCTGCGATTTTACCAAATAATACAAGTAAAACTCGGGACAAATATTGAAAAACATAATTATATTTCTGGAAATATGTAATTGCTAGCTATATCTATTGTGCAAAATGAACCAAATCTTTTTTTTAATGAATTATCAGCAACAACACTAAAATTTTCGAAGATTCCGAAGTGTTAAATACAGGTATTCATATATAAATAATCAATTGACTTAGCGTAATCTGTCCACAACAGACCAGCGACAAAAGTATTAGCTAAGTATCTACATTTTACGTATATATAACAAATACACTCAGTACGAAGCCTTATATATATTCTTATATCGTATTAACAAACCCTAACACATACTATAAACAATTTATGCATACTCCCTCACGATAGTACATACATACAAAGAGAATTAAAATTTTTAATTGTTTGAATTGGTTGTCTAAACGACGTAGTCAATTAATTCACTTTTTTATATGATTCACCACTGTTCTTTCAAGTTTGATTGTATTCTGTAGAATAGTTTTTACTTTCTGTGAAAAAAAACATATTAAAATGACCCCATATGATTAAAAAGCCCATATGAAAATTAAAAAAATTATGATCTCGATTTTCTCAAATATAGACGTGTCAATTACAATCCGACAAGACTATATTGTTCGTTATTAATTAATGATCAATCAAGAGAAGTTTTATTAAATTGCTTTGAAAGTCATTCTTCGACGCAACCTTAAGCAGCCACCTACAATAGTTACAAAAACTAATAAAGGAATTTTTATTAACAAAAAATTATTACCATTTAAGCGAACTTATTGATGAGACAATGAGACAATGTACTCTGTACCAATTTAAGAATAAAGATTATTAATATTATTAGAACTAATTACCGTCATACTTCGTAAATCGATGTAAAACAGGGATTTTTATTTGACCTTTATTATTAAGATGTTGTTGGATATACAATGTTTTTAGTTTTAGTGTGTAAGTGAAAAGAAATAATATTTATTCTTTTTGGTGTCTAAGAGTTATCGCATTTTTCTGCATAATGTAAAGGAGAAAAAGTTTCTCATTTCTCTTCATTACAAATTGAATATTGAATTGAATAAATTTCAATTTATTCAAGAAGAACATTCTTATACAGGAACAGGTGGAAAACATAAACTCGTTAATTGATTGAGATAGTAATTTGTAAAAAAAAAAAAAAAATTACGCACAGCACAAAATACTTGCTTTTTTCATTATGAACAATTCGTATGAACAATTTATATATTGGACAATAAAATTTTTATATTTACCCACTGACTTGCAAAAAATAATAATTGAAATACTATATATAATATTGAAAAAAGATAAAAATAACAGTTATGTAATAGCAAATTATAATAAAAAATTTAATACAATTTAATACTTTGTATATAATTTTATACCACAAATCCTTAAACTTACTACAGCACTCCTGCTAGTACGATACCTAAAAAATATTCATGATATTGAAATTTTCCTTCCTTTCCATAAAACTTTGAAAAGTTGTCTATAAAATTTTAATATTTAAAAAATATTGAAAACTTTTTACCTTTTACCTGGAAAATAAAATAAAATGCATGGAAATCCTATCGTTACAAGCAACAGCCTCTTTAGACAACAACAATCCCAATGGAACGTCGTATGTTTGGGTAACATGCAAATGATTATTCTGAAAAAATTTAATGATTCATTATGTTTGCTGACGATGCAGCCATCCTAATAGAGACTAATTTTAATGAAGAATTATTAAGCCATGAAAACGATGTCGGAATATCAGCGTTGATATCGAAGAAATGTTGCTTGTTAATTAACCTTTCTAAATCCTAAACCTGCAAACTAGGAAATTATAAACACTGTGACAACATAAAACCATTAATTAATTAATCACCCGGATCTCATATTTTCTGAATTTATTACATTTTTGGGCTAACTAAATACTATAAGTAAACATGGATACTAAATTTTTAAGAAGTTTAAAATACCAATTGTTACAGTCATATTTATTTTGGAATGTATTGCGTTTTAAAAACTACTAGCTGGTACCCGCCACTTCACTAATGTATAATAAATTGAATGAAATACAACGTTAAAACGAAACAAGCACTTAGGCCAAAGGCTTAATCAAGGTCGAAGGCCGATATTTCTCTTTCAAGAGGTCAATGATTCCTTCTTCCTTCGTACCAACTTGCAATCTGTGTCAACGTTCCAAGAAAGAGCAACAAAAGCGAAGTTGACAAATTAAACTAAACAAAATCTTGACAAATTGTATACCTAAATTCTATCTATTGATGAAAACTGTATGAAAATCCGTTCAATAGTTTTTGAGTTTACCGCGAACAGACACACAGTTTTATATGTTTGCCTTGAGTTTGATATAATAAACGTTAAGTAGTGTATTCAACTCAATTTGTGTATCTAAAAGTTTAGAAAATATAGAAGCTTCGTGTATATACGACATATCTTGTGGTTGTCAGTGGTATTGGTTTATTTTATATGAGACACGGTAAAAGGATTACCCTAAAATACATCAAAATCTAATTTATGTGTCTAATTAGGCACGCTAAAGCATTACTACAAATTAAAGAATTATACGATGATGAGATATCGCCTAAAACTCCAAAACCAAACCCTAAAGATAATTAAATACTACAAAATCCAATTCGATACTGAAATTGACAAAAGTAACCAAACAAAAAATTTTTCGTCTAAGTATTAAAAAAAAAATGACCGCGCGGACCACGCGAGTGAGCATGATATCTCGCAGATGCTATCGCCCCCTCGCCCATAATGCCCCTCATACATTCGCGCGCAATACTTAATACGTATTTGGCTACAACACTAATACTTACATTTTAAATATCTTTTGAATGAAACGTCCGAATTGAATAATTCAGAAAGTTCTAGAAAAGTTTTGATTTCGTCTTGAATATAAAATAATTTATTTTAATGAGGATTAAAACCAAGGTACAAAATAAAGAGTTTTTGAAGCGACGGCATTTTAATTATTTAAAAAAAAATAAAAGAAAACACTGATTGTGAGATAAATACAATAGTTAGACATATGGTGACGCGATATTTTTTGTAGACAATTATTTGTTCTGCAAAGTTGTAGTACATTGTTTTGTTCTACAATCAATAGTTTTCGCAGCGCACGCCGCGTAAGGATTTTTTCCGGTCATTTTATTACACCTGGGGTTACATTATTGGATTTTTAGTAAGGATCCCTAATATTTTCGAAAATAAAATATAGCCTCTAGCCAATCTCGATAAATGTACTATCCAACATTGAAAGAATTTTTCAAATCGGACAAACGGTTCCTGAGATTATCGCGTTCAAACAAACAAACAAACAAACTGTTCAGCTTTATTATTAGTATAGATTTGAATTTCTATTTCAAATAAGATTATCATGATCCATAACACAAAAAGCCAACTATGTACTATTCAAACTTCAAACAGTGAGTTACAAAACAGTTCGTATAGTAATGTATAAAGAATGTTTACTTAATGTTTTCCCCCCACAAAACATAACTTTGAAACGCGCAGACCTTAGAATACAATTAAAAAGAGAACTTGTAATAATAGCAAGATATTTAAAATGGATGAATTTTCATCAATATTATGATTTGGCATGTTTTTTGTTTCTTTGTGAAATCACTGTTATTGCTTGTTTGTTATTATATTTTTGTTTGTTATTATATATTTGTTATTGTTCTTTTGTTTGTTATTTTTTATTAGTTAATTAAAAGTTTATGTTAATACAATACACATAGACTAGCAGGAATCGGCGTACGAGTACCGAAAACTATTCCACCTCAATTTTTTTATGCGATCCTCTTCAAATTGCCCTCGTAATGATATAAATGCATGTTGCCATGGCGCAACCCGGTGCCATATTGTTTAAACCGAAATTGTTTAAACAATTGCAAGGCATTGTTATTTTTCAACCGGACAAATTTTTTTTATATTCTTTATTGAAATACCAATAAAAAAGGTCCTATGACTTTTAACGATAAAGTTAATAGTTTTAAAGATATGAATTTTTAAAGGTTCGAAAAATCTCAAATTTGGGTACTTTCAACCCATGAAAAATATATTCAAAAAAAAAAACATAATGTCTAAGTAATATTTTTTTTTTAATTCTCTATACAATTTTTAATAATATTGTAAAAAGAGATTTTAACAAATTTCATTGTTTATGCCTTTTTTTAATTGTTAATAAGTATGCATCGCTTACCTTTAAGTGTCGCTGTCTCTCTCTGACTCATTTTCGGTACTCGTGCGCCGATTCCTGCTAGTCTAACAGTATTATTGTTCAATATTTGATTTTTTACTTTTTCAGTATTTTGTAAAACAAAACTAACTGGATATAAATATTATTATTATATATTTTAGCGTAAGAAAATTTTCATCAATTAGTACCAGAGTTTGGAAGTCCCTATTTTCTGACAATTAAATCAAATTTATATACATTTCAATATTCTGGAAGAATAATCACTGAGAATCAATTGAGTTAATTTTATGTATTATTTATTAATTTACATCTCTAATCAGCCCATGAAGACGGAGTAGCATTTTAACATAATAAATAGATTAAAAAACTAGCTTAAAAACAATTGGTAATGTCGAATAACGTACATAAAACAAGGTTTAAACTTTGCAAGCTATTATTCAGAAAAAAAAATATCTGACATTTGCAGTGTATATTATCTCGTAAATTGAAAATCTAAAAAAAAATATAAAATCTTACTTCCACAAATAGGATTGTTTTACACGTTGTGATATTATGTTATATTACTATTTACTTTATCGGTAATTGCCATTTTTATCCTTATGTAATATAAATATATTTATTCAACAACTAGAACTTCTCAATGAGAGTAGTAAAAAAACAATAATAGGTTAAATAAATGGATATTTTTTGTAATTTTTAGATGTAAAAAAAAAAAATATAACAAAAAAACAAACATTGGATTTTGCTGATGGTCATTATCAACCTCAAAAATGCCAATTTCATTCTATGCTCCAACTCATGTCAATTGAATCTTTGAATATAGATGTATTTTGTTTTCCTCTTATGGATCAAATGATTGTATGAACGATGTGTAATTAACATACAAATAAAAATTTAAAAATTAATAAACTTTTTCTCTTACCTATACAAATTTTCATATTTTCAGTTATGTTTTATACTTTTACCAAATATGCAAATGTAAAATTTATTCTAAATCGGAGTGATTGGTACCAAAATCTCCTGTTCTATTACACAATATAATCATGTTTATTATGCATTGTTATGCAAATATGTACGTTTGTTTATAGTAAATCATAATTATTTGATTATTGTTAAAACTTCCATATTTTTTACAAATAAACAAAATGTAATATTTAACAAAATTTTATTAAAACAAATAATCGTTATTTCCAAATAAACCAAATCAGAACACTTTATATTTTAAATTTGTTTTCTCAAACATTCATAAGTAAAAATACTTTTTTAGCTTCCACGTGATAAATTTTGATCATAATAAATCAAATTTTGATTAATTTATATTACAAGCAATATTTTAATAATTATGATTCTTATACCGACTGATTAGTTATATTTAATACTTCATACTATTTTTTGTTCTTACATAAATGATCATTCTACTCTATGGTTTTCGAAGTGATAGTTCAATAAGTTCGATTTAGGAAAATCTTAGGAAGTACGCTACTTTTTACTTCAATAACTGTCCCCTAAATTACAGTTTTTTATTTATTGGCAGTACATTAGAATAAATATTTAATAGTAAATTCAGGAAAGATATTAGATGTAAGAATTACTATTTTTGGATCTTCTATGATCAAAATTACCAGATGAACAAAGTTTCATTAAATTGCGAAGTGGGAACTTTTTTCTCGATTTTTTCAAAAGGTTATCCCTTAAAAATATTGTGAAAAATGGGTCAAATTTGTTTATCAACAATATCGATGTTATTTTTCGATGATTTGTATCATATATAAAATATATGTACAAGTAGATAGATAAAATAGAATAAGTTATAGATAATTATAAAAGCATTATTATAAAAACAACGTTGGTCGGGTCAGATAGTCAGTAAATAAAATTTTACCATATAACAATAATGATAATAGAATGACTGACGCAATAACTTTTACAAATATTGGCATTAATATTGATTAAATAGAAGATGTTTTATGGTGTAATTTAATACTTTGTATACTTATTAGTGTAAGTATTCATTTAATATTTTTGGATCGTAGTAAGAAAGAAAAACATAAAAAACTCATTTATCAAATTTGTTAGGATTCTTTTGCGATCACAGACAGGCAATTCATCGTATAAATCCGGATGAAAAGCAGGTTTTTTTGTAGTGACTACATGATGATATCCACACAACGAATTTTTACTTAACCAAAGTAAAAATGTTTAACATTTATACTTTACACGTTCCTAATGCCTGAGTTTCGAAAGTATGACATCATGATTGACAACACATGACGTCATCAATATTATACATTAGTATATTTTGATAACAACATATCTGGATGCCCATCCATGATGTTATACGTTCAAAACACAGAAAGCATTATTTATTAAAAAAAATCGTGGAAACACTGAAATAATTTTACCATCATTACGCCATGGCGCGTTTGTAGTTTTTTAGTTATTCGGGCACTATCAATATATTTTATTTTAATTTGAATTCATTATAAAGTTTTAAAATTAATAAAAAAAGTAATTAATTTTTTTTACTAAGCTCACTCTAAATCACAGGTGCCGAAATTTTTATATGTACCTGCAAAAATACGGTCTCTATAACTATCTCGTTCTTGAGAAGTGTTACAAAAGCATTTACTATCATAGCCAACATACTAGTATGAATTTATTTAAGAAATTGGTAAGAGTATATCCATGACCTATATATGGATAACGTAAAAATATGGATGTCTAATGACTAGGAAAGCAAACGGTCCACTTTCAAAATTAGTGTAGAGGAAAAAGTTATTGCACTAATCATAGTTAAGCCGTATACAAATTGCTAGAAATGTATTTATCAATGACTTGATATTATTATGAGCGCGTATATGGTACGGATTCGAATATAAAACCCTATAAACATTTTTTCTGATTTTATCTTGTTGTCAGTTAAATATAACATGAAATACAATAATTTTTAATTAAAAAAAACGCGTCTCTGTCACCTAATATCCGCATAAGTATCTATTTATACTACTCATATAATAATATATGATATATTACTTATATGATATATAAGTAATATATCATATTTAATTAATTCTTTACAATTCAATCCTATTGATTTATCTATCGTACCTTCACATTTTACAGGATTATTTATATTTTGCAATTTTTCGATTTTTGAAAAATAATAATAATAATGCAGTCCAGTTCTACTTGTCATACAGTCTTTTCTAAATTGTACATATAATCAAATAATCATTTAAAAAATTTAAAAATGGGGGCATTTTCTAACAAAAAAAGTTAAATAAAATTTAAAATCATTATTTGATTATATGGACAATTTAGAAAAGAATGTAAGACAAGTAGGACTGGACTGCTTTATTATTATTTTGAATAGATTAACAATTTGCATACTTTTTTAATTTTCTAATCAGTTGAAAATAAAATTTAACCATTAAGGGCAAGTACTGATGAGAATAACCATTCTTTCCCCTAAATTAATAGTTTCATCCCCAATTTAATAGTTTCTTCACGGTTTTTACTTATTCGATAGATCATTGACCGATTCCTGTAATAAAAACCCGAAACTATCTGACTTCCTTATTGCCCTGGTTTTTTGGAAATAATAATAAACCTAAGAAGTCAATTAAAAGTTTTTAATTCAATGATTTTAGCACCGTAATATGCACGGCTTACATTTCGCGGCAAGAAATTTATGATTTTTGCGGCAAGAAATTTAAGTCCTAATACAGGAATAAATAATGATACTGTATGCGAATAGCATTTTAAATTCATTGTTCAAGTAGATCATGGAAGTCTTGTTTGAAAAGAGATAATGCTTTTTTTACCTCCATATAATGTACTGTGTGATTATAAAAGTCATGTTTTTCATCATTCTCATAGAAAAGCTAGAACATACCAAATTTGTAACATGAAAAAATTAATCTGAAGAGGAGGTAGATATATATCTATCTCATAATAATTTCATTTTGATTTGGATACGTTCAGCATTAAGTTCTTAGATTGAATACATACAAGAATGTCATGTCGTATATAAATACCCATAAAAAATATGATATATAGCGTAATAGATTTTAGGTTAAATTTGTGTTACAATTGAAAAGTCTTTTCTTCAAGTGCATAGATCTGAAGCATTTTTTTTTTCAAAATAAGATATATACGAAATAAATTTAAAATACCCAATTAAACATCGCGGGAAATATGAGAGTATGACATCAAGTTGTATTGTCTCCACATAAATTACAATTATAATATCGTTTTTAAGAATGAAATAGATATATAATCTTTGATAGCAAATTTTGTTATGGTAGTCAATGTATTTTAAAATTTTGATGTGAAATATAGGAAAATCAGTATCTGTCAACAACTTGATTATGACTTCAATTGGGTTGTTACAGCATTTTTTCCAACGAAAATTTTGAAAAGTTTATCTTTTGTATTTTCGGAACCAAAAAGCAGATCACCGTCAAAAACTCGTGCGTTAATTATTATTTCGGAAAAAATTGAAACCTGATAATTATTTCTATGTTATATTGAAATTATTGGTATTTTATTTCTTGTTGACTTCAAATGGTACCCTAAGGGGACAAAAATGAGATAAATCTAACATAAAATTGTACAAAAACACTTGTATTCGTTAATATAATCTAAAGTTTTAAAAAAAAAAAGATTTTGGTTTGGCAAGGATAGTATATTTTTGAAAACTTTTTATAAAAATGGTATCTTTGACAACAAAAACTTTTGAAAGCATCAACACTGACAAAACTTTACAAATCACGAAAGTCTAGTAGCCAATAAAACTTAAAGCCAATATAACTAATTCAATCTAGTTATATGAACTTTAGTATGTATATAGACGTTGAAAATATCAAGTTTTTTAACTAAATAATAGAATTGAAATACAACGTAAATGTCTGCATACTCGACTATTTAATATTTTCATTCTTATTTTACATTCTCATCAGTTTATAAACCAGATGTCAGCATCTGTATGGTACAGGTATCTGAACACAATGTAAAATGTAAATGTACAGTCATTGGTAAGAAAAGTGTTTATCGTAACAAATACATGATTAATGAAAAGTTACGAATACTACAGGAAACGGCCAATACAAATAATATGATTGGCCAAATTTGAAGAATTGACACTCCAAAGGATTACTAGTACAAAAATTAAACTTTTTGGGAGTTATATTTTAGGTTTGTTTTAAAGTTATTATGTGAAGGTTAAAAATATTTTGAAGCATAGTTTTTCAGCCGTGTTACGTCCATATGTCCGTGTTTAACTGGCTTAACTTGATGTTAAATCAAAAAGACCATCCTCTTTGAAAAATAATAATTACCCTTTTTTATTTGAAGGAAACCTAAAAATCAAATAGAGCAGAATCTTAAGGTACATGAGTTTAGAAAAATAAAACCCTGTATTCTGTCAATTTCTTCGTGTTAAGAATAGCTTAAATATTAAGAATCCACATGTATTCGAGTCAATTTTTTTTACAAACATCTTCATTACACAAGTCCCAAACCTTATGGTCTATCGAAGAAGGAGGTTGATAAACTATTGGACAAAATATTGTTTATGCATCATCCGGATGTTTAACATATCCTTAGCAAAATTCAATTGACAGAATGCGGTGCTCTATTTATGCAAACTCAAGTATAAAAGGTGTATATCAAAATTTAGTATAAAGGTAGAAAAAATTACATAACAGCTTTTAATTAAAACATTCAAATGTCTTATTGATAGCAGACACTTTTTTTTCACGTTTTTAGTTTACATTATTGAAGAAAATAAAACTTTTATCGTCAATTTAAGCTAGCATTTATTTTAAGTGTCAAGCCATTGATTAACATAATTGGTAAAATAAAATAAACTTAATAGTAAAAACGATTAAGTCTTTGTTATTCAGAATTTGGAATTTATGTTAATAAATATCAGGTGTGTGAATTCCTTGCTATTGAGTGTATTATAATATTTCGATTACCACCTACCTACTACTTCTTATACTTTATTTCTATTGAATTTTATTCAATTATATCATCAACTTCTAGAATAATTAGTTCATTTAAAATTCATTACACTGTACAATTTTCTTTTACATGCCAATATACATTCACAGCACCGTTCTTTGATAATTTTCATTTAATAGAAAACTCATTTATTTTCTTATCATTTTTTGGAAAATGTTAAATATAGTTCAACTACAGTAAAACCATACTGAGAAGTGGATAAGCGAAAAAAGTAGTTTCCAGGCCCTGTCATTTTGACCCTTTTTAAACTTCCAAAAGTAAAAAACAGAAACAAGTAGAAAAGCTCATTTTTCCATTAAAGAACATTATAACTGAGACTGTTAGTATCAGTACCTTTAAGGGGCTTCTACGAATGATAATCGATTGTATTTAACATCTTCTTAAATTCCGTGAAACAGGCCGATTTATTTCTGTTCTGAAATTTCGTATAAGTAAATGGCATTGTTTTTCTTGTAGCACCCAAAAATAAGGGTAGCCACTTCTATACCTGTATAAGAATACATATTGGCTAGGAAAAAACACCAATAATCGAAAATAATAGATTACAGTCCCTTGGACAATCGCGTATCCAGGCTCGACTGTGTAGATCGAGCAAATTCAATATTTTCATCACTTTAATACTAGCAACAAAAGGACACCAAAATTTGGTAGGGTAGAGTCAAACATAAAATAAATAAAAAACATGCTTAATTTTTGAAAATAACCAAATGACGGCCGTTTAAAGTTGTGAAAAACATTTTTTATAGATTTTTCAAATTATCTACTTAACTATGCTTTTAAGAGAAAAAAACAAAGAGTTTTTTAAAAAGTCTATGAAATGATGTTCGTAAAATTTGCCCTTAATTTTGAAATTTTTAATTAAAAAACAAAATTTTATCAAATTGATTCTTTGAAACGTTTTTGAATAGGTGCATTTTTAGTTTTTTTAAAGAAAACCATTATATGCATTACAAATTAATCAAAAAGGATAAAGACATTTAAAAACAATTGCATTTTGCATTACTTAATAAAGTTTACTGAAACACCTCCTACTGGTTTATATGTAAGTTTCAAAACTAACTTTCACATTCTACAACTGCGGAGAACAGTAAACTAAAAAAATGCTTACAGTAAAATCTCAGATAGCCCAATGAGACAGTCTGCAATCAATAAATTTCCTGTATGTGATAAATATGTCTGCCAAATTTCATCAGATTCAGACAAATCGTTAAAAAGTTACAGCAAAACAAACATCATACATAAATACAAGCAAATGAAATGCGAAATTCCAATTTAAAACCTATGCTTTATTATTATCTATCAATAAATATAAACAAACTTCCTTGAACGGAATTTGCATTGTATGTTTAACAAAATGGCTGTAATATAATTTTTACCAGACTACGGCAAAGCCAAAATGTAAGGTAATGATTTTAGCAGTATGTATATATGTATGTATAGTTGATTGTACGTATGTTCCGCCGTACTGGTCAAACTATTGAACTGATTTTGATGTTTTAGGTTTCAAACGAATCTTTATATAGTCCATGTAGCTTAAGTCTGCCGTATGAATTTTAATATACGATCTTATATAAATAAAATCAATATGGCGGATATTTCAAATGTGATGATCTAAAAATATTTTTTTAAATATGCCGTTTTTGGTATCAAATTAAAGATCGCAATTAGTGCATTTCAAAAACAATAAAATTTACTTAATCTCGAAGTTAAATTATTACCGTTCACTTATCTCCAAAATATTTTTAATTAATTTATTTAAGAAACTTAAATCCTACCACAAAAATGTGCTCTAAAATGTATGGAACAAAAAAAATTTTTTTTTCGAAATTAGATAATGAGATACGAGAATAGTCGTTGTCGCATGACACCATACTCTCTATTATGTGTTGTTAATTATAAAGAAATATCACGACTTTCCTCTGAACATCCAAATCTAATTTCGGACAATAATAATTTCCCGTTTCGTACTTTTAAGAGTACATTTCTATATGTTTGGATTAATAGCATGTAATGTTGTAATTGGTATTTGGATTAATTAATTGATAAATTCCTGACTAATACCCATCCCACCCTTTAATCCCGAAACTTATCAAACTGAATAACCTTTTCAACAACTCCCCCAACTGGAGAAACAAAGAACTTCCTCCTCTCCTAGTGGCTTATTTTTGTTTATATTCCTATCTACCGTTCCTTTATATCCCTCTAGTTTATCTTAGCTTCCAAGTTGAGTCTGGATTCACGTGTGGGATTTGTATTTCATTGCACATTATTCACAGCCAAGTGTGTCGCTATTTTGCAGGTATTGATTTGTCTCTTACGTGGAGTCAAATAGTATTTTCAGAGCAGCTATAGTATATCATTAACTAAGCTCTTTATCACTCCTTAAACAAAATTCCACAACCTCTAAAACTCTTTTTCTTATTGTATTGATTAAAAACACCATACTTAAACTAATAAAAAACGTTTCTGCGTTAGCTTTGTTTGGTACCCATCACACATTGGTATACGTGAAATCTAATTGGTTAATATGATTTCTAGGTATACAAAATGCTAGTATACGTCACCTCCACCTGCACAAGATCGTTAGGCTCATTGTAAAAGGTCTATGTCAAAAGAATGGAACCAAATGTGGGGAACATATATAAAATTCCATATTTGATATGACCTCCATTTATTCAAACATGGTTCTATAAATGGAATGTGGGCAGGAAAATATGTCCATTGTAAGCTATATCAGAACAGGAGACAACTCTCTACCAGCGCATCTCGATCGTATACATGTTTTCCCCGACACTAGATGAAGCCACATCGGCTACTAATTTTGTGATATAAATCACATCTCCTTCTCCTGCTCACTCCTCAATCAGAATAGACTATGTTTCTAAATTCCCTTGCCCGACTGTGTGTTTTGGTCCTTACATTATTCCATATCTCCTATATTAAGATAATACAGAAATCCATTCTAGCCTTTGTACTTTACAAGTCCCAAATCCTTATTTATATTAATAAGCTTGTTCTACCTCAATATACTTTTTATTTTTATATTTCACAACTCTCTACTAGCTCATCTCGATCGTATACATGTTTTCCCCAACACTAGATGAAGATGTGGCTACTAATTTTGTGATATAAATCACATCTCCTTCTCCTTCTCACTCCCCAATCAGAATAGACTTTATGTTTCTAAATTCCCTGGCCCGACTGTGTGTTTTGGTCCTTACATTATTCCACATCTCTCTTAAGATAATACAGAAATCCATTCTAGCCTTTGTACTTTACTTAACAAGTCGGACTGACGTAACGTAATGACAAGCTTTGATCAATCAATAAAGTTAAGCAACAGCAGCCACAATCTGTATTTGGATGGGTGACCACCTAGCAGTACTGTGTACTGTTGTTTTAATAAAATAATAATCCCCTAGTTAATGGCTATATAGCTGAAAGAAGCTGAAGCCAGAAATTAAAAAAAAAAATCAACAACAACAACTCCCAAATCCTTATTAATTTTAATTGGCTTGTTCTACCTCAATATACTTTTTATTTTTATATTTGACTGTTTTCTGTGCTAAACTAAACTAAACGAAAATTCTTTTTGTTAAATACTTTCAAAATATATTTTTTTTTTTAAATCAATTTTTCGAAAATTCTAGACCACCGGGTCTCTTAAAGCTATACAAATTTGCGAATGTTTTTTTTTTTTATTTTTAATAAGAATTTTACTCAAGAATACATTTTATTCCAAATTTTATATTGTCACTTAATTTTAACTTCTATTTGATTAATAACTGTATTGCTGAATTAGCTGAAGCCAGTTTTAATAAAATTAAATAAAAATAAAAAGAAGGTATATTTATCAAATTAAAGGAATTATTGAACAACAACAGATCGTGTCGTATTGATATGTTATTTGTTAAAAAAGAGGACTAAGTAATATTAAACATTCTCCTTGGAAAATAATATATATTTGTATTTTATTGTGGGTGGGAAAAGTGTGCTGACAAAGTTTCCTGTATTCTCATAATCTGTGTGACGTGATCTCGTAACAATACTCCAGTACAGAATTAGTCGCCTTTTACAACGTTCAGTTCTTCTAAACGCTTCGTTATACATGTCGACTATCCGGAAGAATTGATAATGATAAATATGAGTTATAAAGTATTAATAATTGTATTAGTTGGTATTTATATTGTATAATTTATAAAAAAGTTTAATGTTTTTTCAGTAAACGGGTATTGATAAGCGAATGAATAATTCTTCTACTCATATTATAATTTATTCATAAAAAAAAAAAAAAAAAATTATTCATAGTAAAAATTGAATTCTTAGCATACAGAACCATCTTTCGATAATTTAAAAAAGCTATTGATAATAATAGCTATGTTTATGTTTTGGAGCACTATATAATTTTGTTAAACTCATTTCACTACTTGCAGATGGCAAGCTTGCTTGAAGATAAATATTATAAATTTGAATCATTTTGTAGGACTTTTAACATGTCCCAAAAATAAGATAGTGGTTTCTTTTATCAATAAAAATATAAATGGTTTATTCATGTTAACATTTCCTTGTCGAACAAAAGACGCTGACAGTGGTAGTCCAAAGCCTGAAACGTAAATAAGAAATTTTACAAAAGTATAAAACAATTTTTAATAGATAAATAAAACATTATTATAAAATTATTAATGGTTTTGAAATACTCGTGATTTTTCATTGATTATTTAATAACTAAAACAAGTGTCGGAATGGCCATTAAGCACTGGAATTTAAATTTAGAAAAAAAAATGTCAAATTTAATAACTTATTTTTTTTAAAATAAGTTATTAAATTATTGGACTGACGTAACATAACGACAGGCTTGGACCAATCTATAAGGGTTAGACCAATCTATAAAGTAAAGCAACAGCAGTTACAATCTATATTTGGATGGGTGACCATCTAGCAGTACTGTGTACTGTTGTATAAAAATAATAATCCCCTTTGGTTAATGGCATTATAGCTGAAAGTAGCTGAAGCCAGAAATTAATTAAAAAAAAAAAAAAAAAATTATGATATGAAACCTAATATTACCCAAAGTACATAATGGCTGTGTTTGGCAGAAAAAAGGGATTGTAAGTTAAATGGCAATCGCTCAGCAAATTGACAATTATGAATAACTTTTGAAGTAAGCAAACGCGTCCTAGCCGAAAATTGGATATTTTGTTTCTCAGCGTTAGCAAGCATTTTTTCTGTCAAACACGTCCAATAGTTCTCTTGGTTGAATAGGGTCTATCACGCGAGAGCAATAGGAATTGCGTGTCAGCCTCTTCTAATTTAACCTGTATTTGTGATTGTAGAACCTATTTTAAACCAAAGCTTAATTTGGATTAGTTATTCAACACTGAATTATTCAACATAACATAATAATCCCAGAAATGAAATAAAATACAGATAAAAAAGAACAAATATTATGGACTTCCGCAAGAAGATGGAATATGTAAAAGGTTAAGGAAGCGAAAATTGTTAAATACAAAAATTTATTAGGGTTCTGGTATGAACCTGGTATGAGTTGAGAGTTTAGAGTGATACTTATGTAGCTCAGCGAATTTCTGGACATGGAAAGTTTAATGATATTTACCAACGACCAATTTATTTTTTGTTGTCTATCGCGGACTCGTGTCAACTAGTTATCAAATATAAATAATATTGCTAAATATTTACAAATTAATAATACCACCTAAATCCAAATTAATAAACTTCATGCAATGTTCATCATAAATTTCAGTAATTTTTATTAAAAAATTCGATATCACTTAAAAATATTATGAAAAATGCGTGCAAGCTATAATAAAATTAAGACATATTTTCCAAAATTTGCACAAGCAAATATTTTTTTTCTATCCGTTGTTGAATTTCTTTATTATTATATTTGGAATAAAAATAAAAATTAAGCTATCAAACTGCGACCTAATGAATTCTACGTTGAATGCAATTGTCAATATTGTTTGTCAATATCGTTTTTCGTTCTCTAATTAATAAAAATGAAAAATCAATTCCCGTTGTTATTTTTATACTGTCATTTTTGTCACCTAGAAGGTAAGGCTGCTAGCTGAAGTCAAAAGCATCCCTCACCACTACAGCATATAACTATTGATTCTTGCGTCATTTCCAAGCTACTGTACAAATTTTTACGTAAATTGGTCTTATTTGAAAAAATTCAGAGGTGGTAATCCATTTTTACCATTGTTCACTGCATTAAAAGTAGTATTGTATAATATTATGTCATTTCATAGGTATACAAACAAAAAAATTTTTTAGTTTACCTTACATCATCAGCAGTTTACAATTCACTCACACGCCCAATGAACATTAAGTTTTGAATAGATTTTTGATACAGCATAATTAAGAAAGGCTCATCAACTACTACCGAAAATATTCCTTTCTTCTTATTTATTTTAGCTATAATATGAAAATAAAAACAAAACAAATCATTAAATAATAAACAAATATCAAATTTGTCTAATAATAATAATAATAAAAAATCTTTCACGTGAAAAACTGTATTCTACTACATGATTGATTGTTTTGAAGATTATTAAATAATTTATGAATAATAGGTCACTATTATTAATAGTACGCACTACGGCACATAAGATATTATATGTTTGTAATGCAGACTGTATTAGGAAAATATGGAATAGACAACACAAAGGCTTAACGTAATTATGAACTGGCACAGCGAAACGACTCGAGGAAAGATTCGAGTTTTACACAGTTTGTTATATAGCATTATATATTCCGAATTTGGCTTAAGCTTGGCTTGATAAAGCAGCGAATATTATTATTTAGGGTCATCGATATTCTAGGAAATAAGGGTACAGTCAACTAAAAAAGATATTATTGCATTCAAAACAGTGTAGAAAAAATCAAAATGGACGTAAGTCCCAAAAGACAATTCATAATCATTTTAGTTGAACCATATATATTTACTCCGAAATCAAGCAACGGTTAAACCTAATAACTATGAAAAATAAAAAATACAGTACTTACCTTTTCATTACACATAAATAATAATTAACCTCTAGGAAAATATACTGCCTTAAAACAACCATAAATTTGCTTTATACTAATATAAGGAAATCTAATTCAGGAAAAAGAGACTACGTAAGAATACAAGTTGATTTGAGGATTGAAGTCTTTTTACTTTTCCCAGCACCTTCTCTTTATTACCGAGCCCTACACCAGAAGAAATAGAGCTCAAACGTTTAAGACATTGAAAATAAAAACTACCCCCGTTAAATAACTCTACGTAATAATAATATAAATTTAATTGAATATACCTCAAATAATTCATGGTTTTCTTGCGGGGGGCTAATTTATTTACAAAATTGTAACATGTTTAATTATGCAATAGAACTTAAGTATTATCAATTTTTAAAGCATATATACCAATAATAATTATGGAAAAAACGTATCTAAATACTTTTTGATAATTTATTTAAAGATGAAACCGTTAAGCCTTTTCATAATTATATTATTATTAAACCTAATTTCACTTTCTGTGAGAAATATTGACACTATCTGGCTGAAGATTAGTGCAATTTTTCCAACTCTATAATTTTTAACTTACATTTATTTTTTTTTTTTTGTTAAAAAAAAGCTTAGAGATATTTTGAAATTATAATAGGTTTTGATTTAGTATTTAATAAAATAGAATATCAATAAGCTAGACCATTTCAATGGATGTAAATTTGAGAAAATTTTTGATAAAAATTTGACCTTTAACTGCATTCTATTAATTACAAAATAATTATTATTATATTCATTTGTTGACATAATTTATTTTTAGAACAATCGATTTCCATAAAATAAGTGAGATGTTTGTAAATTGGCATGTTTTATATTTGTTCAGTACATGTGGTGTTTTATAAGTTCGTCTGAACAATTGTACCAGGCAGACGCTTAATAAAATTTTCTCAACAGGTTCCAAAAAGACGATATAAAAATTTTTTTCATATTTAGAAAACCACAATATTTACAAAAGGAGAGATATAATTCGGAAGAAAACAATTAAAGACATATCCTTAATAAAACTTCAAATGAAATATTTTTAATATTTTCTATATTTTATTCGAAGAAATATTAAAGTGGTTACTTATAAGATTGCAATCCTAAAGACAATTTAATCAGAGTATACATGCTAGTAATCGAAAAAAAATGTCTTTTTCTTACCAGTAAGCTTAAAAATTATCAAATGCTAAAAATTTATATGATTTTATTGTGGAGAAAAACTAAAAGGTGCGAACATGCCCAATAAATAATCCTGTGTGACTTGGTTTATGGAATAATACAAATAAAAATGGTCGATTAACATCCAAGTTGAGGAATGCTTCATTTAAACTATCAAACTCTTGAACTAAAAATAAATAAAAAACCATGTTAAAAAACTAGAATGGGATCGAATCATTACAAATCGACGAGACTTATTCCCGTAATATTTTTAAAAATTACTTGGCATTGATAACCGATCTTAAATTTCAGAATGTATTCTTTCTAAGATTAAGGACCAACGCACACAGTAAGATTTCAAAGAATTTCTGATTAGAAATCTGATGGTCAATGCACACCATCAGGCAGACATTGCTATAAGACATTCGTATAAGAAGTTCTAATCATATATCAGATAGCGACTAAAGTATAACGCGCATTATAAGACAATCCTATAAAAATTTCTTTAAAAAAGGCCAATCATACTTCAGACATATTCTTACGCAACGAAGAACACGATCTTTCAGTGGGGTTCCGTTTTGGTATTACACACGTAATAGAAATATAATTTTTTGTTTCCCATTAATGATAAATCAGTAATGTAAAAATTTATTCTATTAATATTTTGTTATACAACGCCTGATTTTTTTATTTTAAATAATTAAGCGTGACGGAATCCAACATCGTACATACATGCACACCATCAGACATCTTTATATTAATTTCTGTTCAGAATGTTTTTCGAAAAATTTTTACAGTATGCGGGGTTTAATGTAAAATATATGCTTAGAGTGACATAACATTTTCTGAAAAAAAATCGTATCATTTGCACCCGTCTTAAAAAAAAAGCCAGAAGAAGCTAAGCGCATAAGTCAGAAAATAATAAATCGTACTTCGGAACTCAAAATAGCTAAGAATTGTTCAGGATAAAGGGAACATAAAGGGAAATTGGGTCCATTTAAAGCTCATTAAAATTTATTAACAATTTCTACACTAACACGCGCATTTCTTTCTAATTCTTTTTTCTTTCTGTATTTTTTTTTTTCCATTATTTGGGGGTTTTTAGGAATAGTTTTATTCGAAATTAATGTAAGAAATTATTATATATTTCGAATGTATTTCGGAACGACTAAAATCGAACGGACTGACATATTGTCGACATGGGGGATTATCCATATAGAAAAACTGAATAATATTTTTGGTTCAAAGCAAGACGATACTCCTACAGAAAAGAAAATAGTAAATTTAAAACAAAAAAATTATTATAATTTTGAAAAATGTTTTTATTAAAAATAATAAAATAAAATTATACAAAATAGATCTATCTCTCTTATCGATTCTTATCGATCTTATCGATGATGATACCTGATTTTCAGATTTAAATATTATGTAAACGACCAATGAAAATATTTGTATTAATTGATTTTTTATGTAAGAAATACATAAACGGTCTATCAACTACAATTACACGTGGCGGTGGATAATAGCTGACCGCACTTAAATATACCCATTGTACTACAAAACAAAATTTACGAAAGAAAACTGTTAGTTTAATAGCAAAATAAATATTGTAGGTTTACAAACAAAAGTTGTTCCAGAAGTGAGATTTTAAACATGCTTTAACCTCAACACACATACATATTCAAAGCCAATGGATTTATAAGGACGGAAAGGAGGCAGAATGTCATAACATGCAAAAAAACCGGTAGTATATTAATGTTGGATCTTCATTTCTTTTTGCAATTCGCTTTTGTATCTTCTAGTACTATAAAAGCTTGTATTTAAAAAAAAAAATTATTATTTTAAAGCTTGTTTTGAATTGACGTATGTAATGCGAATATACTTTAAAACATATTAAGCTATTTAAGTACACTATCGTCTCGTGTTGTAAGACGCTTGTACCGAAAAAAGTAATGATTTAAAAAACTTTTATAAAAAAAAATATATATTTATGACTATCTCTTCGTTTAATATATCAGTTCCTTTTTGCAAAATTAAAACACTGAAATAATTTCAATATATACTCAACAATAAAAAAATGTTACACCTGAATGAATCTTTCATACATATCCAAAATTATAAAATGTGTGATTTTTACGACGAATTAATTTATTTTTCATATAATTTTAGTATCTATTAATTTTTATTTTAAGACATTTTTTAACTGAAATGGTCATCAGTGACTACAGTATGTACTTACAAGAAGAAAACACAGCATTCCCTGACGGCCGTGCATACATATTCTTTACAAAAGTAAAACATATATAAAAATAGTCAATTTTATAATTTGAAGTAACATTGAAAGATTCAGGTCGTGACGTTTTTTTTTTTGTCGAGTATAATTTACTAGCAAACAGGAAAAAGCAATCACTTTTATTTATTTTTCAGAATACTGGATTTTTTTATAACAAAATCTAAACATACACAAAAATACTGGAACTCATTTCAAAAAAAATGAATGAAAACACGCTTTTTAATTACTAAATTCACACTTTTGAGTACAGGTTGCAGAGAAATAAAATTGCACACATACATACATACTTTCGACTTTTCTGTACGGACAAAATTCGATATACTTTTATGATTTGAGTTTTGTCCATGTAGACATATTTTCTTTCTGTTACTTCATTATCAAAGACTATTCAAAAGTCCATTGAGTGTTAGCCAACCATTACTGTTCATGCATTGTACTAAATTTCTCATCTATTTAGAGAACTTAAAACTAAACATGCTTATAAATTTATAAAAATCTCAATGCATCCATAATTCCGAAATAAACTGAATAAATTAAATAAAAATTATTTAAATCTTATTCACTGAAAAATATTTAATGATATTTGAATTACAAGTGACTTCAATAAGTTTTTATACCCAGCATATACAAGTCGTCACAAACGAGACCCTATAACTTCCAATATCTCATTTTAATAAATTTTATACCAGAAAATAGCTGGTGACATCCGATTTTAAAATGGTCAATAACTGACATTTATTGTACAAACTTACAAAAATATTTTGTTTAGATTCAATGTAAAATAAATACACATTTCTTCTATAATGCATAAAATCAATTTTAATTTAAAATAACGTTTAAGGCGATTCGTACATGACGCGGTATCGACGATATTAAATTTTGTTCGCCAATGTTATTTATAAGATTTAAGCATTTTAAAGAAAAGGTTTATTTGTTTATATTGTATATTATTAGTATTAGTATTGTATATTAAATTTAGTTTGTAAAAGTCGAAAATATGAACAAAGTTTTGGTTTGAGTGTTCATAGAATTAGTCCATTAGGGTTTACCCGCCCATCCCTTTGCCCGCCTGCCTGCCCATCATCAAGATAACTCAAAAAAACGAGATAAAGAGTTGTATTTTAAATTTTTTTTGGTCTAGGCTTATTCTAGGTTTTAAAATTAATAAATAAGCCAAATCGATCAATTGAGTATAATGAATCAATAGCACAAATTTCTAAAATGTTTAAAAACAGTTCAACCATATGTAAAGTATTTAATCCATTACGGTCACATGTGATCCAGTGGCCCAACGCCAAACTTTGGGGCTATTATCAAAATAAATATATAAATTTTCACAATTCATTCAATTTCTAATTTTTCTTGAAAATATAATATTTTTCGAGTAAAATAGTGTTGTTTCTCTTTTTAAATGTTGCTAAAATTAAAATTTACACAAATTTTTGTGGGTAAAAAATTAGCCAAATTTAGCGTTTATTTAACCATATGTAAAGTATTTAATTCATTGCGGTCACATGGGATCCAGTTGCCCCACGCCAAACTTCGGGCTATTAACAAAATAAATATATAAATTTTCACAATTCATTTAATTTCTAATTTTTCTTGAAAATATAATGTTTTTCGGGTAAAATAGTGTTGTTTCTCTTTTTAAATTTTGCTAAAATTAAAATTTACACAAATTTGTGTGGGTAAAAAATTAGTCAAATTTAGCGTTTTTTTTTTGAGTTTTTATTCCTACTATTTTTAGCTATTTAAATATCTCAAAATAAATAAAAAAAGGAAAATAAATTTGAATTTTTTAAAAAGAATATTAAATTAAAGTTAAGCACATGATTAAGTCAATAAATCAAATAAGACACGAATTCGAATTTTATCTTTACTTATTTTATTTGTATACTGTATATAGAATCTTAAAGAATATTTGGAAAACTCGTCGTGTACGATGTGCGATTTGCCTAGGTGATCAAAGATTGTATAATGCTATTTTGGATACTTGAAATAACAAAATTTCAATGTGACATCATAAAAAAAATGTATTTGCATTTGTCAATCCACACATAAACTAAACAATTTTTTTACGAATTTGAAAGAAAATATCAAAATTTTAAATTTTCAAAACGTCTTAAAAACAAAACTGAGTTGCTATTCTTTTCTCATTAATCGTATGCATGGCGATAAAGCATTCTTATTAATTCACAGGACAGACATAATGTACAAATAAAGACAAGATAGAAAGTAAATCCAAGTCTAAAAAAGATAATGCCAAGAAAAAAGTTGCCTTTTTAATACATAACATAGAATTTCACAAAAAATAAAATTCATTTGCCTTCATTTCTATTATTAAAATTAGTTAGAGCATCGATAAATTTTTCAGTTACAACTTGGGTACATATTAAATTATATATTTGTCAGTGTAAACTTCGCTATTTTTAATAATAGCCAGAACATGCTAAGGACCTTTTCTATGTACAATTCAAAGCAATATAATTTTTCATTGAATTTTTTTCTTGTTATTACCCTTTTACAAAATTGTAAAATTTCATCTTATTTTCCAGTTTTTATAGATTTCCGCGGGTTCAGGAAAAAATACTGTTCGTATCATTAAATACTTCAAAATAACTTAAAGGCAGGATTTTTTTTTCATAATTTGATTTTATGAGTTAATTAATTTGTCTATGTGTTGTGGAATCGCCAATAAATTAATTTCAAATTAGTGAAATGTGTAAAATACTGTATTTTCCATGTTTAATTTTGATTACGAATAAAATAACAATTATTTTATTTCTCCACCACCAACTAACTTATTCTATTTTATATAAGACATTATTACAAACAATAAATGGTGGATTAATTAAAATTATTAGTCTAATCTTTGGTTTATTTTAATTATTAATATTTTTAAATGTCAATAATTTTGTAAAACCCAGCAAGAATTTAAATGTTTATCGTAAATAAAATATTGCAGATTTAAAAAATAGTTTTAATTTTTACAAAAAAAAAAAAAAAAAATATTTTTTATGAAATTTTGAAATAAATGATGAAATTTTTTTAATTTAATTATATAAATATTTTATTTGAAAATTATCATATTGGATACAACACCCTTATTTTTTATTTACTTATTGATTTATGTAATTTTTTTTTCTGTAAATTAATTCAATTTATTCGAGTTTAAAAAATTGACTTAATTTCAAAGGCTTGTCTTACAACTTTGCCATGAAAGTGTAAAAAACAATGGGAAGGTAAAACTTGATTGAGAAAATTAAAAATGCAATATCAATACAATTTGAAAAGAATATTGATTGATATTTATCTTCTTAATTTCGAAGCCATGTAAACTTCTTACTTATAAAATTATATATATAAAAAAAATGTTTAAAATTTAAAGTGTATTAAAGGCAAATAAAGTAATGCTAAATGAAAAATTTTTAAAGACTTTTCGTGGTAAGTTTTATAAAATATTCCCACCCAAGAGTTTTCAAAAAAAGTTGTAACATTATTCCATTCCGTTTTAAACTGATAGGGAAAAAATGACACATTAATTAACAAAACCTGCTACAACTTTTAAAATGCTCACTTATTTTTATTGGAGAACTCGTGTTATGAAAATGAAAAAATTTTATTCATATGAAAAAATTTAAAAAAAACATCCAGAATTTTGTGAAAATTTTATACAACATTCACACAAGTGAAGCGAGCTTTCAAAAACATGTAGGTGAGAATGTTACGAAATTATTATTTTCAATTTAATATTCGTAAAATTGTAATCATTTAATACTAATGATTGAAGTGTTATAGGTATATTATTTATAATAGGAAAGATGCACAAATTTTTTTATCACTTCAATTGTAGCTTTACTTTACGAACATAAATTTGAAATTTTTTTTTTTAAATCTTAAAAAATATTCAAAATACGGATGTTCAAAATTCATAATTAAACAAAACGGGAGATTTGCATAAATGACGTCATACATGTTCATCTACATAGTAATTATGCATAAGAGTCATTCTACATTAAGAGTATCGATGTCCATGGCATTTATATACACTTTCGTTCAAAATTTAACATAAATAATGTTAGTCTGCATAAATGAGTTGAATATGAAATGTTATATAAATTACAGTAATATTCATAAATTTTATTATGAGATTTTTCTATAAAAAATTACCGCTTATCGTAGAATCATCCATAAAAATTTTTGAAAGAATGGGATGGAAAATAATCTATAAGAGCTACTAACTTATTCATTTTTGAATCAGTTAAAATTTAATATTCGAATGTATTTTAATATTAAGCCTAATTTTACATTTTGTTAGGTAAAATAACAAATTTTATTTATTACATCCTCCCTATTATTACAAAAATTAATGCAATTACCGAAATAAATAAATTCTATTTTTTATTTATTTATTTGATGACTAAAATTGATCACATATGCAGAAATTCAGCATATATTATGATTTTTCGGAAATTCTTTTTAAGGGGGTATTCTGGCCAAGAAAATTAAAAAAAATCAATTTTTTTTGTTGCATATTTTCAAAGCTTTGACTTTCATATGCTCTCAAAAGGATTTTTCAAAATTCGAATTATTTTGGGAGATACAGCGGATTTTGTGATGTGGCATCTAAGCCGGCCGAGCGGAGCGATGAAACTTCAAACGCGTTTTTCTCAAAACTCCTTTTGTTGATGTGGTTGACACAATATCTCAAGTTCTATTAGACCAATTCCTTTGAAATTTTGTGAGAATATTCTTTATACATCTCTTTATCAGTTGGAGCTTGGATTTTGGAAAATTTTAATTTGAAGTATTTAAAAACAAAATTTTTTTTTTCAAGTGGACGCCATTTTGTGGTTTTTGTTTTAGGTTAAGGTCCAAGATTTAGCGACATTAAGAAAAAAAATTAAGAATTTTGTTTGTTTGTTCGATTTAAATCGCTACAAGGGTTGGAATCATGTCAACCAGGGAGCACCGTTTGACTGGCAACCCCTACTTCACCTGTCACTGGATGAATTTTTGACTTTTGTTTTTATAATTTTTTTTTATGTACTTTAAAAATCAATAAATATTGTATAAAAAAATGGATGCTGAAAATATTTTTAATTTTATTTTTATCCTAGTTTGAAAAATACCCAAAAAGTAGAGCTCTAGACCAGAATACCCCCTTAAAAAATCAGACCAAGATCATAGTATTTCAAAATTTTAAATGTTTTGTAGATCAATCAATATCCTGCATACTTTTGAAAGATTTTATTGATAGTTTTGAAGCTCAACAAATTTGTCACATATTTTTGACATTTTTAAATCGCTAGGATATATAATTATAGTATGATGACTTCTCTTAATATTAGTAAATGTATCTTGTTTATGAATTCTCTAATTTATTTATATATATATATAACAATAAAAGAATAAAAAATTAAAAAAATTTCCAAAATATTTATAGTACGTTTGATACACGACCTAGAAAAATGCAATTCGAAATTGATTTTTTAATGATATGGAATAAAAATGGTCTATCGAGTGTAGCATAGTAGACTAGCGCTTTTGGCATTAATATTCGATTTTCAACTTCAACTGTAACAAAGAAATATAATTTTGAAGTTATTTATTAATATTTTTGCTGAAAATTATGCATTAATAATTCTTTTGCGATATGAAAATGGGCATTCCAAAACTTTATCGACTATCGATGAAACAGCTGTACAAACTATTAAGTGCATATTAAGTTAGTTTAAAATAGCAGCAAGGGAATTTGCAGGCATAAAAATTAATTATGATGTGAATGAACATTGAGTTAATAAATATCAGTAATAACTTAAAATAAAAAAAAATAAAAAAATATTATTTTAAAATAGAAAATTTACGATTTGTGTATAAGGGAAGGTGATGAACTAGATGAACATGTCTTAATATATTTTTTTTTTTTTAAATGTGACACTTTAAAATTTTTATTCCTATTAAAAAACAAAAAATACCCGATTGCTATTTTGTGTTGAATTGTTTATCAGAATTAATTTTGTTTATCTATCTAAAATATTCATTTTAAACTGAGAAAATTATAAAAGACACTAGTTTTCGTACTTTTTTATTAGAGTAGGGTAAACTGTCCAACAATGAACCATAAGTATTTACCATTAAAATATCCATACTAGTAACAAAACATATACAACAGTTTAAGAGCATTTACCTAAGGTCTAAATCATCCTTCAGTGGTAATTGGAACGAGTAGCTATACAGTGTGTATTTCCAAAAGAAAAATTTTGGGTACAAAAGTGAAAATTATTTTCAAAATTGTTGTTCCAGTCCCTTACGCATACTATATAAATCTTAATGACAAATTAGTTTTTTAAACATTAATTTTTGTTAAACATTTAACATAGGCATTTAAACAAATGAAAAACAGCTTCTATTTTTATCCGTAAAATAATAAATGCCTAATTTGCAACAGAGAACCATGAGCAAGAAATACACAGTGAACCGCTAGTTTACGTACTATTGAGAACATGGTAGCATTAAAGTTGTGGAGAAAATAATATAAGCTGCAAAATGCCAGAGAATTTTCAATTTAGACTGAGGTAGACACGTGCGTTTAATGTAATGCAAAAACACAATTTTTCAATTCGAAAAAAAATTTCATACTTGTATTTAAAGTGGCAATAAAATTAAAATCTTGAACTTTTGGACTAGTGGAAAATCACTTCTTCTTGTACGAAGTTTTCCGAAAACCGTTTAGAAATTAAATAATAAACTATACTCCACCAGATATTTTAGGTTTGTTGTGTAAAGCGCTTAGAAAATGTATTCTTTAACTGTGTACTGGGCGGTAATTAACTTTACATACTACCTAGTACACTGTGAACCATTCCGACAGCTTTTAAAAAAACACAAATATACAAAAGTAAATAATTAGTATCCAATTGAATACACAAATTACAAGTCAAAACTACAAAGTTTCCAATGAGTATGTTTTTTAAAGTAAAGTAACTTGGGAAGTAATATCGATGCAAGTAAAAAAATTGTTCACTGTTGGACAGTTTACCCTATACGTACGTATGTATATTCGACAAAAAATGATGTTCTAATACTTTCATGCTTATTTAAATAAGAAAATACACAATTTTTATAATGGAAGACATCGATACATGACACAAAATAGATTAAAAGCTCTATAATCTTCATATCAAAGCAGTTTTTAAACACAAAATGAAATATTATAATTTTAATTTTTACATTCCACACAAAAAATGCATAACTATCAATAAACAAAATTCCACATGCGAAGGAATAAAAAATGTTTATTTTTATAACTTGTTTCTTTAACAACTAGAATTAGATATGATAAATGAATGAAGACTCACTTTTGGTTTTTAAAAAAACTGATAATTATATGGGTAATTTTGTTAATTATTAACGCTAGCTTTTACGGAAAAAAAAAATCTAAAATGGTATTTTAATGTTTAAAATGACCAAAAGATAATTTTGAAGATAAAAATAAAATAGAATTAAACATGGTGGTTAGTTTTTATACAATAAGTTGTTAAGAAATAAATTGGGGAGTTCTTAAATGTAGGAGATTTTGTATATATTTTAAAAATTGATAAAACTGTTCCAAGTCAGACTGGCCGTTCTATCAAGCCGATTTTAAAATGAAAGGCATTTGTGTCCAGATGAAGCATCAAGCATTGTATTACATCTATATTTAACCATTTTTAAGTTATACCCAAACGCGTTAGTCTTGTATTCCAATATCTCCAGTTCTTAAAAAGATAGAGGATTTGTTTTATCCAGTTCTAATGAAGAACACTCAGTGATTCAAGACCTTTTATTTGTGCTTATAAATACTAAAATTGTATGAGACAGAGGAAAAGAGCAAGGCGCTACTTGTAATTCAACTCTTATGAAATTATTCCACTCAAAGTTAGATATCCCTTGTTTTAATGAACAAAGAAAGTTTTGATCTAAGAACACTCACTTCTATCACTTGAGCTATTAAACGGCAAATTGGATGCGTTGGTGATTGTTAAGAATGCAACACACACTCAGCAAGTTTTTTGTTTAATTTGAATGATTAATAGTTACAGGTTTGTTTGAAAATAACACCATAGTTATTTTGAGTTAAAAATTCAAAATAATTTAATTTACCGAGTTATTGATTAGAATAATATGGGATATATATCATCTACGGTAGCGGAGCTCTGGGTACCTGGCTAGTTATTTTTTTATTTTTATCCTATTACAAATTACATATTTATTTCAATAATATAATAATTGCTTTTAAGTTTTGTATAAACACACACAATTTTAAGCTAAAAATATCTTGCTCTTGAAATACCCTACATATAATAAATCTTGCTCTTAAAATAAAATAAGTTTGTAAAGTAATTTTTTGAAATAATTTGTATACTATAAATTTTATTTGATTTTTAATAGGAAAACTTAAACAATAATTCACAAGTAAACACAATGAAGGACTGTATAAGGATAGTTGCAGATATGCGCATGATTGGAGAAGATAATGCACAGATTTTTGGGATGCACTTAAATAAAATCAATTTTTATAAAATTTTCAATATATTTTTCAGAATCACTCAAAACATTTTCTAGGATAATTCAGATCTTGGAAAAACAAAGAAAAAACTTTTTTTCGATTGGGTGCCTAGCTCGAGAAATTGCTTGAAATTTACAAGGAATAGGACCTCCAGATCAGATTTAATAGTTATCTGAATTACTCAAATGTTTCCTTTTGCCTTTAAAGTAGGCTGCGGAAAATAGTAACAAGTTAGGAAAATAAGCCGTACGACATGTGTTTCTACTCTACCTATAAATACTATCTTTATCAAGAAAGTTTATCCTTTAACCAATCAGATGCCTTTTTTTTACTATGGGCTCCAATGAGTTCATTATCTGAATTACTCAAATGTTTCCTTTTGCCTTTAAAGTAGGCTACGGAAAATAGTAACAAGTTAGGAAAATAAGCCGTACGACATGTGTTTCTACTCTACCTATAAATACTATCTTTACCAAGAAAGTTTATCCTTTAACCAATCAGATGCCTTTTTTTTACTGTGGGCTCCAATGAGTTCAATTCTAGTTTCTTGGCATAAAAATTACATATATATATATATATATATATATATATATATATATATATATATATATATATATATATATATATATATATATATATATATATATATATACAAAAAAATTTCCTTTAATCACACAAACTGATATTATTTGTTTGTGTTTAAAAGATTTAAGGCCGGGGATAATACTAAAACATATCATTTAGATTTTTGGTGGAAGATTATTGGTAGGATTGTATTGTAATGTATACAGGTGTATACAGTCTACTTCATAATTATAATAATATTGTGATACCCATCTTTAAATCTTTTAAAAATAAAATAATAATAAAAGTTTTTGTTGAGTTAATTACTAGTCCTATGAACCCAAATTTTTTTATTCGCAAGTTTATATTTTGTATATATTTGAATATTTACTTTCTCTTTTTGTAATATGCAAAATCATTCAGGGGAAAAGGTATGAATACGTGTATCGGACGTATAACACACTTCACATGTCTCGTGCTCGCACAATAAATTTTTCTTTGGCGTCTATAATTTCATAACAAGGTAAAATGTTCGGCCATAAATTTAGTGTCTAATTTATTTAATAAATTAATTGTTTCATTCATTTTATCAAAGATCTAGACAATGTAAAGTAAAATTATTTTTGTGTTCTTTGTTTTTTATTATCTCAAAAAGTACATATATTTTTTATTATTATTAAAATTAATAGATTCCTGATCAAAATACGTCATCAAAATGTTAAAATTCGTCCAATAAACCCAGCCAAGTTTAATGATTTCTTATATACGTAAAATACAAATGGTTTATCAACAAAAACCGTTACATCAACAGGAGTATAAATCGAAGAGGAAGCTTGCACGCTGCTAACTGAAAAATACTGTAATTTTAAAAATAATTCGAACATAAAAAAATATATTTTTCCAAAATTCGTACAAAAATACGAATTTTTTCCGTCAGCAAGTAAAGCGAGAATATAAGATTGATTAAAGCGAATAAATCAATTTATCGAGAATAAATTAACTTAATAATAAAAACCATTAAATAGGCGGAGGTTGTGGTCAGAAAGTAGGACATACCTACCCTTAAATGTTTTCTATAAAATTTATATTGTTTAAGTGTTTAGGATTATAAAAGCATATATGGTTATGGATAGTTTATGATTGTCAATTATATTTCTAAACTTAAAAATGAGGGATGGGTGTCATGTTTTTACAGCAAATAGTAAAAGATAAAATTCACTTTAGTAATTTTCACTATCCCCCTAGTTCGAGAGGTGAGCGACAAAATAAACAAAAAGTATCTTCTACTGAGTTATTCTTTGATATTATGACATATTATGGTGCAGAGAAATAGCCTGCTGCCAATCAGTTTGATTTGTTTACATTTGCCATTAACAAATTAATGACGAGTTTCGTATATTTTAATTTTAATTATATTTTAAATGATGTATTTTAACAAAATACTCATTTGTAGTAAATTTAAATTTTCCGAAAATTTCGCGATTTTATAAGAAACCTTAAAAAACCGACAAAAAGTTTAAAATTTTGTTACTTATAGGTTTTCAAGGTTTAAAAAAAGTCCTTTGAAAAATGATTTCAAAAATATCATCAATTTAACGATTTTGTAGATAGTTTTTTGAGATATCGCTAGAAATTCGACCCAGAGCCCGATATATCGGATGTATTTCATACAATATCTCAAATACTAGTCGACCGATCATGAAAATTAATATAAATTTTGAATTTTTTAAACCCCAATTATCGTTAAAAATCCATAAAAACGAAAAAAAAAATTTTGAATTTTTTATTAATTTGTTTAAATTTGTTTATACAATCGCAAAAGTTTAGGAAAATTTATAATACCACAAATTAGTTTTTTGATAAAATTCATCATTTAAAATATAATTGGAATTAAATACGTAACCATTAATTTGAACATTAATTTTTAGATAGTATATTGATCGTAATTCACTTTTCAAGTTTTCGAAAGTACGTGCGTACATGTTTTTTCCCACTTAGTTTATTTATAAACTCCCCCGCTCCCGGCAAATAAAACGAATCACACTAACTGACAGCAGGCGATTTCTCTACCCCATAATAATATGATAATATCAAAAAATCAGCCTTTAGAAAATGCTTGCTTTTTTTGACGCTCAACTCTCCGACTATCCCTGCACTTTTAAATCTTGAAAAAATTAAATACATTCATTCATACATGATTATAATAACTTTTTATGTTGGAATGATTATGATTGATGTAAATGAAATAAAATGAATATTTTTGTTATTTATTATTTATTATGTCGGAAAATGTATTTCATCATAATATATGTGTTACAGAATAATTTTATAGATTTTTTTTTACGATTTTGTCAAAAGTGTATTTTTCTGTGTTAAATGAAATAAAATTATCAAACTGTTGAAATTCGCCCAATGAACAAAGCTAAATTTGACTGTTTGTTATATAAAGAAAACATAAATGGTTTATCAACAACAACTCGAGCATCAATACGAGGACTTGAAAGTAACGAAATTTCACCTAAAAAAGATTTTTAAAATTAATTATATCAAAAAACAAAAAAAAATTTTCTCAGATTGTGTAGTTTAAATAAAAATCAGAAATTAAATGTTTCAGAACAAGAAAATAATAGATAAACTTCAGCGCATGTTGGTAGAAATAAAATTATAGAATGAAAATCCAAATCGAATCCAAAGCAAGGCAGAAGGTATATGCTTCGCGAAAGAAATTCATAGAACTATATTCATTCCTTTTAATAATATGAAGAATCAAACTTTTTACATTAAATGTATAGAGTAGCTAATCCGATTGGGTAGAATTTTAAATAGGAATTAAGTAAACAAATACATTTTTTAACTACATAAAATTTTCCATAACAGTAATGTAACATCTTTTTTTATTGTAATTTTCTGTTCCCATTTATGCCTACATACTGTTTTTTCAGAACAATTGATTTCAACAATATATTATTGATTAAAGCTTTGTTCTCATTGAATCAATTAAGTCAAATAGTAAGAAGTTTACTTACTTGACGTGTGTGAACAGTAACATTTTAGTCAAGTGTTTAGTAAAGTTGTTCAGTCAAGTAGCTTAGTACAATTCTATTTTTGTGTGCAAGTATGTACTCCCACCACTGTTCAATTACAAATATACAATAATAAACAAATGAATGAATATGTTTCACATTAACTGTTGCTTCAGTCACAGCCTTAGATTATAAACCGTTTTATCATATGAAATTATATTACGTGATTGTGGATAATTACATAGTTTTTATAGATAACTTGTTACTTGACTAAAATATCAAATCATAAATGTGAACGATTTTTGATCAAGTGTAAAATGCTTAAATCATATACGACAAGATATGTCAAACGTATATATAATTTACATTTTAATTACCTATAATAGATTAACAAGGAAAGAAAATACAAATAAGAAAAACAGAAAATCACAAATATGTTGAAAAGTCTTGAAAGCGCAAGACCATAGTAGCAGAAAACTATGATTGCACAACCATAGATGAGTTAAACCCTACAGATACGATATATGCAACAAAAACCTTCCTGACTATTCATTCTTATTCTGTGTATATTTGATTCTTGGTGTATACATATCAATAAGCATATTTACATTTTGGTGTAAAAAAATTAATTTTTGTTACAAAAGGGTTTCATGCTGTGAAGGTAGAATGCTGTGCAAATAATGAAACGAAATCTAAATATAAAATAGGTGGTATAATTCATCAAAAGAAAGTAAAAATAAATTTTTATTTTTTGTCGCCCAAATTGATTCAAGGACAACAAACTTCATTTACTCGAGATGGACTAGGGATGTAGAATTTTTGTTATAGTTTTTATATTTTATTATCCTGCACCATACTTGTCATACCCAGAAGTATATGATCTATGGCTAAATGTTTAGTACTAACTACTTGTTTCTTAACTTAATTGCTTAATCAATGTGACGAAGGCTTAATTTGAAACTATTTCACGTATTAGACACAAAATTTCATTAAAAAAAGGAAGATCAATTGACGAGATAGCCACATTTAAGTGAAAATAACTAATTAAACGAATTGAAAATACTGAATTAAGGAATATTTTAACCTAAACAGTTTTATAGACCGATTTTTTTTAAAAATTTGTATGTTATTTTAAAAGAGTTTTTAAACTTTAATCATACACAATTTTCTGTTGCAGTAAGATGATTTTTTTTTTATTTTCTATTCTGTTTTTGATTTTTCACAAAAAACCATTTTTCTGAATATTCGAAGTTAACAAAATTTAAATGACTCATGCAAACCTATAACATACATTAACATACAAAATTTCACTGAAATCGGTAGTTAATGCTGATTCACGAGATGTCAGCTTTTAAGCAAGTTGTAACGAGTAAAATGTTTGACATATCAGAAAATCCAAATATCTTAAATTTTGTAAAACAAATGCTCCACAAGTAAATTTGTTTAAAAGAATATATCCTTCATTTGTGGAAATCATCTAAAATGGATATATGCATAAAAAATTGAAAAAATATATTTTTAATATTCATTATACGATATAATTAGACAAAGAAATAAAATAATATCACTATTACAAGATTTCTTTCAGTAAAATCTGTATTTTAATAATGCAAATAGATACCTAGATATTAAAAGTCATTTTTGGTTGTATGGCATTAAAAGAGGGATTAAAGTGATCCTGATTCAAGGTCAACATCCGAAATTTAAAGTTTGCTTGGAGGATAAAAGAGCATTAATCAAGGTAATTAATAACGAGAAATTGTACAGCAAAGTTGGCAGGTGAAATTATTATAAAGAGTTAGGAAAATTCAAATTCAAAATCTCCTAGGCAGAGAAAACTCATACAAAAACATAAGAATGTGACACTTTTTACCGGTCGATCAAAACTTGCAATTTAAGTTTACTATAATAGAAATTCAATTTTACTTGACTATTTAAACATCTGTCTTTTACAACGTAGAAGTATTGTAGGCAAGAACAAGTTTGGAGTTCAACTGAAATATTCATTATAAATATCTCAAAAGCAGTTTTAACTGATAACAATGTTGTCAGATTTTCATATTTCAAAAATTCGGAACGGATTAGAACCATTTATTGGCAGGTGGTTTCAAAAATTAATTAGTAGTATGAAATTTTAGGAGCTTGGAAGTTCTGTTAGCAGTTACTTTATTATTTCCCTATCTGGTACAGCATAAGTATCATTCTAACATTTTAAATAAGAAACAAATTTAACTAAGCAAACAAATTTGTGTGCTTAGAAAAGTAACAATTTCCAAAAATATAAATATTAAAATGTTTTCGTTTTGTATTATGAAAAAAAAATTGTTACAAAGTAATTAAAAATTATAAAAATTTTATCAAAATTTTATAAAAATGATTTATGGTAAATGAGCAACGCGTCCCAAGAATAACACTGAATTTGATGATTCTTTGAAAATATAAAATATGAACGGATGATCAATTATAACTGGAACTTGACGGCTACTCGATATTCTATTAACCGTAACTGAAAAAGAAAATTTCTTACGCTAAAATAACTACAATCATTTAATTTTTTAAGATTTTCATAGTAGATTTATTTTCTCCCAATCATTTCACCTTTCTTCCACCAAAAATTTAAATATAAGCAAAAGCTTGATTGTAAAATTAAGGTTAATCAGCCTTGTGCTCTTGAAATTTGTTTCAGGCCACATGCTTCTAACTGATTTTCGATTCTAAGAAAATAATTGTTTTAAATAATATCATTTCTTATCAATTTTTTAACTTCAAATTTTCCTTAAATTGACTCGATGATGGTTATAATTTTTAATATGACATCTATATCTTCCGATTCGCAATGTTTTTATAAATCATTACTTTTCGGATAAATAAATATTTAAATATATAGAAAGACCTAAAATATTCAATTTGTTAAAAAAACAACGTTTAATATTTAAAGAAAATATGAGTACAATTTTTACTAAGTTCGTCGACACCCTGTAACAGGACACCTAGATTTCCATAATCGCTACAATACCGGATTCACGGTATCATATGATAATAGTTCATATGTAATTAGGAATATTCCAAAGTTTGCGTCAATATTTACAGCTTAATAAACAACAATTAATGATGCAATTGCAACTAGGAACAAAAACAAAAGCTTCGTAATATTTTCTGATTATTTAAGTGCTCTTTAGTCTTTCAAAAATCCCATTATATCAATTAAAATAAACTTCTACATTTTAGAAATCAGGAATAGAGTGTTTGAATTTTATAAAAATAATAAATTCCATACAAATACCCTGAGGAATATTTACTTCTGATTACTGATAGAAAATGTATTTTTTAAAAAGTCATATTAAAGTGAGTAATACTTATAAAATAGAAACGATTGGCAAAGAAATGGGCATAAATTATTATCAAATATACCACAATTAAAAACCTAAGCCGTGGTTTCAAGCTATTAAATTTTAAAGGGTGCAAATCGTCACAATCGTCGCGATGAGTAATGTCATCTGAAACTAAAACACTGACTGGTGTGGCAGCGATCTAAATTTGAAAATAATAGACTGAAGTTGCTCAACTGCTTGACAAAAGATAACATATATCTTGCATTTGACAATTGTTATATCTTGCATTGGACATGTTAACTCAGTTTTCGTCTATCCTAAGCAGTGAAGCACATATTGGAGTTTCTGAAAGATTATGAACTCAATGTATAAAGTAAGAGTCCCTCACAACATGTTTTAATATTTCCCGTAATATAAAGTTTCATTTTTCTATAAATTTGCACCTGGTAAAGTTTGTTTTAAAAGTGATTTATTTAGTAAAAATATATTGTAGTAAGTGTACTGAATAATTTATTTTTTGTAAGTTGATAGCATAATTAAAAAAACTAATAAAAATAGTTCATAGGAAGAACCAAACCTAAACTTCAACATAATAGTTCATTGCGCGTAGAAACAATGACTTCCAAAATAGTTTTAAAAAGTTGAATTTTTTGAAAATTTCTAATGCGGTTCTATTAAATATGTAGCAGTACAGTGCTTTATATTTATCAATCAATAACCTCATAAACCTGAGAAATTAAGGGCCCGGTTGTGAATGAGTAACACTTATTTCTAAAATCCCTGCGTTGTTTCTATTATAGCAAATATATTATAGAATCAAAACTTGATTCGTTGAGAGTCTACTAATTATAATAAAAGTCTATTTTTATCGAATTAACATTAAAAAAAGAGATGTCATTGAAATTTATTTCAAAACGATATAATTAAATAAAACCTCAAAGTATTTTATGGATCCTGATTATTGATCCTAGTTCATTATTTTTTCTGATTACGATGTCGATGTCTTTCTAAATACGAGTTAAAAATTTAAAATAATCAGTCAACTAAAAAAAAAATTTATTTAAAAAAAAAAAAATTAATAACTTTAAAAATTCCACGGTATAATTAGAAATGCAAAAAAAATTATCTTAAAACGTAAAGAAAAATAAATTTAAAAACAATGTTTTAATCAATTTTAGAAAAACGACCAATAAATGCAACATAATTTGTTGATTTTTCTATTAACAAAAACAAAAATGGTTTGTCTGCTGTAAAATCTATTCGATAAACCACACGACCAATCCTAAGTTCAACTTCCTCTGCAAAAAAAGAAATAATAAAATTTCAAAGTATGAAGACGAAGATAATTATAATCAAATCACCATTTTTCATGCATAACGAAATATTACTAATATGATTTTCCCATGAAGAACATTTTATCGAAACTATAACACAACCACAATAGCTACGATGAGAAGAATACATCTAAATGTGGGAATGTTGGCATTTTAAATTCAATGAAAATGGTATTTTTTTGGCGAGATATGAAACATTTAATAACAAAAATTCAGCTAATCGATGAAAACTTACATTATTAAATATTATTCAGAGAACGTCAAAATCGTTGTTCAGTTTAAAATATGGACACACGCCCAATAAAAGAAACTACGTTTGTTGATTTCTGATATAAGCAATACAAGAACGGGCGATTTGCAATAACAGTCTTAACAAGAAGTTCAATACGACCTGTCCGAAGAAAAGCTCTTCCTGAAAAAAATGCGAATTAATAAAAGAGTCAAAAATCGATATTTTTTTAAAAGGTGCGTTTAGGAATTACAAATATAATAATCAAAAATAATTAAATCACCAAAACGGCACAAAAATTAAATCCATGTTAATCTATGTTATAATTAACAATAAACACTAAACAAACATTCGCACCCAAGAGTAATATGGTTCACCCAAATATCTACAAACTAAGTGAACATACAACATATCGATAAAATCGGGTTAGATTAGAGTGTTGTTGTTAGATACTTTTCGAAATTTCCCGTCTTATTTTTTATTTTATTTTTCATGTCGAAATTAATATCCAAACATCAAAGAAATGTGATCGAAGATTTCAAACTATTCGAAAATGCCTCTTATAACAGTGATTATATAATTATTAATTCGAAGGAAAATAAATTCTCTTAGCAACGACAACTAGATTATGTGATTAATGCTCAATTTCTAATCAAAATTAAACCATTTTGCTAACCAGTATATATCTAATCCATTAAAAATTTTTTCCAGTTTTCAGAGTTGTTTCATAAAATGTGGACACAATTATAACTTGAAGTTTATTATAATATTATTTAACATAAGATCAGCTTTATGTGCAAGTGGAAAGTTTTCGAAATCTTTATTGTAGAAATTCCTTTTAGTTGAAATACTCATTATATTACCAATGCTAATGTCCATCCTCTATTTCTAAAATCTCCTGTATAATCATGATTAATATATGTATAATCATCAACGTTCACTAATTTCGATCAACTTTTCAATATAATTAATTATTCATAAGTAAACGTTACGAAAATGAATAAAACATTTGTTTACCACTTTTTTAAAAAAAGATAATAATTATAGTTTGTTTTTATTTTTTGCTTGGATACAATTAAAATAGACTTTGATTAAAAAATTAAGATTTCAAGCGTTTTGGGTATCTATTGGATTTTGAAAAATAAATAGAAAGAAAAATGTCCATATGTTGTATAATCTTTTAGAGGTGGGAGAATCAGATACAGGCGTATTAGAAAAACACAGATAATGTTCATTTTCGAATATCATCGGAGGCTGCGATTTTGTTGAATTGATAAGTTAAACATTTTATCTTAGGCAATTGTTAAGTAGACAAATGTCTCCAGATAAAAGGGTAACGTGGATGTAGTTCATTAATTTGTAAACAAAAAAATAAATCAAATATTCTATGAGTAGAATTAATTAAATGAAATTTACAATAAAGAAGAAACAAATGGTAAAATCCAGAACCATGCAGGCATATAAGCGAGCACAGAGACCTTCAAAAGACAGTTTATAGATTATATTAATACATGATAAAATTCTAAGTGGTATAATAGCAGTCACAAGTACTAAGTAATACAGTTGATTAGTTGTGTTGTATTGAAGAATAATTAATTCAAGAGAATTAATTATTATTTGTAAAATATTATTTAAGAAAATTTATTTTTAAAACTGAATTTTTTAATTTTTAAGTACACTATTTAAGGAAAAGTCGAAAATTTATTATTTTTTAATATATTGTGTGTTTTTTTCTGTTGGATATCGAAAGTCTGTTACAGAATTTGTCATAGCTCAACCAATTGATCCTCTAGTATTCACAATAAAGTAGAGTTTAATTTTTTTAATGACGATAATCTTCTTTATAATATCCACAAATGTAAAAAAAAATTGATTGACTCATTTCCGAAATAAAAAGAAATTTTTATTTAGAAAAGTTCTTACAAATGTTGGAATTGAAAAGTAAAATATTATTAATTTTATTTTGGTGAACTATCTGGGAATAATCCCTATTTAATTAATCCTTAATTTAGTGAAATTGATCCAAAAAATGATGTCTCTATAATAAAGGCAATCTCAAATGCAATAAACATTGTATTTCTTTAAAAAATACTTATCAAAATGTAATGAAATTTGGTATGCACAATGTTGATATGAAAACCGAGGGCGTATACTTCCACACGGCAATCGTTTTCTTGTCAACATTGTGCATATCAAGTTTCAGTACATTTTAATCATAATTTCTATGAGATATTTGTGCCCTAAAATTAAGTAAGAAATAGAATATATATTACATAATAAACTTAGAATTAGTCTCATTTTTGATGCCAGTTCTCTTTAAACGGTAGTTTTTTTTGTTTGGTAATTCTTGTATGATATTACCCTAGTGCATATTCTAGATCTAAAAAAATCAGATAATATAAAATAGTGTAATACGTTAGCCGATTAATGTAGGCATAGGAAATCCATTCTGCACCATTTCAAGATAATTTCGGAACAATTATATTATTTGCAAAACGTATTCGTCAAAAACATTTGAACAAATTTTGTAATCTAACCAAAATTAATGATTAATTTTAAGAAATTTAAAAACACCATTAAAAAAATCGTTAAATATATATTTTACAAACATTTTTTTTAATCAGTCAACGTTTGTGACACGACCCAAGAATAAAAATTGATTTGTTGGACTATGAAATAAATAATACAAAAATGCATGATCTACTTGTACTTCTTGAGGAATAGGAAACACTCGGCTCCTCCTATACATCAAAGCTGGAATTAAAAAAAAATTGTAAAAAATCAATTTTTAGATATGCAGATAATTGTTGCCAGAATCAAAACATGTAAAGAAACATAAAAAATTTCACAACTTAACAAATTCGATGTAAGAAACATAACTTAGTAAAAATATACAAACATTTTGCTAGATTCTTATGTAAAATAGACGAAAACACGTCAAATAAATATTATTTTCCTATTATTCAATTAATAGAAAATAATAAATAATGAAGGAAATAATCCACATAGATTTTAAGCGTTTCTCAAAATTCAAGCGTCACTCGAAAAAAATTAATTTCTTAATTAAATTTTTATTTAAAATGTTTTATTTTAAAATATAATTTTCATACAACATCCCAAAAACACAAAATATTAATATGACCTTAAATATCTTGCCAGTAAATTATTCATGTTAACAGACTTTTGATACATTTAAAAATTGAAACAAAAAAAGAAATTCAAGTCAGTTAACTATCAATTAAATTAGAGGTGGCGTAAATAAAACAACTCCATTCAATTAAATTGAACAAACTTTTAAGTATTGCAGCAAATATCATGAATATATAAATTTTAGAAAATAGCCATGTTAGAATTAATAATAAAATACACTAATATTGTTCAACAAAATAGCCAAAAGCACTCAAGTTAATGGGTTAAGGTTATACCCGGAACCGAGTTTGACAGAAATCAACTAATCGCGAATTTATATTAATGTAATGTCATGGCTATGTAGGACGGCCTATATTGTTTGTTTTTCTGTTGTTTTTCAGTTCAAAATGGCTGACTGCTTAAAAGATAATGTAACGGCAGAACAATATTAAATACGAAAGAATAAATCTATACGACAAAAGCGATGTAAATTATAATAATTCAAAAAGCAAAAAAATGTTTTTTTTTTTTTTTTTTAAATAATTGCTGTGAACGGTTGTTGATAACTATTGTTAGGATGTCTTGATTTTAATAAATAGTGCAATTCATCAAATTGTTAAATTGATATTCTTCCTGATTAAACCTAAATTTTTTTGTCTCATATTTCATGTTAATTTTTAACATTCAACCCCAAAATATATTTGAAGTATACTCTCATATTTAAAATTGACAGTAGTTCTATAAACATAAAATAAAATATCTAACGGCTTCTTACGATTTTTTGTATATACAGTACATTTGAAATATCCAACTTCTTACGACATAGCGTCTAAACGTAATATCGATTACGCATGCTTACATCTACCGACAAGCGACTAGCCGACCATGTAGAACGGCCTTTATAAAAGACACATTAATACCATTAACAAAGTATTATTAAAGGCTTTGTAATAAAATAAATTCAATTCAATATTTTATATCAGTATAATGTATTATTTATAACCGATTTCCAATTGTACTTACCTCACGTAGAATTCAAACTTATAAAAAAATCTTTACACAAAAATTAATTAATTAATCAATAATTGTAAAGTGACTTAACACAAGAACAACAAAATTTCACATTTATCAGACAGAAATTAGATTAAAAGAGTCAACTCAAACGCCTATCTTGAAAAATCAAATAAACATTATTTAATTATAAACCGTTAAAAAACGCCAACTCTAGATAAAAGAATATTGGGTCGTTGGGCAAATTTAGTCAACCACCATCAAAATTATTTATAACAATTGAGGAATGTTATTTCATGACATAATTTTGTAATAGGTAGTGCAGTCGGCAAAAGTATTGTACTAACCAATTACAGATGTGATACAAGCTGGGCACAGACTACCTGGACCTTGTTTTAGTTCTTATTTCCATACGACACGAAATTAACCTCATTTACAATTTTCTTTAAGATAAGTTTCTTTTGATTATAATTTTCTCATATACCTAACATTTACAAACACAATTTTTTAACCTCGCATGCTTAATGTACAATTAATTTTCAATCCTGATGCTATTTCCATAATTCTTTATCCAAATATTTAATAGACAGGCATAAAAGCTCTTCGTATTCAAAACTTTTATTGTAGCTTAAAATAATTTGAATGTTAAAAATTTTTTTTTTTTTTTTTTTTGGTTATACTTAAAACTGTCGATGATTCGCGGTTTATTCAAGAGCTGATAGAAATAATAAAAGAAATCTTATGGGTCAAAACTTAACTTGTTATTCAATTCTCCATAAATTCAATATTTATAAAAAGGTCCAATAAAAATACTATACGTTAAAAAATTACTTTCATGAAAAATTGTATAAACATTGTGGTGATGCCTATATTATGAGTAAATAATGAAAATATTCATAAATTAAAAAGGCTTACTCAAATTTACATTAATCGCCAAAAGATATGAATATTAATGGATTTGTATGGCATTGAAATTTTTAATTACATAATATTACACTAAAAGTAGAAATTAATTATCCCATGTTCCAAAAGGCATCATGTAGTAAGTTTAAAGCAAAGCAAGCAATAATCAATACTATCAAAGCTTAAAGCTTAACAATTAATGTCATATTGTTAAGTATCTTTAAAAAAATGTTACGATTTTTCACATATTATTCCGAAATCTGGTGATATAAAAAATAATTTTTGTGAACATATATTTTTTTTAAATATACTTATTTAGTAAGAATCATGCAAATATTTCGTACAAATATTTAGATTGAATTTCATAATTACAGGATCACTTACCTAAGGTTGCAGCAGCAGCTTCTGTTCCTTTTTCATTGACTTCAATAAATGCTTTTTGAAGAACATCGCTTATTACCAAAGGTTCATTACTGATACCAGTTAAGTCGGCAGAAGGTTCAAAAGCTGATTTCATTCCAAGCTGTATTCAAACAAAATTAATTTCAATATTATTTTAATACCAGTAAATTCACTGTTACTTGAAGATTCCTTAATTGATTAGATTTTGTTGATACTTGCCAATTTAGAACTTGCAAAATTGAATTGATAGTTTTCATGAAGAATAATTGACAGTTACATAGCTTGAGTCTTAAAATTAGCGGAAATTTATTTTTTGAAAAAATATAACTCACTCTATAACCATAAATTTGACTTTATAACCACATTAAGATAAATAGCACGGCGTTATCAATAAAATGGAGCTTACTATAACGTGGCCTAAATATGGTACACAAAATAAAATACACAATCAATAATTACTTACATTTTTTAAATGATCAACCAAGTCAATTGTTGACTCAATTTTAAATTTTGGCATTTTAAGATTAACTTTTAATTCATGTAATTTTTTTGTTTGTGCTTCAAGGTCCAATGGTAGTTGACTTTCAATCTTGGATAATCCATCAATTGTACGTGGTAAAATAATTCGTAAGGAATAATCAGTATCATTATATGGAATGTCAATAATTTGGGCATCCAAGCTTTCATCTTCTGCGTATAGAATATCTTTTTCAACGTACATGAATTCAGCGTCGACAGATTCAGTTGGGCTTGTATGGAATTTTAATTTTTGGGATAGAAGGGTAAAGTTGCTTTGCCATACTCCCAAGAAGTATACAGCATTTACTAACACCATACGTGTATCGCTGGTTAATTTATCTGGTTTGACTAAGTCTTTAATCTTATTATTTGTTTTTGATTCAACCCATTGATTTATAGTGTTTGCAGAAGCTACTCCATTGCCAAAATCTACAGTTTCCACATCGGAATCGAATGATTCCTGTGCCACTTTTAAAAATTCTGGATTTACTTTAATATCATTTGCTGGATAAATTTTATTTGCGGAATTATATGTAACACCATTTTGTGATTTCTGCAATCGTTGTGTAATTGATTTATAACCAGCCGCAGTTGAAACAGGATCTGGTAAGCTTAATGCTAATTTCATTTCTTCTGCAGTCTTGCCTTTTGCACCAGTATAAGTTAGTGCTAAAATTGTTTCTGCAGACGCTGGTGAGAACAAAACATTTCCAGGTTTTTTTGCTAATTCCTAAAACCAAATAATATATTGTTTATTATTAATCTTATTAGATCTAGACGACGAAAAATTTACAAAATTCAATTATTTGACACCAATAGCATTTAAAAACTATTGACCTGATGGTCACACGTGCGTTTATTGTACGCTAAATATCATTGAATTCGTAAAATATGATCTTTTTATGCATATTAAACATTATCAGAATTGTCAAATCTCAGATGCAAGCATACGGATTTGGCTATTATTACAAGCTATTGACAGGGTGGGGTAATGAGAATTTCTTAAGCAATTTCTGACAATTAGATATTTTGGCTCCCCGATATTTTTCTTCATGTTTTCCAGAATATGGATTTATAATCTATTTTGTTTTTTATTTTACTTACCTTATAGATGTTAAATCCCAACAAATTGTTACCATTTGATACATCTTTTTCTTCTTTAGTTAATTCTGCTTGGCAAATGCTTGCCAGGATACCAATAAAAACTAATAGTTTAAACATTGTCTGTAACAAGGCGTAGTTTTGTTCAATAATTTTAAATAATTATAATAAATAATACGAAAAACGATATTTTGACATACTCGACCTACTTTGTATAAATGTAGAATAATTACATAATTGACAACTTTTTAATATATATAAATATAAATAAAGAAAAATTATTAATTGAGGGTTTTAAAATAATTATTATCATTTATTGTTATTATTGAAAGGTGAGAATAATTTTTTTAGACAGTAATTAATTATTAAACAATATTTGTTATTATTCCGAGAGTAAGCATGAAAATACTTTGGATGCCGGCTAGTGTGCTTGACACACGCCTGGTGGCGCGACGTCTTGACACATTTCCCATGACGCATTGCAGGATTGGAATACCTCCTTATATATTATCTTAGATTAGATATGATAGTACTACCTATCATATGCCACTTATCATATTTTTAAAGACTTTAGAAAAATATTTTAATCATTACCAGAGCAATAATTAATTATTTGTTTTTATTATTCTTTAATAGACAAATTTAATGTCAATCGTAAATATTTCGTTGTGTTTTAAAACTTCTTTGTTATAATTTCCTTGTTTGCTGATTAATTGTTTTGATAATTTAAGTGCCATTAAATGTAATTTTGTTTGTGCTGATTAATTTTGCTGATGATTTAAGTGCCATTAAATGTAATTTTGTTTGTTAATATCATTAGATCGATTTATCAAATAATAATTTTGTGATTTCAGGGTTTATTTTTAATCCTTTTAATAATAATCTTCTCTAACCAATAATAATACAAAATTAATGCAAATTTTTTTTTAATATTACAAGAATTTAAAATAATGTTTAACTTGAAATTTTAATTTAAAAAAAAATGCCATAAACAAATAATAAAATTAAAAAAATTAACAATCTAATCGAATCCCCACCGTACATAATTTAATTTGAATCCCAACCATTTTTATTAATAGTTTATAAAATAAATATCTTTGGCTGAGGGTATAGGTCATGTATCTATTTTTATTTTATTAATACCTCTATCTGTGATTTAAAAGTTGTAAACAATTTAGTATCCATGGAATCTCTCAAAATTATATTTAAGACAAGTTGAGTGAGAAATTGATTCTGACATGTTTTTAACATCATTTCTTTTTATAACTATCTCAATACATCACTCAATCCTTTGTTTCATTTAACAAACAGCAAAATTAATGAACAAAATTCATTTTTTATTTGATTTTAAACAAGCAAATAGGAAATAATTCATCTATTAATAATTCATATTATTAATGAGTTAAAATTTTATTTTTTTTTTTCACAATAAACAAAGGTATTTATTATTCAAAGAGGAAAATCAATTTTAATATTACGGAAAAAACCAAAATTTACTGATTGATTCATTGGGGAAATACTAATATTTTACCATTATGTAAATACAGGATACAACTAAAGGTGCAGTGGAGTGTTTATTAGTGTTTACATCAAGTTTATATTTTGCGATCTATTAATTTTTAATTTCAGTCCCGGAATTGTGTCCAAAAAAGAGTCAATATAAACTACTTGTCTCAATTTTAAAGATCCCCTCACATTGCATTTACATCCTATTCTGATAAGTTTTATTAACGTTTGGATTGGGTATTAAACTATTATGTTATATCCACAAATAAAAATAGTAATGCTGAAATTATTTTTAAGTACTATAAAAATGTTTTAAAATTTAATTTTTTTATAATGTATAAATAAATAAAATGTAATTGAAATTTTATTGAATAAATACACTTTTTGAAATACATATGATGATGTTCTATGAAATACACTGCCTCGATTCAAATGTAACCCAAACTTTTATTTATTTGGGAGTAAAAAAAAATGATTCAATTATACGGCCGGGTCATTCTATTACAAATCAGCAAATGTTGGGCGCTAACATATCTCATATTTTAATGAAAATACAATTTTCAAGGATTTTTAAAAGGCTATTAAATCCTAAGGACTTAAAATAACAAATAATACCACTTTTTTATCGGTTTATGAAAATTGATAAGATAAGCAAACTGACCATACAGTTTTTATTTAATATTTTCATCCCTTTTCTTTCATTTTTTACCCCAAAAAGGTGTGTTTTTCGTAGACGTTATAAGAAATATAGTGATTATACATTTAACCCGATTAAGTAATCGAGTCCCAAGTTATAGCTGCACAAAAAAGTCAAAATCATGAAAAATCATGATTTTTTTTAAAACTGTTATTGATAACGAATTAACCCAAAATTTTTAAAATACCTTTGAAAGAAAGCCTTTTAAGAAAGTTTCCAAATTCCGTTTACTCTATTTCTATAACTTGAATAGAAAAATTTCAAAGAAGAATAATTGAATAATATGAATAGTTTTTTCATTTTTAAAGTGCGCATACGGTATTTACGTAATGATCAATAAAAACAAAGCCATTTTCTTTCTTTTCACGAAAAGCCCAACATTTGTAGCTATTTTCATCAAAATCTCATATAGATCACAACCCAACATTTGATGATTTGAAATGGAATGGAGTATGGGTCACTCAAATTATACTACCTTGCAAGATCTATCAGATGATGTAAGAATTGGATTTTCTTTTCATAGGCGTGCTGTGATCAAATGAATATCAAAAGATGGAAAAACAATACTAGGCATAGTAACCGTGGACAGGATCTTTACAACGTAATCGAAGTTTGCACTCTATTTTTTATTTCGCATCGTAGCACCGTGCTTAGTTGGCTCTGTCGCTGGGACAAGCTTACACGAGACGGTTGTGTCATCTCGGTCCAATAGATACGTTTGGTTTAAGTATAAAACGCAAAAAAATAAGTGATATACTATATTTGGATTAACTGTGTTATTATTTTGGATCGTGGAAAAGGACAAATGAAACGTATTTATTTTCCGTTATCCCATTTACAATAATTAACAATTTTTAGGAACAAATTTGCGTGAATCCAAAATTAACACTTCCAAAATTGTGATATCTTTTCCATAATTATCCGAAAATAAACACTTTCAGGAAAACTGATTATTAAAGACAGTATCCATTCACCGATGTTTTTTTTTTGTTGTTTTTTTTTTGGCTATATGTTAACGAAAAAAATGTCGTGTTATATACTACATTAAAAATATTTGTTGCCCTTTTAAGATAACCTTGTATATAATCAATCTCAAAAAAAATCGACAAGATAACAGTAGGATTTATATAATTTTTGAATACATTACGATGTATGTGATTTATTCGGGAGAATTAATAAATGTATTATGTTAAAATAAATTTTAACTAAAAAAAAATCCATTAAAAAAAAAAAAAATTAATAAAATATTAATTTTAGCCATGAAATAAAAATTATCTCATACTTGTAATATTGCATGTAAACAAACTTTATCGATATTTTTTATTTTAAAATGCCATAAAAATTACATTTTTTTTCAGACCTCTTTAAGATTACACCAACAAATAAATTTTTTCTTATTTTAAATAAAAACATAACTAAAATACACGACCACTGTCTATAATAAAGAGCAGAAAATTTTCTTGTGATGTATACATATGTTTGCGTAAATAGCATTATGGCCATTACGGTTTCACTGATCTAGTTGAAATTGGAATATTTATTTTATTTAGTCACAGACAAATATATTTTAAGTAATATAATATTTGATGTAATATTATATCACATAATGGCATACGAAATATCGGTTTTTAAATGATAAAAAAAAAGCGGTTTGTTGTATTTGTTGTATCCCGAGAACGTAAAGGATAGATGAAATCTTTGTAAACTAGGACTATCCCGAAAGAGTCCTCAAATATCAACCAAATTTTAACATATCTGTTCGGTGGATAGTTTTGAAAGAAGATAGGTTATTGCTTGGTATTTGTATTTTTTAGCTGACAACTTAAAAAACAAAATTCGATTCAATGAAACTTTTTTTGAATCACTAAGTTCTTGTCCTGATTTAGAAAATGATCGTGACTTAGCTTAATACCTTAAATTGATCATTTTTTAATGCTGACAGCTTTTAAGATTCCCGCTATTCTTAAGAATTGCCACATTTAAATACGAGAATCACGTTAAGTGGGACACGAACAAATAAGTGAAATTAAAGTACATTTAAATTTAATAATCAAAACAAACTCTAAACATCTACATATTACATATTTCATTACTGATAAATTTACGCTAATCAAACTCTTAAGAATACTTGCTATATATATGGAGGGGACACATACAATGAGTTCAAATTGTAAATTAATATCCATGTGATTCCAATGTTATTAGCTCATTGTCTAATCAACAACATTTTGAAATGTTTAATTATAAAATAAACAATACTAGGTAGCCACAATTCTCAGTAGTGGACAATTACCCAATAAAAAATCATATGCTTTATACCTAACATGGTGTCAATTATAATAAAATAATATTAATGTTTATACTCGACATAAATAATATATTAGAGTATATTAATTTAAGTCTAAAATTTGTAATGATAGAAAATATTGATCGCACAAACAAAATTTCGGTATAGGATTTCATAGAATCATCTAATTAGTCTATTTCCATCTGTCCGTCCGTCCGTCAATCATAACGAAAACTCAAAAACAAATGGAGATAACGAGCTGAAATTTTGGTGACGTATTCTACACATAAAAAGTGAGTTTAAGTTCGTGAATGAGCAAAATCGGTCCATTGGGTTCAATGGATACTAGGCCCTACTTTTAAACTATAAAAGAAAAATTCAAATTGAAAAAAAAATTAATTTGAAACAAACAATTTTTGTTTAAAAAATTTGTTCGTAAAATATTAGGATTCGCCACAATTTAAGCTCAAATGTAGCTAATTATCACATATTGGTAATTACAACACATATTATTATACAAGTATACTTATATAACTGAATAGGCTAGATATTTATAGTATTTCATGAATGAAAGGTCCATAAATAACAATCTCTGAGCTAGATCTCAACTTTTTTGAAAAAAATTATATGCAATTTCAAAAAAAAAGTGAACTCGAAGGGCAAAATAGATAATTACAAAGCCAGAGAAGTGTCCCGAAACTCTAAGACACTTAAATGTAAACATTTAAACACTGTGATATAGGAAAATTATAATTAACCATTTTATGGATAACACAGAAATAGGAGGCTATGCTTATGGGAGTTCTATGCAGTTTTCCTTTCCAAACGAACTCCAAACAAATATTCATTTAGTTAAAAGTTGTCTACAGACATACGATCTATTGATATAATGTCTGAAAAACGAGTGTGAAGTCTGGTTAAGTTGGCCTTGTATATATGAAAGTTCTTTTGGAATAAAATACTTATAATTAAATCAAATAATTAAATCTCGTCGATGGTTATGAAAATAATTTGGGCTTTTTCGCTCAATTATTATTTGTATAAGTGGCAAATTATAAATGATCATTTAGAATAATACTCTGAGCATGTATTGGTACACTTTTCTTTTGCTTGCAATGATTAAGTATTTAATAAAATTATTTAAGTATGAATAATTAAATAAGAACAATCCATTCATCCTAAATCCAAAATTTCAACATTATATTGTCATCGATTTTAAAGTTATTCCAAATACCATTATGTTTTGATTAAGTATGTAGCAAAGAAAAATCTAAATTTTTATTTTTAAATTCTCAGTAGTATCAAATTTCGTAAATATTTTATTACAAAATAATTAAATAATTATTTTTCTTATCACAGCTAAAACCGCTGTGGTTAATTTTATCAAAATCCTCAAGGTGCTCTATAATTATTCATTTTTTGTACCTTTCATAATAATGAATTATTTGAGGGTATATAAAATTTAATCTTAAGTTTGTAACGCTTAATTAATGTTTTCAAAAATAAGAAAACTTGATATAGGATTCATTAAATCACCTAAAGAGTTCATTTATGTTTGCCTGTTCATCATCGCGATATTAAAAAACGAAAAAAATATTTATATAGCGCGTTGTATTGAAGGCCTAAAAAGTTAGTAAATGCTTCCAAACTGTATGAAAAGACCCCGGTCTGACTTAATGACAGGCTTAGACCAATCTATAAAGTTAAGTAACAGCAGTCACGATCTGTATTTGGATGGGTGACCACTTAGCAGTACTGTGTACTGTTGTTGTATAAATAATATTAATAATAATCCCCTTTGATTAATGGCTATATAGCTGAAAGTAGCTAAAGCCAGAAATAAAAAAAAAATAAATAAATAAAAAAAAAAAAAAAAAAAAATAAAATAAAAAAAAAAAAACTGTATGAATTTATTTTGCGTACTTCAAACATGTTAATCATTATAAACAGCAACTTCGTTGGTTGTTATAATCACTTAATTGGTATAGGCTGGGTTGCACCATTCGCACTAACCTGAAGTTGAAATATACATTGAATCAAAAATGTATAAATATCTTTGATTTATTCATCCATGTGGAGTTCAAAAAGCCGTTTTGGGCTGGATATCTGTATATTTATAATCGCTTTCTGTAATGAATTGTATTCATATTCCTGTAATGCATTGATAATAAATACATGTTTACATTAAGTGTAAAATTCACCGAAAATGAGATTAATTGATGAAATCAGTTGAGGCATTTTGCACTTTATGCAAAAACGCTATAAAACTGTTAATTAAAAATTGTCTTAAATTTTTCATAAAATGAGTTTAAATTAGTTTATATGATTTTATATGGCTACAAACAAAATTAACTTCAGGACATAAAAATATATATAAAAAATAATGCTTGAAAATCCATCGGCTACCATGTAATTACTAGCTACTTACAGTGTGTGCCACTTGGCCATCATAAGACTCCCGCCCACGAACACGGTTTTTATCGTTCCACTAGTTTGTGAGCGTATCAAACACAAACCCAAGTGGAACAGAGTTTGGGCTTTTGAGTCGTTAGAAAATAAATGAGTAGAGGTTATGTTATAATTTGAAAGCTTTAGTAATTATATTAGTTTCTAAATAAATATTCAATTATGAATTTATTCAAAAAGAAACAAAATTTTATGAATTGATCAAATTTTAAATTTATTCTAGAGAAAAAATATATCACAGTTTAAGAAGCAAATTATTCACAAAAGAAAAATTATGCATTTTTGAATAAAATTAAAAAACCCTCTGCCGAGCACAAGTTTCCAAAACATTCTGAATTTTGATGGTCATACAAAGTAATTTTCTTAACTTTAACAAGTTCGCCAAAAGAATTAAGAAATTCCACTTCGACCCAATTCTTTAGATGGGCCATAGTGTACTCGGTGTGGTCGCAAATAATGACGTCATTAATAACGTTTACGTTACGACCGCAATGACCACGATCATCATGTCGATCGGCTAAATGTGTGTTTTGAGCGATGTGGGCGCCAAGTGAAACGCACTAAGTGAAACGCAAAAAAATTTTTTAAGAAAAAAATAGGAATTTTAAAAATATATCAGAAAACAGTGCCCATTATTATATAAATCTGTATTTCACACGTTATTAAGAATATTTGTTTGAGTTTAGATTATAAAATATTTTTTCGAGTTTATGATTCTTTTTTTCTTTTATATACCTTTAATGCAAAGCCGGATATACTTGCCTATAGCAAATTTGAACTAAAGTTCATTAACAACAACAACAACAACAAAAAAGTCTCTTTAGTAAGTTTTACTCCGAGAGCCGAATGCCTCATCACGTTTCTCAAAGCTACAATACCTTAACTTGCATTGATTTACATCGATGGCAATTATTTATGTTTTTTTTACAATTGTGGAAAATTTAAATTCTAATGAAATTGGTATTTGTTTGAGTATCAATATTTCAACGCTATATAATCATTAACGTCGTGGGATAAACAAATTACACCAGCTCAAAAGTGAATTATTTACTGCAGGTTGATGAAACGAAAGTTGTTTAAAAAAATAAAACTATTTTGCATTTGATCTTGTGTTTTATCTTATAGGCAAATTCAACGATTTTGATTATTCATTAATTTATAGTCAGTTTTTATTTCAAGAACTTTATGAAAAATTCAGAAAGCGGATAAAAATTAACTACATAGCCCATATGAAAGTTTTATTACTAATACAAACAATTTTTTTTTTAACATAATATACTTTAGAATAAATTTAATATATCCTTATATATCGGATATAAATAAATCCAAAGTATGAAAAAAAATTCTACTGTCGACTCCCGGAGTATTCAGTAATAACAACAAATAATAGATTGTGTTTAAAATTTTAAAATTAACAGTTAGACAGATAGCATCATCAGTAAAACATGTTTTAAAAAATTATATTAAATAAAAAAAAAAAAAAAAAAACATTGTACAAAAATCAAATAATACAGTAAATATTTTATATTACCATCATCTCTAGGCTACGAACTAATAAGAAATGAATTTTAAAAAAATAAACTTTTGTATTAAATATTTCTTTCAAAACACGTGAGTGAGATAATAGTTTTTGAAAATATAAACTTATATAAATTTTGATGCTGTAAACCTCATAATGTAATAACCACGTAATTCAATCAAATAGGGATTTAACCTAGAACTAGAATATAAGATTTAAACTTGTTTGGTATTTTTTAATTTGGCTTAAAAGTCTAATGCAAGATACCACTGGTCTATAATGAACCGAATATCATCACGTTTTTTATTTGTAAATACTTCCCAAAGTGGCTCCAAAGCCACCAACCAGGAGTTAGCACTAACCTTCAGTTAGTTCAATTGAAAATTGTTTTGAACTAGCTGTGGTTAGTTTTAATTCGCGGTAAGTGATACTAGTGCAACCCAGCCTTAGTTTCGTTTGTTCAAAATTATATACATTGGAATATTCTATTAACTATGGAATATTCCATGTTTTAGCAAAAAATACATTTTCGTACCCTTGATGACGACTGATATGTGTCTTCTACACACTATTTACCATATTTAATTGAATTAATATACAATAAAAAAAAAAAGTTTATGCACTTCATAGACATTCTGGTTTATAAAAAATAATTCACAAATTAAAACAAAAATAAAACGAGTATTATTTCTATCCCAATCATTCCGGACTGTCCAAATTGAAGAGATTTCAGTTCATCATTTAGAGTAGGGACACACAAGTCTACACCAGCACCGAGGCCGATTCAGAGTATGACTGGGTGTTACTGCAATACGAGGTTAAACAATTAATGGTTAAACAAAATAATTCCATTGGTCAACCTCCAGGGCCAACACGGTCGTTTTATGATGTCGACAGATTGATGCAGATTTAACGCTGCCAAGTACGCTATCATGTTACACTTCACCGTAAATACAGCGTAATTTTTTGACCCGTGATTAAAACTATGTTTTCGGTGCAATTTGTGAACAGGGTTTTGCGAACTTCTGCAATTTGTTTTAGCATAATTGAACGCAGGGACAAAGTATGAGATATACGATACTATAACCACAAACTAATTTCACCTGTTGGTGCTTAACAGGCTATAAACGATATTCTTTATGGGCAAACGAACGCCATGTGTTGGCACATAAGTAAACATATGTATAAGTATCTAAAATATCGGTTATCTACCACCATCTGTTCTTCAAATTTTCTGAATATCGTATTCACGCACCCACGTAAAGTTTTCGGCTATATGAAAGATACAGCAGTCCATAAGGTTTTCGATTATGTGTTTTTATTAAACTTCAAAATTGAAATACCAAACTGTAACAATTGTTTTGAACATTGTTTTTGATTTTCACAACTTAATGTTTGATTCCCGTTTTTTGTGTGCTTATGAGTAAAATCGGAAATTTTACGAGCTCCTAAACAGAGAACTTCCCTTTACGGAAAAAGTGGATATACTAACCGAAATTAAATTTTAATAAAAGTTTTGTCTGTGCTTACTTATCAGAACACGAAACATTTCGAATATATAGTTGAATTTAGTTACCTTAAAGAGTCAATTTTATGGCAACTTTAATAATTCAAACCTTCAAAGAAACAAAATACACAAAAATTAAAATATAGGCAATAGCAAAAAAGCAAACCGCTAAAAAATGTAAACAGCCGGTTTTCAAACAAAACACTATCAGCGAATCATGAAAAAAATATCTAACAATGGAAAATTACCAACAAAAAATTTACGATATAATCTATTATAGTCAACATTTTATTACAAATTCAATGCAGTAATACTCATTATGTGTGTAAATGTATACATAATCGAAAATTAAAATTTTTTTCACATTTGATTTTTTTAGACATTATACAGACAGAAATAAATAAGATTGTCATTTATCAAGGTTTTATTTGAAAAACATATTTTTCCTATTGCAATTATTATTTAAATAAAAATAAACTTACTTTAATAATTAAGAAAGAATTATATTGTTGATAAACAAAGTTAAATTTAGTTGTAAATAACTACAATAATATGAAATTACTTACGTATGTTTTGATTTGTCCTTTGTAACTATACACAAGAAGTTTAATAGTCAACTGATTGTATCAATGGGAAATACCAGTGTTTAAATATATAAAATTTAACACAGTAGTGGATTCAGTATATTTTTATTTTTATCTTATTACCAAATAGTGTTGTTTTTTATTTCCATTCTTTATTATGTGTTGTAACTTAAATTATTAAATGAAGTGATGTTTTCAAAAGATTGGAAAATGGAGACAACAGATTAATTTATTGTAGCTTCTTTCTGTTTTATAAAATAATGGTACACATCTGTTAAAATAACTTTATTAAAATCTAATTTGAAATACTCTATGAAAATATAGTTAATTTTTCAAAAACATGATCTCCTATTCATCTATGCCTTTTTTTCTGGTTCTACTTTTTAATATTTCACGTTATTTATTGAGATTCACTCACTATACATAATTTTAATTCGCACAACTTGATCAGTTATTTAAAAAATACAACGAATTGATTTTTGAACTGCCGTGTAAACCAAAAACAAATACAGACCTGTGTCAACGATTAAACTTCTGATGATTTCTTTACACGTAGATTATCAGGAAATGTGATTCCCAGAATCTGAGCCCGATAATATCATATCTGAGACAACTGTGTGATTTTTGAAAATTTAAAAAGCCAATTTACAAAATTATTATTTTCAAGATTAGGAATATGTATTAGACTACTACATTAGCAACTTACATTCACCTTCAAATCTTTTCTACTAGACATAATGGTTTTGAACAAAATCGATAATATCTATTTATAAATTTAAAAGATTATTTTTGTTTACAGTTCATTCTTAAATTTATTTTCTTTCATAATAGATGATTAAGAATACTTGACGAAGGTAAAAATGTGAAAAATTAATTAATTAAATAAAAACAATTAATCGAAAAATGACTGTTATGAAAATAATATGGAAAACAAGTGTTGATAATAACTAACGGTCTACCTCGTTTAGATACTCGGTATGTGTGTGATTGATTATAAACTATTTTTAATCATTAATATTAATACAACACACTAAATAGTTAGTCCATACATGTCTTATGCTTATTTTATGTTTTATTATCTAAATTTCAGCTAAAAATTTTGGCTGATCTTAAGAGTAAACGAAAAATGTTTCATACTTAGTAGTTTGTTTTGAAGTCAAACATGTTTTGTTTTTAAATTTTTCTTCTATCTTTTACTGTTTCAAATATGGGACTAGGATCCATTGGACTTAATTGAAAATTTTTACTGAAAAACTACAAGTCACTTTTTATGTTTAAACTACACTACCACAATTTGATGTAGGAAAATCGGGAATGGACTAATTAAGTGATATTACGAACACCTATTCCATAATTTTGTTAGTTCGGTCAATATTGACTAATATTACAGACTTCAGACTAAAAATAATATAATCGGCAAGTAAAAATAATATACATAGTATGAAAAAAAAAAAAAAATAATAATAATAAAACATTTTATAAAGAAAATTGAGGAGGTCAAAGTGGATAACGATGTTCTCTTCATAGAAGAATATTGTATCAAGCTTTTACTATCTGATTCAAAATAATATCCTACAACTGTGATAAATGTCGCTAATGGATCGCTGAACCTAAATTACCCATGCCAATTCCCATTATTTTTTTCATGTTAATTTAGGTTTTATTTCAAAACAGTAAATGTTTAACTTCTAAATTCTTCGAAACTTTTAAATTGAATTTTAATTATTTTTGAAAATATTTCATCTTATTTTTATGGAATAAATTTTAAACTTTAAAAATATTTTAATCCATTGCTGCACGAAAAAAATATTTTCGCATTCAGGTTTTCAAAAAAAAAAAAAAAAAAAAAAATTACGAAATGTTACTACTTAGTATTATTTTACATTATCTGAGTAGGTATTTAATTTATAAATATCAATATATATGACCTTGAAATGGATTTTTTAAAATTGGCACTAATTTTTTAAGAAAAACCATTATTTGAAACATTATATCGAATACCAAATAAGTTAAAGAAATATTAATTAAAGAAACGTAGACTATGTGAGCCGTACCGTTTTAATGATTGCCTTCAAATATAACCATTTTTTCTTTTCATTCTTTTGCGGTTTCAAATTAAAAAATCAAAGTTCATCCTCCCTGAAACTTGCATATTACAGGTGGTTAAAATGCTTTTTTAGTGACTATAAAGCTCTCGTTATCATTTCAGTCTTATTTCCAATATGAAAAGTTATACCATATATTTTTAATGGAAAAATTTATTTATTTATTATCATTATTATTTTTTATTATTATTTAAGTTTAAAATATTTATTTATTTATGCCAAAAGAGCAGAGAGGGTACAAGATTCGCAACCCAGAAGCCAACCGTCTCTTTAAGAGACATAAATCTTCAAAAGTTAGCTACATCGTTTGAATATCTAATTGGTGGTCGTGATTGGTGGTTAGTCAACTTGACACCCGAATTCCCGCCTGTCTTCCCACTCAAAGGCACATAAGTCTGTCTATTATCCTGGCCCTGCACGCATAACTAATAAACAAATAAACTAGAGCATGTTCAATTTATGTGTGTAGCTAAATAGGATAAGTTGAATTTTCCAGCTTTTTCGACTTTTCACAGAGAAATGTTTGAAATAAGCGTTACAGAGATTAAAATTTTTTGTGAATATACTAAGTTTTAACCAAATCCCGTATGCAATTTTAGATAAAAACGTTAAAACCATGAAAATCCCTAGAATAATGTGAGCCTCCTGGTATGACGGTCTTGACACCATGTTTTTATTTTTGTCCTTCTTCTGAAGCTTAATTTTAAAATTCGGCGGTTATGGTTGATTTTGTTCGAAAAATATCGTGACCAACATGACATATATTGGTGTTTAAAGAACCTCAGAACGTGTGTTTTCCGTAAGGAACTCGAAATTGAAAATTTGACCTGAAAACACTACTTCCTTTTACTAATTAGTAGTAAATAAAAGTAATTAAGTTGACATTTTAATATTTGTTTTGTTTGATTGTGTCTGTTATTATCCCATAACACGTCAAATAAATTTATCTGTACAATAAAAGATGATTTATAGTGTGTACATCTTTGATGATTTAGTGTGTGTTTCTAAACATGATGTTATGTATGGGCAGTTAAACAGCATGTTATGAATACTCTATATTAGTAATGTTATATTATATTTGATAACATCATACCTAGAGGTCCATGCACATCATAATCTCTCTACACTTTGTTATTTTTAGATTAAATGCATGAAAAAAACTGGCTTGAATTCTGGAAATATTTGGATTTTTTTCAAATTATCTTCTAAACTAAACCCTTTAGAGAAAAAAACTTCACACTAAACTTATAAGATATTTAAAAAGGCAATAATATGGCGTGTGCAAAATTTAAAATAAGTTCAATGAGCTTTGTTCTAAACACTAAAAAATCGTTTGCAAGATATTATTGATTGTCTCTTTTAGAACAGATGTTTTTTAATAAAGTGGTCGAAATCCGAACTTTGAGAAATAAATAGTTTTTGAGAAATTCGCCAGTTTATTTAAAAAGGCATGTTTTATTAAAAAATATTAAGAGTAAAGCCAGATTAATTCATTTCAGTATTTAAAAATTGCATTGAGGTTTTTTTATTAAAAAGTATATGTAGTTATCATACATTGGATCTTCTAGAACATTTTTAATTAAAAACACTAAATAACTCATTTTCAATGCTATTTTTAAGCGAATTAAGACTATACTTAAGGTTACATAAAAATATAATTCTTTAAGAGTAGAACATATTTTTCAAAATAAAAATCGGAGATCACCTTGAACTGAAGAATTGATGTTCTTCATGAGTGCCTCTTTTAATAAATTCTTGCAAAAGTTGTTATTTAAAAAATCGCCTTATTTTGAAAGTTAATAAGATACTCTTTAGAACAAAACTCTTGAACAGATTTTAATTTTGAACACGCCATTTTATACGCTTTTTAAATATTTCTAAATTTTGTATGAAGGCATACAATTTGAAGAAAACCTTATTCATAACTTTAATTTTCTTGATTTAACTAGGTACATCAAGAAAAACTGTGTAAAATATTATTGTAATTAGTAAACTTAATAATCCATTTGGTACTAATAACAACATAAAATTGTAAAATGGTTTTAATCTTAAAGAAACAGTAATCTCGAACAAACTTAATAAAATTACATTCGAAAATAAGTCGAAAAGAAAATTACAATAAACGAACAGTTCGAATATTAAATGGTTTTCCTTTTTGATTCTTACATTTCCTTTACACATTTTCAATTTTCTTGCCAGCTGGCCCTGAATAAATTATGCTTTTAGAATTGAATAACATGACTAATATTAATCATAATAATTAAGACTTGCAAAATTTTTTAAGAGAGTGATTAAGATTGAATCATTTTTAGTTGCAGTTGGAAAGATTATTTATGGTTTTACTTATCTTCAGGTGTTCTGAATATTTTACTTCTATATACAAAATCGTTGCTAAGTTTTTAATGGGGTTTTAATGCCAAAAAAATATTTTTTTAGTTTTTGAAGAAGTGAGTATAAGTGTGAACAAAATTGATAAGTATTAATTATGATGTTTTTTATTTTTTCATTTGGATAAATAAATGTAAAAATTTATTAAGTGATAATAATCCTTGACTAATTATAATGTAATTTTATCATTATTTATTTTATAAATAATGTAATTTATAAATAATTGTAATTATTTAATATTAATTATAATACGCTTCTACAGGTGTTATGACCGCATCATTTGATGAAAAACGCATTCCACGCTTGGAGTTTTTTAGGTTTGGCAACAGATGGAAGTCGCTTAGGGTCAAATCTGGCGAATACAGTGGGTGCTCTAATAATTGGAACAAGTTTAATTCATGGATTTTAGTATTGTCAAAACACTCTTGTAACACGGTAATTTGTCCTGATGAAAAATAATTTTTTATTCTGCAAACCGGGTCTTTTTCACGATTTTTTCCTCCAGCTGGTCTAAGATTCCATAAACAAAATTACTTTCTAATCCCAAAAAACCGATGCTAACAACACATTGAACGATTTCAGGACATGAACACGTTTCGTAGCCGAAGAACTAGGATTACAACAGTCCTTAGCCTCCGGTTTGATCCAGGATCATGGTGATAGAGCCAAGTCTCATCCGTAGTGATGAATTAACGCACAAAATCTACTTTATCCTTTCGAAACGGCCGTTTGTTTTCCATTGTTAGTGAATACAGCACCCACTTTGCACACAGTTTTCTGAAACCCAATGCTTCAGTCAAAACATTGCTTACACTGCCCAATGAGATACCTAGGGCTTCTACTAAAGCTTCTTCATTCACTCGACAATTTTCCAATACGATATCCTATATTTTTTCTACGATTTCTGGTGTTCTTGCTTTTTTGAATGTCCTTGGAACGTGGATCGTCTTCAAGGCTTGTACGTTTAAATTCAGCAACCCATACATTTCTTATGTATTTTAACCTTTCAAAATTAAAAATTCAATCATTGCACGATACTTAGTTTTTTCCATTGTAAAAAAAATACTGTGACACGTCGTTACTAACTGGCTTGTAAACAAAGAATGATTTGGCAGATTGAAACTTCACATATGTTCATAAGAAAAGTGGACCAACATAAAAAAAATTCAGGCTAGTAGCAACGCTCTCTCCCTCTATTATGAAACCGCAAAACTTATTGAAGAACCCATCTAACATATGCCACACGCAATTACATTCATTATCATTGAAAATTATTACTATTGCCTAATAATGTCCTGCCTAGAGGAATCCTTAAAATTTGAAATTATTGTTTTTTAAGTTATGTAGATACACTTTTCAATTGAAAAATAGATTAAAACGACATGAAATGTCTATTTTATAAAAAATTGTTTATATGAAACAACTATTAGCGAACCTTGGCAGTAAAAACGAATCATAAATCGTAACGGCTGATAGTCTAAATTAGTCAAGTAATACAGTTATAAGTATTTTGTCTATTTCTCTATGTTAGTTGATTAATTAAGTATGGTGAATATATATCTATCTGTAAATGTAACAGTAGTATCCCGTTCAAAACACACACAGCCAGTATAGCATAAATGTCTGTTATTGTTCATATTACCCATGTTTGATGGAATAAGTAATAATATTAAGAAATACAAATTCAAGTGCATTGTTAACTGAGTTGTTACTAATACAGAAACTAATATTGATTTTATTAACGAAACTCTATATTTTGGTACACATACATTGTATTTCTTTTTAATATAATTGTTTTTGATAGGTAATTGATAATTGCTTAAAAGGTTTCGAATCAATAGCAATATTATTGAATCGATGTTTCCGTCATCAACTTTGATATTTCACATCCGACTGGCATCCAGAGAGTGCTAGCTTTTATTTTATGAATATGACGCAAAATTTAATAAGATTATTACAGAAAATTTGGACTAACTTTACCATAAATTAAACTCGTAGTATACTTTAATAAAACATACAAATTTTTATTTTTGTACATTTTGGGTCAAAAATAGAAAAAAAAACGCTTAAAAATTATTTAAAAAAATTTTATTGATTACCTATAGAATTTAGACATACTTTAGTACGATACGTTTTTTAAAATGGCAATTAGTTTATTTTCTCAATGATGATGCTTCGATATTAACCCAAATGTAAAAGTTTCTGCCTTCTTGTTAATAAATTTCTAAAAAATAGGTTCTTGGCATCTTCATTTAATATTTTAGCCAAATCGTATTATATTTTGAAGAGTGAAAATTTTTTGCTAAAAATAAGAAACTTAGCTGTCAATTCTAAATTCAATTCTTATTGAAAATTAACAACTGTAAGAAGATACTAAATCAAGAAACAAAAGCTACATTGAACTTAATGGATTCAATTCATAGGGCAGGTGCTGGAGGTACTTGAGAATACAAAAAATGAGAACCGTTATCTGTCATGATGAGTGGGGTCGGTGTTTTTGTGTCTATTTTTCGATTCCAAATTACTTGTAACAATAGCACAAATTTCAATTCTAAATGATCAATAATATTTTTCGCAAAACTCGCAAAAGTAAAAAAATGTTCATTTTTGTCAAATTTATAAAAAACAAGAACGCTTCTGAATTAAAAAAAAAAATTGTGTCATTTTCATGTTGTATAAGCAACTTTTGTTCGAAAAACAGTCACCAAAAAAATAATATTCTTTGAAAAATAAATCACTTTTCATAAATTATATAGAAAGAATACTTAAAAAAGAGAAGAAACTTTTTCGAAACCTTTAAGAAACTTTTTTTAAATATATTGTACAAGAAATAAAAAGTGTTTATTTTAGTACACGAAGAATTCATACATTATTATTGTGATGGGAGGAGAGGGAGGAGTGTTAGTATAAATAAAGAAACCCTAATTCATACCATTTGAGCTATTCTTAAGAGAAATCTACTGACAGAATGCGGTACTCGATTTTTGCATACTCAAATAACTCCAACGCCTATTTTATCAAAAATGAAAGCCCAAAATAACAATTTTATTTTCAATTTGCAAATAAAATAAATAACAATGATTTCAATAATGATTTATTAGTTTAGATTTAATTTCACAGTGTTTCCCTGCGATAATGGCCATTCATGTTAACGAAGACTCTAAATATCGGTATAATTAAGAACTAGTTAGAACTACCAGTATTTAAACACCATAGACATAAAACTTGTAATGGATGGATTGTTTCATAATAATGAACAGTGTTTAATATATTATAAAAAGTAATCACATTTTGGTAGTCAATGGAAAATAATGAGCTGAATGTGTTCAAAAATTAATGAATATGTTCTAAAATACCATATCTCATTATTGTTAATCTATTAATAATAATGCATGCGTACTGAGTAAGTTGAACTTAGACTAACTAATCGTTACGTTAAATAAATTCTATGGTTTTAATACCATTATTTATTATATTTGTAAGAAAAATAATGGACCTGAGCCTTTTTATTAGTATTAATTAATTTATTAATTTAATAATTAACCTGTGTATATAATAAATTAAACTTTATTATAATGGCATATTAATTACTTAAGATTAATAAAAATTTAAAGTATATCATAATGATAAAATATTTATTAAGATTTTTTTTTAAATCCATGGACTAAAAGCATTTTTTATTGATTTTGTTTTGTGGATTGAAAACAACCTTCAAAAATACAGAAGAGTGATAAACGATTCTTATACTTTAAAATCGATTATCACTTCTTAAGTTTCCACAAACACGGAAATTAATGAAGGTTTATAAAAATATATTTATTTTTAAGAATTTGTTTCATTTTAATTAGAAAATAAGTTAGAAATATTTATGTAACATGTATAAAAATATAAAATAAAATAATAATTAAATGTAAAATAAAAAAATAAGCATAAAAAATGAAAAAAAAAAAAATGAAATAAATTATGTACGTGTTAGATGTGCGAATTATTATTATTCACTAAATAAACATGATTCATTATTATGTATTGTTATTTATTATCAGAAATTAGTTATATTATAAATAAATAACAATAAAATTATTATTAATTTATATTTCTGGCTTTTGCTACTTTCAGCTATATAGCCATTAACCAAAGGGGATTATTATTATTATTATTTATACACTACTAATAAACAGTATACACAGTACTGCTAGGTGGTCACCCACCCAAATACAGATTGTGACTGTTGTTGCTTAACTTTATTGATTGATCAAAGCCTGTCATTACGTTACGTCAGTCCGGGGTCTAAATAATTCTTAGAAAATATATTTCCTTATTCTGTGAGACAAAAATAATAAACCTACCAAACTGATGTAGCAAGCATATTTGATAACGTCACAACAGTGCGGAGCCAAGCATTTGTCACTATTTTACAGAATTATGATTTTGTTGAGTTTCAAAATTGCAAAATTATTTTTAAAATGAATTGATTTTATGAAATGGATATTGTAAATAAACATTTTGAATTTCAAACTAAAATAAAATAACTGAAAGTATCATATTAAAAAAATAAAATAAAATTTGCATAATGTCTTCCTTCTTTCACTAACTCAATTATTTTTATAATTAAATCACATTGCGAGACATTGAATGCTCATCTTACACCCGTTTGAATAAAATAGCGAACAAATAAATTGACGAATATATTGGTATGGGGTTATAAATTATAATTGGATATTGTCTTCAGATATTTATACAAGTCAAGTTACCAGTATTCAAATTATACAAAATTGAATTTAAATATACTCAAAATTAGGAGCTTTGTAGGATCCCTGTAAGGTGATGCAAAATTAAATGAGGTGCTCAAATTTTTAATTAAAAAAATTGAGACATTAAGATGCATGTTTTCGTTGGCTGATTTTCTCAGGTATCAATTTTTATCACAGAGAGTTTTAGAAAAAAAACCTACAATTTTCAACTCTTTAAAATTTTGCACATCTTTCATAATTTTTACGATTTATAAGGAAAGCCATTTTTTTCAAACTTTGCAGAAAAACTCTCTTTGCTGAAAGTGCAAATTTTTTTAAACCGATCAAATTTATAGAACATAATTCAAGTACATAAATAACGTAAATTGTAAAGTATTAACCACCATATTCAATTTGGGTGGTAATTAGAAAATGATTTTCACATTTATTTGCTAGATAAATAGGGACAAATTTTGTTATTGTCATAACTCGATTAATTTTGAAACTAGGGACTTCCATAAAAAGAAATATTTTATCAAGCATTGCAAAAAAAGTTCAGTGAGTTTTTCACGAAAAATACATGGCTATGTGGATATTTCACGATGTTACATTCTGATTTTGGTGTTTGACGAAGAAGAACCAACCCTTAACTAGCTATTAGTAGCGTTAATATTGAGCCTAGTGACATTTTAAGCCAAATATTTGTTTATAATCTACATTTTTACTGCGCAATTCTTTCAAATCATACTTATTTTCGAGTTATTAGTGTAAGCCGTCAGAAAACGTTTCCAGTATTGACTCTCAATAAAAAGTTAATTGGACAAAAGTGTCTTAGAATTAGTCAACATATCCATTCCTATACTTATTTTAAATTTAAAATTTGTCATCCACGAGAAGAGGTGGCATCTACACCCAGAGTCAAAGCATTCCTAGGCACACTGACAACCTTAAAATAGCGAATAAACCGAACCTAAAACAAAATTTTGATGCAACATGGTGCTGTTTTTTCTGTGCATACACAGTGCTAAAAGCTTTTACTGTATTAAACCAATTGAATACAATCAATAAAAATCTAGCCCGAGTTTTTGAATATTGTAGCAAATTTCAAACTTTTATATATAGCTGTATAGCCGATGGCTTCTGTAATAAATGTTTCGTTATTGTTTACAGCAATAAGACATTGGAAAAATTTTTAATCTTCCAATTTTGAATTTTTCAGACAATAACATCAAAAATAGATTACTTGAACAAACAATAAAATACTGAATAAACAAGTATGTGAACAAATACATAAACAAGTTCTTTTAAAGTTCGCCATGAAATTAAATATAAAATTTCCTACCGTTTTGTCACATTATAAACATAGACAAATACTAGCCAATTATTATTTACAATAAAAAATAAACAAGAAATAAAAATCGAGACATACTATCTGTTTATAATTTTTTTTAACATCTTGTAAAATATACTATAACGCCCCATTCTATTCAAAAGAGTTGAGATTTTGCACGCAAATTTCCGCGATTTAAGCTAAGAAAATTACAATTCAACAGATATCGCATTTGATTGAAGTTCATCAGGTAAGATAGAAACTTCGCAGTGATATGAATATTCCTAGTTTATTTAAAATTAAAAAAATACATAAACAAAATTATATCTGACGAAGACCTTAAAACATCATCATAATCGTATATTTCGTAATTTTAAATAAACATGAAAATTGCGTATTATATATTTATTTATTATTTTTTTTTTTGTGTGGGTTTGACTATAAATGAGTTTTCAGTATGATTCTGATAATAAACGATAGTTAAAGATACTATCATTAACGCTTTTTTATGCAAAAACACCAAATGTATTTTTCGTTCATCGTTTCTTTGTGTATGAAACATGTTTAATTGATTTCTGAAACATTTAAATTGTGTGACTTATGAGGTATTTGAAATGAACGATATAATTTATATCTCATTCTATTTTTTATGACTTTTAAATGTAAGTTTAGAAGAATGAAAATAAAGCATCAAACACAAACATGCATATAAAAACCACATTCATTCAACAAATCATTAGCAAAAACAAATCAAAAAGGGACAAACATTTTCATATGTGTAAATTATATTGAATAAATGTATAACTTAAAAATGAATATGTTTTATGTAATGTGAAGCCTATTTTCAAATCTCCTTAAACAATCCTGACGGTTAGTATTTTTAAAACAAGCGAGGATAATAGTGGCCAATAATTGTTCTATATTTAGATAGACATTTAGAATAATTTTACGATTATTGACCTTGTACAAGTATATATACCTATATATTATCCGTTTGTAGATCGCATTATAAAATTATGCAATACATGGAGCTTAAAAGTATAGTTAGAGTTTTATTGTGTGATCTAGTTAACATTACTTCGCCTGTGGACAATTCAAGTTCAGTTTTGTCTCATCACTATTATTGTAAGCAATCGATTAAACAAGGCTTCGATAAAAGAAGAGATGATAATTTATTCCCTTCTTACAAATAGGCTTGTCTTTCTGTTTCCTTTTTTTTCTATGACTAATGTAATAGCAACACAACCCGTGGCTCTTATTCGACATGTTCACTAATTACTGAGCAAGAATATTGTCTTGTGAGAAGAGATTAATAATCTTTTTGCAATGTATCCATTTCAATATTAAGCATTTAGGGGCTGCTTAAGGAAGTACGAGCACCAAGGCAACTTTTGATAAAAGGCTTGATTTTTTGTTTAATACAAAGTTTAAATATGTCTAAACAAATTCCAAAAATTTGAAGGAGATTGCCCGATCATTTAAATAAATAATTAACTTTAAAGTTGAGCAATTTAACATTGGTCTTATGGGGTAACCTTCAAACATTGATACATTTATGTATTTTTCTCGTAAAACTGTCGGTGAATATTTTTAAAAAACTTATGGATGAAAGTAAATATATTAGTGATAAATTTAATTCAAAAACATTTACACTTGCCCGACTAATTAAAGTGTATTAATTTAAAAAAAAAATAAATGCCGCCACTAGCCAATGTTAAATGTATATCTATATATTGAAAAAAATCATATGGTTACTGCGTTCCCCTTACCGCGCTAGAGTCGATACCTATCCCCACACCGGCTGGCGCTCGTACTTCCTTAAAAGTGTTAATTATTTTGATACTAGACATTTTTCTTCCACTTTCTTTGTCAACCATGATTTATTCTGCAGTTCTACAAGCTTGTATCTGCAAAAACAAATTTTCTACTGTAGTCCACGAAAGAACTCCCATAGAGGAATTTAATAATTAAGGTAAGAATTATAATAGTATTTGCTGGTCGAAATCAGGTAAGAAATCATCAAAGGTAAGAAATTGAATAACGTTACTTAAAATAACTTTATGTACAGAATTTTTTAGCGAATTTTTTCTGCCAAGAAAGCTTCAAAAGCTGATATAGCTTTGTAGTTTACGACATTATTTTAAGGAAAGTATAAAGCAGTTTTGTTTTTTTTGATACCCCCAATAATAAGTAAAAACATTTCAACCAGGCTTTTCGGAAATCTTGGTACAGTTTTATCCATTATAATATTAATATTTTTTGGTATATCATTCTTTAGCTAATATTCGCAACACACTAAAAGCTTTAACAAACAAAATCCATTAAATTAAATTATAAGAAATAATTAATTACCTAATATAATAACTATTGATAAATCGAAAACCTTTGTTCCTATTTCTAAATGCATTATGAAATTTAAGAATATTAGTATTGTTACATTCCTAACTGATTGATTGGTTGTTTTAAGTAGACTAACAATTTTGCTGGCTAGATGCTATCCAATAACATATGTTTGTGACAAAATAATAACATGAGTGTATTTTAAAATACACTCATGTTTTTGGAATTTATTTTAGTTAATTAATTCATATATTGTATTTACATTAATATTGGTAATCCAGAATTTAGTATAAATAAAACAATAGATTTATACATTGAACTATGTATGTACATTTTGTACAACAGCGTTAGGGATATTCAATGAAAATAGGCATTTTACTATTTTACAAACAACCATTATACAATATGTTTTAATAATTTGAAGTAGTCCATCTTTATGAGCAACAGCTTATCACCAAAGGTTAGACGATTTTTTTAGACAGACATTTTACAATATACTTACTTTAGAGCGGTTGTGAAAAAATATCGGTAAAAAAAAAGCCCAGGAAGACCTACTTGCATTGCATACGCGACGATTTAACTACTACCATAATCAAGGTTTGGATGATTTAAAAAAAAAAAACATATTAATTAATTTAGACATATTTGACATTGCGTCTCAGATTCTAAATTCAATCATTATTAGCTGTTTTTTTAAAAATTCTTTACAATAAAATTACTTCATGTTAAATTAAGTAGAATGTTCGCTCGCAAAAGTTTCAGAGAATCCATCAGAGGTCGTTTATAAAAAATATTTGGATAAACGTCAATAAGTAGGTTACAAATATATAAAAACTTTGAAATTATTCCACATGAAGCTGACTTCAACACTAATATTTCCGAAACATGATTTTTTTTCTAAAATAGCAATTGTGATCGTTCAAAATCCAAAATTTAATCTTATAGTAAAGAAACACAGTACGTGATACGAGGTATCCAAAGACTGTATTAACTCTGATTACATGTCTCGTAATCAAACATCTAGTTTTTTTTGACGAATATTTATCCTTCCAAACTTTAATCTCAATATTAACAGAACAATTCACATATTCATTTTTTTTTCAGTATTGAAATAAACTTCTTTGATTGTCAATAGTAAAAATGAATCAACATTTTAGTACAAAATTGAATCAAGATGAAATCATCATTGCTGATAAAATTGGGTCTTTTTATTGAATCACTTTAAGTGTTTCAATTATATTGCGTTTTAATGTGGCAATGAGGGAATTTTTAATAGAATTTTTAAAAAATTCGCTTTAAAATGCTGTACTTAAAGTTATTTTAACTAACGTTGTTCAATTTCTTACCTTAGAAGATTTCTTCCATTGTGTCACCTTTTTGTAGAAAAAATGAAATTATTTGATTTTAAACAAACTTCTAATGAATGGGAGCTACGCTAGTTTCTAGCACGTGGGTGTCATGTCAAGCGAAATTTTATTGATAACGCAGTTTACTTAGGGCTTAAAATATGAAAATGTAGAAATTTTTTTTCTGTGAATGTACTGATTTGAAAATTTTTGAATTATGTTGTTTGAATGAATTAAATAATAAAATGTTTATATATTCCTTTTGTGTTCTTTTTTCTGTATTCCTTCGAGGGGTTGATTTTAATCTAGGGAGATGAAAGAATATTAAAACAATAAAATTAACCGATAAAGCAACAAATTGTAACCATAAAGCTTTTTGACTCTTTTTAAAGCAATAAGCTTATTGAGTTATACGTGATTAAAACTTTCGATTTAACAGAGAAAATGTATCTTTTGAGGTATTTTTAACGAATAAAAAAAGTGGTAGTAAAAGGACTGAAGCTCATAAATGAACAAGAATGATAAATTCAATATAAAACGAACAGTAATTCGGTGATATTTCATTAGAGAAAAATTTAAGAAATGGCATCTAATATAAAACGAGAAATAATTCTTAGAAAACTCATTAGGCCTTTATTAAAAAATAAGTGTTTGTTGTAATCATCAGAAAATTTTTTAAGTATACAATAAGGTTAATTGTATTCTGAATTAGGCATTTTAAATTGGTCAATATTTTAGAACGTATTGGTGAGCAAACTGAATTACTTTCGTTACAACTCCGTTAGTTTTTGAGGTATCGACAAAGATTAATGTTGCTCGAATTTTCCTCGAATGTATCAACATTTTTCAAAGAACTATAATTCATATATAATGTATTACAAACAAATATATCTGCTTATAATTTAAGTTTTCTAGTGCAGGCATTAACTAAATAAAAAGATTTCTATTTAGCCGTTCAAAATCTTTCAAATATACATATATTTTTAATGAAAATTGTAATAATATTTTTAATCATTATTGACTCAAAAATACTGAATATTCGTAAAAACTGTATGGCAAATTTTTACTTAGAAATTGTTGCTTTATAAATTATTTTGTGGTTTTATAAAATGCTACAACTTTCATATCCCAGGTCGAATGTCGAGGTGGAATGGGAATAAACATATAATTGGTAAAGTTTTTATTAGTAAACATAAAATTAGTAAACATTATTTTTATAAAGCCTAATACATACATTCACTTTTGTAGAATTTCTAGGTTAAAACCTCTAAATCATAGATAATAGAGTTAAGTTTGATTCTTTGATATTATGACATATTATGGTATAGAGAAATAGCCTGCTGCCAATCAGTTTGATTCGTTTACATTTGCCATTAACAAATTAATGATGAGTTACGTATATTTTAATTTTAATTATATTTTAAATGATGTATTTTAACAAAATACTCATTTGTAGTAAATTTAAATTTTCCGAAATTTTCGCGATTTTATAAGAAACGTTAAAAAACCGACAATAAGTTTAAAATTTTGTTACTTATAGGTTTTCAAGGTTTAAAAATTCAAAAATAATATTTATTTTATACTCGATCCACTAGTTTTTGTGATATTGAATGAAATAAATCCGATAAATCGGTTTTTTGATCGGATTTTGGATGATATCTCAAAAACTGGGCATACAATCGTCAAATAGCCATTAGTATTGAAATTTACAGAGCCCGATATATCGAATGTATTATATAGAATATCTCAAATACTAGTCGACTGATCATGAAAATTACTATAAATTTTTAATTTTTATTATCTTAAATAATCCATAAAAACGAATAAAAAATTTTGTATTTTTTATCAATTTGTTAAAATTTTTTTATACAATCGCAAAAATTTATTAGTTTTTTGATAAAATTCATCATTTAAAATATAATTAGAATTAAATATGTAACCATATGTTTTGAACATTAATTTTTAGATATATATATATAGCTCGTAATTAAATCTTCAGGTTTTGGAAAGTTGTAGCACGCCCCCTGCCAAAAGAAAACGAATCAGACTGACTTACAGCAGGCGATTTCTCTACCACATAATTATATGATAATATCAAAAAATCAGCCTTTAGAAAATGCTTGCTTTTTTTGACGCTCATCTCTCCGACTATCCCTGCACTTTTAAATCTTGAAAAAATTAAATACATTCATACATGATTTTAATAACTTTTTATCTTGGAATAATTATGATTGATGTTGTAAATGAAATAAAATGAATATTTTTGTTATTTATAATTTATTATGCCGGAAAATGTTATATATGTTATATGTTATATGTTATATTATATATCCAAATCATTTTATAGATTTTTTTTACGATTTTGTAAAAAGTGTATTTTTCTGTGTTAAATGAAATAAAATTATCAAACTGTTGAAATTCGCCCAATGAACAAAGCTAAATTTGACTGTTTGTTGTATAAATAAAACATAAATGGTTTATCAACAAAAACTCGAGCATCAACATGAGGAACTGAAACTACCACAATTTCACCTAAAAAAGATTTTTAAAATTAATTATATCAAAAAACAAAACTTTTCTCAGATTGTGCAGTTTAAATCTCCCATTAAAATCATAAATTAAATGTTTCAGAACAAGAAAATAATAAATAAACTTCATGCGCATGTTGGTAGAAATAAAATTATAGAATGAAAATCCAAAACGAATCCAAAGCAAGGCAGATGGTATATGCTTCGCAAAAGAAATTCATAGAACTATATTCATTCCTTTTAATAATATGAAGAATCAAACTTTTCACATTAAATGTATAGAATAGCTAATCCGATTGAGTAGAATTTTAAATAGGAATTAAGTAAACAAATACATTTTTTACTTTTTAACCATATAAAATTTTTTTTAATGTAACATCACTTTTTTTTTTAATTTTCTGTTCCAATTTCAGCATACATACAGATTTTTTTAGAACAATCGATTTTAACAATATATTAACGATTAAAGCTTTGTTCGCATTGAGTCAATTAAGTTCGTCAAATAGTAAAAATTTTACTTACTTGACGTGTGTGAACAGCAACATTTAAGTCCAGTGTTTAGTAAAATTGTTCATTCAAGTAGCTTAGTACAATTCTAATTTTGTGTGCAAGTATGTACTCCCACCACTGTTCAATCACAAACAAATAAAAGAATATGTTTCACATTTACTGTTGCTTCAGTCACAGCGTTAGATTATAAACCGTTTTATCATATGAAATTATATTACATGATTGTGGATGATTACATAGTTTTAATAGAATTACTTGTTACTTGACTAAAATATCAAATCATAAATGTGAACGATTTTTGATCAATTGTTAAATGCTTAAATGATATACGACAAGATATGTCAAACGTATATATAATTTACATTTTAATTACCTATAATAGATTAACAAGGAAAGAAAGAAAATACAAATAAGAAAGACAGAGAATCACAAATATGTTGAAAAGTGATGAAAGCGCATGACCATAGTAGCAGAAAAATATGATTGCACAACCATAGATGAATAAAACACTAGAGATACCATGTAGGCATTAACTGTAAGTATTTGTAAAGGTGTCAAAAACCTTCCTGACTATTCATTCTTTTTCAGTGTATATTTGATTCTTGGGGTATAAACATCAATTATTATATTTACATTTTGGTGCTATAAAATAATTTTTTGTAACAAAATTGTTTCATGCTGTGCAAATAATAAACTTCATTTTTGGTATAGTATTTAACTTTATTATCCTGCACTATACTTGTCATATCGAGTAGTATATGATCTATGGCTAAATGTTTAGTACTAGACTACTTGTTACTTAACTTAATTGCTTAATCAATGTGAACAAGGCTTAATTTGAAACTATATCATGTATTAGATAGAAAATTTCATCAAAACCGGAAAAACGATAGACGAGATAGCCACATTTTAGTGACAATAACAAATTAAACGAATTGAAAATACTGAATTAAGGAATATTTTTACGTAAACAGCTATATCACCATAAATTTCGATTTTTTGCCCCAATTTTCTAGATCAAATTATTTTGTATTTTTATAAATACGTATTTCGACTACAAAGCAGTCATCATCAGTATGAATAAGCTAGTTGTAATGATTCTCCGAGGAGATGTTAGTCGTTGCTAATTTGGTGACGGTTTGCACACATGCATGTCGTGTATGCTCAATTTATACTTTCCAAGTATCTATCAAATTGCTACGTCAACCAATCAGCATCGATCACGTGTTTATTGTTCGGCCAAAGAATTATGAAATTAAATAATTTTAACTTCAAATACGGTTTCAATTCTAATAGTTCAACTTCAATTTTGAAATAGTTATTAAATCAGAATTTGGAATAGGTCCTTTAACTAAGTTCATCGTGTCTTTCTCATACTTTTGAGTGTAGATGCTTTCATATGCATCTAGTTCGGTTGGGTTGGATACCTATTTTAAGAGTTTAAAATTTGATTGTCGACTTTATGATTATTTTCAATGACATGAGCAGCTACACATGATTTATCGGTTCGTCCAAACAAAAGAGCACATGTTTACCATGTGCTCTTTGAATCTTGTAACAATTTGACTTCTGCTTTGTCCTATACACTTCATCGAGCAATTTTGACATCCAACGCTATAAATTCCTGACTGCTGTTCGTTGTAAAATTAAATAAAATTAAAGCGAGTAACACTAATAAAATAGAAACGATTGGCAAAGAAATGGGAATAAATTATTTTAAAATATACCACAATTAAAAACCTAAGCCGTGGTTTCAAGCTAGTAAATTTTAAGGATGCAAATCGTCCCAATCAAAAAGATGTCGTGCCGATCAATGTAATCTAAAATGAAACACTGAATCATGAGGTGTGGAAGTGTTCTACATTTGAAAATAATAGATTGAAGCTGTGGTTTCATTCCTTATATTTTTCAATCAATAACTTAATAAACCTGAGAAATTAAGGCCTGGTTGTGAATGAGTAACACATATTTCTAATATCCTTGCGTTGTTTCTATTAAAGCAAATATATTATATAAATCAAAAGTGGATTCGCTGAGAGTCTATTAATTATAATAAAAGTCTATTTTTATCGAATTAACATTAAAAAAAGATATGTCATTGAAATTTACTTCAAAACGATACAATTAAATGAAACCTCAAAGTATTTTATGGATTCTGATTATTGATCCTAGTCCATTATTTTTTCTGATTACGATGTCGATGTCTTTCTTAATACCAGTTAAAAATTTAAAATAATCAGTCAACTAAAAAAAATTTTTATTTGAAAAAAAAAATTTATAACTTTAAATATTCAACAGTATAATTAGAAATGCGAAAAAATTATCTTACAGCGTAAAGAAAAATAAATTTAAAAACAATGTTTTAATCAATTTTTGAAAAACGACCAATAAATACAACATAATTTGTTAATTTTTCTATTAACAAAAACAAAAATGGTTTGTCTGCTATAAAATTTTTTCGATGTATCCCACGACCAATCTGAATTTCCTCTGCAAAAAAAGAAATATTAAAATTTCAAAGTACGAAGACGAAGATAATTTTAATCAAATCACCATTTTTCATGCATAACGAAATATTACCAATATGATTTTCCTATGAAGAACATTTTATCGAAACTATAACACAACCACACGATGAGAAGAATACATCTAAATGTGGGAATGTTGGCATTTTAAATTCAATGAAAATGGTATTTTTTTGGCGAGATATGAAACATTTAATAAAAAAAATTCACCTAATCGATGAAAACTTACATTATTAATTATTATACATTCAGAGAACGTCAAAATCCTTGGTCAGTTTAAAATATGGAAACACGCCCAATAAAAGAAACTATGTTTGTTGATTTATGATATAAGCAATACAAGAACGGGCGATTTGCAATAACATTCTTAACAAAAAGTTCAATACGACCTGTCCGAAGAAAAGCTCTTCCTGAAAAAATGCGATTTAATAAAAGAGTCAAAAATCGTTATTTTTTTAATAGGGGCGTTTAGGAATTACAAATATAATAATCAAAAATAATTAAATCACCAAAACAGCACAAAAATTAAATCCATGTTAACCTATGTTATAATTAACAATAAACACTAAACAAACATTCGCAGCCAAGAGTAATATGGTTCACCCAAATATCTACAAACTATGTAAACATACAACATATCGATAAAATCGGGTTAGATTAGAGTGTTGTTGTTAGATACTTTTCGAAATTTCGCGTCTCATTTTTTATATTATTTTTCATGTCGAAATTAATATCCAAACATCAAAGAAATGTGATCGAAGATTTCAAACTATTGAAAAATGCCTCTTTTAACAGTTATTATTTAATTATTGATTCGAAGGAAAATAAATTCTCTTAGCAACGACAACTTGATTATGTGGTTAAAGCTCAATTTCTAATCAAAATTAAACCATTTTGCTAACCAGTATATATCTAATCCATTTAAAATTTTTTCCAGTTTTCAGAGTTGTTTAATAAAATGTGGACACAATTATAACTTGAAGTTTATTATAATATTATTTAACATAAGATCAGCTTTATGTGCAAGTGGAAAGTTTTCGAAATCTTTATTGTAGAAATTCCTTTTAGTTGAAATACTCATTATATTACCAATTCTAATGTCCATCCTCTATTTCTTAAATCTCCTGTATAGTTATGATTAATAATTTCATCAACTTTCGGTCAACCTTTCAATATAATTACTCATACCTACACGTTACGAAAATGAATAAAACATTTGTTTATCACTTTTTTTAAAAAAGATAATAATTATAATCTGTATTTTATTTTTTGCTTGGATACAATTAAAATACACTTTGCTTAAAAAAATAAGATTTCAGGCGTTTTGGGGATCTATTGGATTTTGGAAAGTAAATATAAAGAAAAATATCCATATGTTGTATAATCTTTTAGAGGTGGGAGAATCTGATACAGGCTTTCAAAAATTTATAAGAAAAACACAGATATAGTTCAATTTTGAATGTTACCGGAGCTTGTGATTTTGTTGAATTGATAAGTTAAACATTTTATTTTAGACAATTGTTAAATAGACAAATTTTTTCTGATAAAAGGGTAAAGTGGTTAATAATAGAATGAAATTTACAATAGAGAAGAAACAAATGATAAAATCTTCAACCATGTAGGAATATAAGCGAGCACTGAGACTTTGAAAAGACAGTTTATAAATTATATTAATACGTGATAAAATTATAAGTGGTATAATAGCAGTCAAGTACTAATTAATACAGTTGTTAGTTGTGTTTTATTGAAGAATAATTAATTCAAGAGAATTAATTATTATTTGTTAAATATTATTTAATGAAATTTATTTTTAAAATAGAATTTTTTAATTTTTAAGTATAAAATTTAAGGAAAAGTCCAAAATGAATTAATATGCCAAGTCGATAAGCTGATTAGATTTATTTTTATTTTATATTTTTAATATATAGTGTTTTTTTCAGTTGGATATTGCAAGTCTGTTACAGGATTTGCCAGAGCTCAACCAATTGATCCACTAATATTCACAACAAAATAGAGTTTAATTTTTAAATGACGACAATCTTCTGTATAATATCCACAAGTATAAACTAAAAATTAATTTATTCATTTTCAAAATAAAAAGCAATTTTGATTTAGAAAGTTTGCGAACTGAGCATTTCCAAAATAAATAAATATAATTATTTAAAAAATTTCTTCGCATGCTTGATGTACAATTAATTTTCACTCCTGATGCTATTACCATATTCTTTTATCCAAATGTTTAACAGACAATTATAAAATCTCTTCGTATTCAAAACTTATATTATAACTTAAAATAATTAGAATTATTTGATAAATTTTTTTTTTTTGGTTTTGTATAACGTTGTCAATTATTCCCGGTTTATTCAAGAGCTGATAGAAATGATAAAAGCATAAAAAAACTTAAACTTTTCATTCAATTCTCCATAAACTCAATATTTATAAAAAGGTCCAATAAAAAAAATATTATGCGTTAAAAAATTACTCAAATAAGGCAAATTTAAATTTATAATTATCGCCGGATGATATGAATATTAATGGATTTTTATGCCATTTAAATTTTTAATTACATAATAGAACACGAAAAATAGAAATTAATTTATCCATGTTTGAAAAGGCATTACACGTACTACACGTTTAAAGCAAAGCAAGCAATAATCAATACTATCAAAGCTTAAAGCTTAACAATGAATGTCACTTACCTATGGTTGCAGCAGCAGCTTCTGTTCCTTTTTCATTGACTTCAATAAATGCTTTTTGAAGAACATCGCTTATTACCAAAGGTTCATTACTGATTCCAGTGAAATTGGCAGTAGGTTCAAAAGCTGATTTCATTCCAAGCTGTATTCAAACAAAATTAATTTAAATATTATTTTAATACCAGTAAATTCATTGTTATTTGAAGATTCCTTAATTGATTAGATTCTGTTGATACTTGCCAAATTCGACTTTCAATTGGTAGTTCTCATGAATAATAATTGACAGATAGTTTGAGTTTTAAATTTTCGGAAATTTATTTGTTGGAAAAACTTATTCTATAACCATAAATTTGACTTTATAACCATATTAAGATAAATAGCACAGCGTTATCAATAAAATGGAGCTTACTATAACGTGGCCTAAATATGGGACACAAAATAAAATACACACTCAATAAATACTTACATTTTTTAAATGATCAACCAAGTCAATTGTTGACTCAATTTTAAATTTTGGCATTTTAAGATTAACTTTTAATTCATCTAATGTTTTTGTTTGTGCTTCAAGGTCCAATGGTAGTTGACTTTCAATCTTAGATAATCCATCAATTTTACGTGGTAAAATAATTCGTAAGGAATAATCAGTATCATTATATGGAATGTCAATAATTTGGGCATCCAAGCTTACATCATCTGCGTATAGAATATATTCTTCAACGTACATGAATTCGGCGTCGACGGATTCAGTTGGGCTTGTATGGAATTTTAATTTTTCGGGTAGAAGTGTAAACTTGCTTTGCCATACACCCAAAAAGTATACAGCATTTACTAAAACCATACGTGTATCATTGGTGAATTTATCTGGTTTGACTAAGTCTTTAATCTTATTATTTGTTTTTGATTCAACCCATTGATTTATAGTGTTTGCAGAATCTACTCCATTGTTAAAATCTACAGTTTCCACATCGGAATCGAATGATTCCTGTGCCACTTTTAAAAATTCTGGATTTACTTTAATATCATTTGCTGGATAAATTTTATTTGCGGAATTATATGTAACACCATTTTGTGATTTCTGCAATCGTTGTGTAATTGATTTATAACCAGCCGCAGTTGAAACAGGATCTGGTAAGCTTAATGCTGATTTCATTTCTTCTGCAGTCTTTTCTTTTGCACCAGTATAAGTTAGTGCTAAAATTGTTTCTGCAGACGCTGGTGAGAACAAAACATTTCCAGGTGTTTTTGCTAATTCCTAATTCCAAATAATATTATGTTGATTATTAATCTTATTAGATCTAGGCGAAGCAAAAATTTACCAAATTGCATTATTTGACACCAAGAACATTTAAAAACTATTAACCTGATGGTCACACGATTAAAATTATCAGAATTGTCAGATCTCAGATTTGGGCAATAGATCTGTATAGTTTTGAAAATATTTTAAACTCAAAAAGTAGTTCACTTTCTATTGTGAAACTTACTTTTTCAAATATAATGAAATTAGTAATTCTTTATAGTAATTTCAACAGACTATTTTTCCAATTTCGTTCTTAAAATAAGAACGCATTTATGATTTTATGAATTTATGAAAACTTGGAATTTAGTTTTCTTTGTAAACGAATTAATACTCCAATGATAACGCCTTTGAAGGTAGATGCAAACATACGGACTTAGCTATTATTACAAGCTCTTACAGAGTGGAGTAATGCGAATTTCTTAAGAAATTTCTAACAATTAGATATTTTGCTTCATGTTATACAGAACATGGAATGATAATCTTTTTTTATTTTATTTTTCTCACCTTATAGATGTTAAATCCCAACAAATTGTTACCAATTGATACATCTTTTTCTTCTTTAGTTAAGTCTGCTTGGCAAATGCTTGCCAGGATACCAATAAAAACTAATAGTTTAAACATTGTCTGTAACAAGGCGTAGTTTTGTTCAATAATTTTAAATAATTATAATAAACAATACGAAAAACGATATTTTGACATACTTGACAAACTATCCGAATCTATCTTGGTTAATTGAGATTTTAGTTAAGTTAACGTAGTTTCTCAAGCACCCAGATACAAAATTGAAATACTCTCTTTTCTATAAAATCCAGCTACGCGTATAAAAAGCTTTCCAGACTAAAATTCTAAATTTTTTTCATTGCCTTGTTTGCGTAGGTTAATGAATTTAAAAGTCCTAACTACACATGTAACTACCGACAAAAACAATAAAAATAAATCTCAGTTTTAAAACTTTACATATTCTCAGTACAAGAAATGTTCTGACATATCCAGGGCACAGTTACCCAGATTCAATTATTTATCCAGTTAGCACTTGTACCTCTTACTTTAATTTATGAACTTTGCTTATTTTGTATTGAAAACGAACTTACTTGGCCCTTTTAAGATAACCTTGCATACAATCAATCTCAAAAAAAAATCGACAAAATAACATTAGGATTTATATAATTTTTGAATACATTAGGATGTATGTAATTTATTCGGGAGAATTAATAAATTTATTACCTTAATTTAAACTAAAAAACATCCATTAATAAAAAAAAAAATAAAAAAATAATAATTAATAGAATATAAGCCATGAAATAAAAATTATCTCATACTTCTATTATATGTAAACAAACTTTATCGACATTTTTTATTTGCCATATGCAATAAAAAAATTTTTTTCAAAAATCCAACACCAGCAAAATAAATTTTTCTTATTTTAAACAAAAACATATCTAAAATACACGCCCAGTGTCTATAAAAAAGAGCTGAAAATTTTCTTGTGATGTATGAATATGTTGCGTAAATAGCATTATGGCCATTACGGTTTCACTGATCGAGTTGAAATTGGGATATTTTCTTTATTTAGTCACAGACAAATATATTAAGAAATGTGATATCTAATATAATACTATATCACATATTGGTATACGAAATATCGGTTTTTAAATGATAAAAAAGCGGTTAAATTGTTGTATCCAGAGAACGTAATTGATAAATATTTGTAAACTAGGACTATCCCGAAAGACTCCTCAAATATTAAAAATATCCGTCCGGTGGTTTGTTTTGAAAGAAGATAGGTTATTGCTTGGTATTTTCATTTTCTAGTTAGCAAGCTGCAAAAAACAAAATTCGATTCAATGAAACTTTTTTTGAATCACTAAGTTCTTGTCCTGATTTAGAAAATGATCGTGACTTAGCTTAATCCCTGAAATTGATCACTTTTAAATGCTCGCAGCTTTAAAGATCCTCTGCTATTCTTCAGGAGTTCCACATTTAAATACAAGAATCTCGATGGGTGCAACACGAACAAATAAGTGAAATTCAAGTACATTTAAATGAAATAGGTTAAAAATGGTTCCAAACTAAGACAGTTCGCTCGAAAAAAACGTATTCAAATTTTTCGAAAAGAAAATAGTATTTTTTACAATTATCTAAGCAATTTTTGAAATTTTTTTCTCCATAATAACTTTTCTTGGAGTATAACGCATATTTTTAAAAAAAATAGCCGGATTGGTTAAGCCGTTTCCGAGTTTCGCGCTTAGTTTGACGCGCTTTAACGTTTTTGGCGACTTATTTTTATATTATTGATTTATGAGCAAAATCGTACCATAGGGTGTAATGATCCATGACCCTTTTAAACCATCAAAAATAGAAGAAAAAATTTGAAGATAAAAAAAATATTTCACTCTTTGTTGTAAGGAAACAACTTTTGTCTGAAACATATTTTTCTAAAAACATTGTACTCACCAAAATTTTAGTTCAAATTTATCTAATTAACTCATTTAATATGATTACAATATAATACTAGTATCCCGACTAGAAATTTTTGACTGCACCCATTTGGGGCCCAATAGGGTTTCCCAATTGGGATTCTACGTTGGGATGTAACGCAGATACTACCTTGGGCACCAATCGGGAAATCCCAATCTGTTCCCTGTTGGGCTAAACCTGTGTGTGCCACTTAGGGCAGTCCCGATCTGTTCTTTATTGGGTAATACCTATGCGGTCCCACACAATAAACTCGTAATAAAACAAAGTGCAAATTGACTTACAAGTATTTTTATTAATAATTTTTAATATAAAAAAAAAAAAAAAATTGATTTTCAACAGATTTTTCGAAACTTTTTTCCACGAATAAACTTTTCGTTGATTAATTTAATGAGGTATCAACAACACAATTTTTTTCGGAATCAGAACTATTCGGTCTTGTTTTTTTGTATTTTGGTTTAATTTTTGTATTTTCGTATTTTTCATTGAACTTCCTTTAGAATCAATCGATGAAGATTTATGTTCATAGAAGAAACGCCAGTATTAGAAGAAATCTTGCTTTGATCTTAGATGATAATGATGATCCATTAATTTAAATTTTTTCTAGCTTTTTTTTTGGAGACTCAATCTTGTTCTTAGTTTCTTCTTCGCAAAGCCCTGTAAAAAATAACCATATTAGAGGTGGCATGTATTTACAATAAACCGTTTGGTCGTGTTTGTTTCATGTCAGCCAAGAACTTCGAACAATATCGATATCATTATCGGAATTTTTTCCCAAAAAAAGCATTAACTGTTATTTAGATTTGTTTCTGAAACAAAACAAAATTCAAAAGATTAATATATCAATTACAAGCACTTTAAATGGAAGTAAAAAGATTTCATTTTTTGCAATTACTTACATAGTATCAGAAGATATTGAAAAAGAAGTTAACACAAAATAATTTCTTAAACAATCACTAATTTTTTAACTAAACGTTTAAAAATAAACATCAATTGATTCAGAACTTATTATATATTTAATGTCGAAATAATCAGCTTAATTTTTTCGTTTTATTTCTTCACATTAATATTTAAAAAACTTTCACATTAAAATACACATAAAGATTTATTCAACAATCTCAATTCAAATAATTAATTGCTATCGCTTCCCAAGTTCTGATAATAAAACAAAATTAACAATTTAAAATGAATTTATGCAAGTTCGTTCACTGCACTACGACGTACAATCTACAGATTTAGACTTGTTAATAACTTTTTTTGTTGGAAGTAAACATTATTTTTAGACTAAGAGCCCGTGATCGCCAGTCCTACCACATAGTATAAAGGCTAAAAAATTTTCTGTACAAGTACCCTACAGCAGGTAAGAAGGTTTGGATATTATGAATCTCGAACCGTGGTGGCTTTGGCAGGTAACAGTTAGCAAAGGTGAGCATAATTGCTGCCCAAAAACATAGCATAATGCGCAATTTTTTAGTATGTTCTACAGGATACTATTTATTAGAATATCCGAACTTCAACTATGTCTGGAAGAATGTTAGAACTTTTGAAACTGTTTGGTCGTTTGGAAAACATCTTTGAATAGTTGATCAAGTAACATACATAAAAATCAGATTTTATATTATAACGTAAGTTGAATTATTATTTATTCAAGGCATCTGGCAGGGGGTTGCCACCCTACAAAATGTCTGGCAACGGATGGTATGATATTCTAATAGTATCCTGTAGAACATACTAAAAAATTGCGTATTATGTTATAATGTTTTGGGGTAGCAATTATGCTCATCTTTCCTACCTGTAACCTGTCAAAGCCACCACGGTTCGAGATTCTTATTAACCAAACCATCTTACCTGTTGTAGGGTACTTGCACAGAAAATTTTTTAGCCTTTATTCAATGTGGTAAGACTGGCGATAACGGGCTCTCCCTCTATTTCTTTTGGGTGACGTCACTAAACACGTGTGACAGTACATATATTAACCTTGAAACTATATCACTGTAATGCTTGTTAATCATCACTATGTTTTATACACATCACATAAAAATATATAATTTTTTTTTTTTTTAATTAAGACATGTCTTTTTTATTTAGCATTTTAAGAGATGTGCATTTTTTTTTTAATAGAGAAAAGTTTGTAACTATACAACTCTCAATATACTCCCGAACACTATCTAATGAGTAATTTTGTAACAAAAGTACACTCTATTCAAAATATTCAAAATAAAAATTATAAAAGAAAGGCGAAAAGTACAAAATCTTTCACATTGGGCTATCCCATTATGTTCCCAAAAGGGTCAGAGTACGGTAAAACCAAAATGTTGTCATTAATTTTTGCATTGGGTTTTCCCAATCAATTCCCAATTATCGCCCAGACAAAAAAAAGAACTATTAGCATTACTGATTTTTACTTTGGGCTGTCCCAATAAGTTCCTAATTGAATCCTAGTGCAGTAAAACCTATATTAAATTATTTTTCTGGATTGGGATTTCCCGATCAGTTCCCAGCTAGTTACCGTTAAGGACAAACTCACCTCCAATTATTTATTTTTAAATTGGGCTATCCCAATAGGTACCCAATTAGATCCCAACCGGGATAAGCCTTTTGGGTAAGCCCTTGCATTTCCCAATTGGGCCCCAATATAAGTATTGGGATAATTTCTAGTCGGGATTTTATGAATGCTAAAGATTAAAATCTGTTCAGACATTTAGAAGTAATGTTGGAATAATAACACTCACAAACTACATGCATCAACCTTGAACGCATAACACTCCCATTTTGGGCAGCCTTTAAAAAATCTATCATTAAAAATAAAAGGTCCATAAATAGCAATCCCTGGGCTAGCTCCCAACTTTTTTGAAAAAAATTATATGTAATTTCAACAAACTAACAACATAGTATACTCGAAATAATGTCTGAAGAACGAGTGTAAATTCTGGTTAAGTGGGCCTTGTATATATGAAAGTTTTTTTGGAATAAAATTATTATTTTGCTATTATTATCTATATAAGTGGCTTAATATAATAAATGACCATTTAGAATAATGCTCTGAGCATGTATCGGTACACTTTTCTTTTGCTTGCAATGTTTTAGTATATAATCAAATTATTTAAGTATGAATAATTAAGTAAGAACAATCCATTAATCCTAAATCCAAAATTTCAACATTATATTGTCATCGATTTTAAAGTTATTCCAAATACAATTATGTTGTGATTAAGTATGTAGCAAAGAAAAATAATCTAAATTTTTATTTTTAAATTTCCAGTAGTATCAAATTTCGTAAATATTTTATTACAAAATAATTAAATAATTATTTTTCTTATCACAGCTAAAACCGCAGTGGTTAATTTTATCAAAATCCTCAAGGTTCTCTATATTTATTCATTTTTTGTACCTTTCATAATATTGAATTATTTGAGGGTATATAAAATTTAATCTTAATTTTGTAACGCTTAATTAATGTTTTCAAAAATAAGAAAACTTGATAAAGGATTCATTAAATTACCTAAACAGTTCATTTATGTTTGCCTGTTCATCATCGCGATACTTAAAAAACGAAAAAAAAAAATTATATAGCGTTGTATTGAAGACCTAAAAAGTTACTTTCACTATTTTCTTTAAACCGTAAAAATTTTCAGTAATACATTATTATACTTACACACTTTTAACTCCAATGCATATATAAACAGCAACTTCGTTGGTTGTTATAATCACTTAATTGATATAGGCTGGGTTGCACCATTCGCACTAACCTCAAGTTAGCGCCAGCCACAGTCACACATATTGTGTGAAATTGGTGAAAACATTAAGTATCAATAGATACGTTCGAATATTGAAAAATATTTATGAAATTGATTCAAAAAATGTATAAATATCCTTGATTATTCACTTTGATTATTGTGGAGGTCAAATTGAAAAAAGCCGTTTTGGGCTGGATATCTGTATATTTATAATCGCTTTCTGTAATGAATTGTATTCATATTCCTGTAATGCAATGATAATAAATACATGTCTACACTAAGTGAAGTGTAAAATTCACCCAAAATAAGAATAATTGATGAAATCAGTTGAGGCATTTTGCACTTTATGCAAAAACGCTTCAAATCTGTTAATTCAAAATTGTTTTAAATTTTTTATAAAATGAGTTTATAGTAGTTTTATGATTTTATATGGATACAAACAAAATTAACTTCAGGACATAAAAATATATATAAAAAATAATGCTTGAAAATCCATCGGCTACCATGTAATTACTAGCTACTTACAGTGTGTGCCACTTGGCCATCACAAGACTCACGCCCACGAACACGGTTTTTATCGTTCCACTAGTTTGTGAGCGTATTAAACGCAAACCCAAGTTAAACAGAGTTTGGGCATTTGAGTCGTTAGAAAATAAATGAGTAGAGGTTATGTTATAATTTGAAAGCTTTAATGACTATATTATTACTATCTAAATAAGTATTCAATTATGAATTTATCCCAAAAAGAAACAAAATTTTATGAAAATATCAAATTTTAAATTTATTCTAGGGAAAAAATATATCACAGTTTAAGAAGCAAATTATTCACAAAAGAAAAATTATGCATTTGTAAATATAATTAAAAACCCTCGGCCGAGCACAAGTTTCCAAAACATTCTAATTTTGATAGTCATACAAAAAATCCAAAAAATTAAGAAATACCACTTCGACTCAATTCTTTAAATGGGCCATAGTGAGCTCGGTGTGGTCGCGAATAACGACGTCATTAATAACGTTTACATAAATGTCCACGATCATCATGTGGATCGACTAAATGTGTGTTTTGAGCGTTGTAGGCGCCAAGTGAAACGCAAAAAAAATTATTAGGAATTTTAAAACAGTGCCCACTATTATATAAACCTATATTTTTACACGTTATTAAGAATATTTGATTACTGTGTTTAGATTATATAATATTCTTTCGAGTTTATGATTCTTTTTTTTCTTTCATATACCTTTATTGCAAAGCCGGATATACTTGCCGATAGCAAATTTTAACTAAAGTTTATTAACAACAACAATAAAAAAAGTATGTTTAGTAATTTTTATTCCGAGAGCCGAATGCCTCATCACGTTTCACAAAGCTTAAATATCTGAAAGTTAGTTTTGCATTCTACAATACCTTAACTTGCATTGATTTACATTGATGGCAATTATTTATGTTTTTTTTACAATTGTGGAAAATTTAAATTCTAATGAAAGATGATATACTAATATTTTAAGTTAAATATTGACGCTTTAGTGTCAAATGTTGAAAAAAATAGAAGTTGAAGAGGGTTATATTTTATTACTAATTTTAACATGCCCAATTTGTAGAAACTGCGAGGTTTTATTCAAATATTACCGTGAACAAAAGTGAGGCGCAAATTAAAATGATGCAACATTACATTGATTTTCCACAGACATTATTATAAAGGTTGCTTCTAAAAAATAAATTATTTGCTGTGATAGGTCAAGAATGTCTTTTACTATTATATACTTTTAGGAATATTTTATTTGTGTGTGTGTGTGTGTGTGAGTATATAACACACAGCCACTGGCCCTAACATCCACCCACACCCACAGGCACAAACAAACAATCAGACCTATTTCTGAAAACCACTTTTTTGGACTAAACAAGTAGTAAGAGGAAGTCGAAATATACATCAGTGATTTGCTTTTGCATACGATTATTTTCAATTTTGCCATACTATATCTTCCAATATTACATTTTTTAATTAAAAAAACAAGGCCAGATAATCTATTTTCGATTCAATCACCATCATAACGTAACAACTGGTGATAACAACTAAGATAATTAATGGTTTAAATGCATTTGTTTGAGTATCAATATTTCAACTCTGTATAGTCATTAACGTCGTAGGATAAATAAATTACACCAGCTCAAAAGTGAATTATTTACTGTAGGTTGATGAAACGAAAGTTGTTTAAAAAAATAAAACTATTTTGTATTTGATCTTTTGTTTTATATTATAAGCAAATTCAACGATTTTGATTTTATTTCAAGAACATCATTTCAGAAAGCGGATAAAAATTAACTACATAGCCCATATCAAAGTTTTAATACAAATACAACCAATTTTTTTAACATAATATTCTTTAGACAAAATTTAATATATCCTTATATATCTGATATAAATAAATCCAAAGTATGAAAAGTAATTCTACTGTCGACTCCCGGAGTATTCAGTAATAACAACAAATATTGATTGTGTTTAAAAATTTAAAATTAACATTTAGACAGATAGCATCATCAGTAAAACATGTTTTAAAAAATTACATTAGATAAAAAAAAAATTGTACAAAAATCAAATACTACAGTAAATATTTTATATTACCATCATCTGTAGGCTACGAACTAATAAGAAATGAATTTAAAAAATAAACTTCAGTATTAAATATTTCTTTCAAAACACGTGAGTGAGATAATAGTTTTTGAAAATATAAACTTATATAAATTTTGATGCTGTAAACTTTGTAATGAGATATTCACGTATTACAGCAAATAGGGATTTAACCTCGGGCTAGAATATAAGATTTAAACTTGTTTTGGTATTGTGTAATTTGGCTCAAATGTCTCATGCAAGATACCGCAGGTCTCAAATGTATCGAAAACCATCACGTTTTTTATTTGTAAATACTTCCCAAAGTAGCTCCAAAGCCACTAACCAGTAGTTAGCACTAACCTACCGTTAGTTCAATTGAAAATTGCATTGAACTAACTGTGGTTAGTTTTAATTCGCGGTACTTGAAAATAGTGCAACCCAGCCTTAGTTTCGTTTGCTCAAAATTATATATGAAATTATATACATTGGAATATTCTCTTAACTATGGAATATTCTATGTTTTTGCAAAAAATACATTTTCGTACCCTTGATGACGACTGATATGTGTCTTCTACACACTTTTTACCATATTTAATTGAATTAATATGCAATAAAAAAAAATGTCTGCACTTCATAGACAGTCTGGTTTAGAGAAAATAATAAACAAATTAAAACAAAAATAAAACGAGTATTATTTCTATCCCAATCATTCCGGACTGTCCGTATTGAAGAAATTTCAGTTCATCATTTAGAGTAGGGGCACACAAGTCTACACCGAGACCGATTCAGAGTATGACTGGGTGTTACTGCAATACGAGGTTAAACAAAACAATTACATTGTTCAATCTCCAGGGCCAACACGGTCGTTTTATGATGTCAACAGCTTAAAGCAGACTTGAAATTTAACGCTGCCATTTTTCAAGTACGCTATCTTGTTACACTTCACCATAAATACCCCATAATTTTTGACCAGTGATTAAAACTATGTTTTCAATTCGATTTGTGAACAGGGAACTTCTGCGAACTTCTGCAATTTGCTGTCGCATAATTGAACGCAGTGACTAAGTATGAGATCTACAACTATGACAAACTAATTTCATCTGTTGGTGCTTTAAGGGACGCAGGCTATAACTGATATTCTTTAAGGGCAAACGAACCCTATGTGTTGGCACATAAGTGAACATACGTATATTAGTCAGCTCATTAATTAGTGCTAATTTAATGCTCAGTAAATGCCATAAAATAAAATTTGATGCTGAAGCGGTTTTCAAAAAAATTACAATACTGTTACCTTAATATTAAGCTAGCAGTTAATTACTTCCCAAAACGGCCAGAATCACTTATAACACAGATCATTAATTTAATGGTAAAAAATAAAATATGCTGCTAAAGCGGTTGTCCAAGAAGAAAAGTGCTAGCTTTTAATTAAGGTAGCAGCTTATGTCTATATAATATGGCTTCATGGCTATACAGTATATAATTTCAAGTCTAAAATACTAGAATGACGATTAATAGCATCCAATAGTTAATCCCCAGGTACAGCTAGCTTTCACCCTAACTCAGACAACATTTTAATTTAATATATAACCTATTTGTTTAAGTTTAAATACAATAACAAAAAATATATTATTAATACTTTGTGTACTAACATATATGCATATATTATTAAGAATTTATAAATTCAAAATATATTTATGAATTAATCATTTATTCAATGCAATATTAATAATTTTGGGAAGAAATAAAAAAACTCAGTTATTGTCAAACTGTAGACCCGAATAAACAAGTCGGAAAAAACATTATTTTTTAGTTAATACTAAAAATTTAATAGTATTTCTCTCTCTATCTTCTCTATGTATTTTTTTGGAAAACATTTCAAAACGCTATTTATTTACAAATGTATATTTATCGGGAAATTTAAATTTGTATGCCATTACAAAACATCAGTTATTGGTAAACAAATGTTTTTATTATCATTAATAGAAATACAATTTTTACAACTCTTTCAATAGAGCAGAAGGAATCGGCGCACGAGTACCAAAAACTATTCCACCTCAATTTTTTTATGCGATCCTCTTCAAATTGCCCTCCTAATGATATAAATGCATGTTGCCATGGCGCAACCCGGTGCCATATTGTTTAAACCGAAATTGTTTAAACAATTGCAAGGCATTGTTATTTTTCAACCGGACAAATTTTTTTTATATTCTTTATTGAAATACCAATAAAAAAGGTCCTTTGACTTTTAACGATAAAGTTAATATTTTTAAAGATATGAATTTTTAAAGGTTCGAAAAATCTCAAATTTGGGTACTTTCAACCCATGAAAAATATATTTAAAAAAAAACATAATGTCTAAGTAATATTTTTTTTTTAATTCTCTATACAATTGTTAATAATATTGTAAAAAGAGATTTTAAAAAATTTCATTGTCTATACCTTTTTTTAATTGTTAATAAGTATGCGTCGCTTACCTTTAAGTATCGCTGTCTCTCTCTGACTCATGGGTTTTTAGGTATCGCTGTCTCTCTCTGACTCATTGGTTTATAGTTAAAAAAATTTATTAATATTTTTATTAGAGACCACTTTTTAGTCCTTAATAAATATTTCTTAGTATTTAAAAAGATTTATTAATATTTAATAAATGAATATCAGATTTATTAAATACAAACAAATCACTTTAAGTACTAAGAAATATTTATTAAGGACTAAAAAGTGGTCTCTAATAAATGACTTGTTAAATATTAATAAATATTTTTAACTATATACCAATGAGTCAGAGAGAGACAGCGATACTTAAAAAACCATGAGTCAGAGAGAGACAGCGATACTTAAAGGTAAGCGACGCATACTTATTAACAATTAAAAAAAGGTATAGACAATGAAATTTTTTAAAATCTCTTTTTACAATATTATTAACAATTGTATAGAGAATTTAAAAAAAAATATTACTTAGACATTATGTTTTTTTTAAATATATTTTTCATGGGTTGAAAGTACCCAAATTTGAGATTTTTCGAACCTTTAAAAATTCATATCTTTAAAAATATTAACTTTATCGTTAAAAGTCAAAGGACCTTTTTTATTGGTATTTCAATAAAGAATATAAAAAAAAATTTGTCCGGTTGAAAAATAACAATGCCTTGCAATTGTTTAAACAATTTCGGTTTAAACAATATGGCACCGGGTTGCGCCATGGCAACATGCATTTATATCATTAGGAGGGCAATTTGAAGAGGATCGCATAAAAATATTGAGGTGGAATAGTTTTTGGTACTCGTGCGCCGATTCCTTCTGCTCTACAAGTGATTTATAAATAATTTGAAATAGTTAAATATTACGTTTATTTAATACTACCAAAAAACAATATGATATACTTGTGATATACAATTTTCACGGATTTAATAAATATGAGTATAATCGAAAAATTCAAATTCACAAAGAAAATTAATATGTTGAATTATTTAATGATTTTTGTATCCAAACATTCTTGAATTATTCAATAAAATTGTAATTGCCTATTTGTATAGATACAAGTAAGTTATATATAGTATTGAATACAAGTATATATAGTATTGAATTAATTAAATTTTGATTCATGCTAGATTTCCAGAAAATGGTCCATAGTGACTAAAATTTACATCGTGCTTTGCAAAATCTACAAATGCTTTATAAAATCTATATCATGGTTTTTAATCTACAAATGGTTTTGTAATCACAACGGTGTACGGTGTATATGGATAATTGTCTATTTTTCAACCTTGACATTTTGATATTATCAACAAGGGTAACTAAAAGTCCATTTTACAAAATTTCCCGAAAAAATCCACTTAAGCATCAAAATTTATTTTATAGCATTAAATTAGAATTAATTTATGAGTGATTCTGCCCATTTTTTGAAGTAGTAAGCTGCTAGATTATTATAAAGCTAGAAATATTCTCTAGTTTAATATAAAGACAGCAATTTTCTCATTTTTTGGGCTTCCACTTGAGCAACAAAATTTATTTTAAAGCATTAAATGAGCACTAAATTAGCACTAATTAATGAGCTATGTTATGAGTAATTCTGCCCGTTTTTGGAAGTAGTTAACTGGTAGCTTAATATAAAGCAAGCATTAATCTCATTTTTTGGAAAACCACTAGAACATCAAATTTTATTTTACGGCATTCAATGATCACTAAATGAGCACTAATTAATGAGCTATGTTTTGAGTGATTCTGGTCGTTTTTGGAAGTAGTTAACTGCTAGCTTTATATACAGCTAGCAGTATCCTCACTTTTAGGAAAAACGCTTTTGCATCAAATTTTATTTTATGTCATTTATTGAGCACTAATGAACGAGCTATGTTATGACTCATTCTGCCCATGAGACACTGCTAGCTTAACATACTTTTATTATTTAAACAAAAGTAAACTATCGTTAATAATTAAGATAGAATTATATTGTTGATAAACAAAGTAAAAACAATTAATTTCAAGTCTAGAAGGTTAATGCCATAAAAATAAACTCACTAACAAATAAAATACAGAATCTTTTATTTAAATTTAGTTGTAAATAACTACAATAATTTGAAATAACTTACGTATATTTTGATATATTTTGATTACGTATGTCTTTTGAAACTATACAAAAGAAGTTTAATAGTCAACTGATTGTATCAATGGGTAATACCAGTGTTTAAATATATAAAATTAAACACAGTAGTGGATTCAGTATCTTTTTATTTATATCTTAATATCAAAAAATGTTTTTTATTTTCATTCTTTTTTATGTGGTGTAACTTAAATTATTAAATGAAGTGATGTTTTCAAAAGATTGGAAAATGGACACAACATATTAATTTATGACTAGTTCTTCCTAAGAGTTTATAATAATGGTACAAATCTGTTAAAATTACTTTATTAAAATCTAATTTGAGATACTCTATGAAAATATAGTTAATTTTTCAAAAACATGATCTCCTATCCATCTATGACCTATGCGAGTTTTGTAATCTTTTCTTGGTTCTGCGTTTTAATATTTCACGTTATTTATATATTCACTATACATAATTTTAATTCGCACAACTTGATCAGTTATTTAAAAAATACAATGAATTGATTTTTGAACTACCGTGTAAACTAAAGTCAAATACAGACCTTTGTCAACGATTAAACATCTGATGATTTCTTTACACGTAGGTTATAAGGAAATGTGATTCCCAGAATCTGAGCCCGATAATATCATATCTGAGACAGCTGTGTTATTTTTTGAAAATTTAAAAAGCCAATTTTCAAAATTATTATTTTCAAGATTAGGTATATGTAATCGACTATAAACAACTTCAAACAGCATTCACCTTCAAATCTTTTCTACTAGACATAATGGTTTTGAACAAAATCGATAATAGATTTTTTACCTATTTATATATTTAAAAGATTATTTTTGTTTACAGTTCATTCTTAGATTTATTTTCTTTCATAATTAAAAATCAATAGATGATTAAGAATACTTGACGAAGGAAAGAAAGTGAACAATTAATTAATTAAATAAAAACAATTATTCTTATTCGAAAAATGACTATTATGATAATTAGTATATGGAAAACAAGTGTTGATAATAACTAACGGTCTACCTCGTTTAGATACTCGGTATGTGTGTGATTGATTATAAACCATTTTTAATCATTAATATTAATACAACACACTAAATAGTTAGTCCATACATGTCTTATGCTTATTTTATGTTTTATTATCTAAATTTCAGCTAAAAATTTTGGCTGATCTAAAGAGTAAACGAAAAATGTTTCATACTTAGTAGTTTGTTTTGAAGTCAAACATGTTTTTTTTTTAAATTCTTCTTCTATCTTTTATGGTTTAAAAGACAGGTTTGGTATTCATTGGACTTAATTGAAAAGTTTTGCTCAAGAACTTAAAGTCATAAACATTTTAGGTTTAAACTACGCTACTCGCTATCTCCTTTCGTTTTTGTGTTATTTTGATGAAGGAAAATCGGGAATGGACTAATTAAGTGATACTATGTACACATATTCCATAATTTTGTTAGTTCGGTCAATTTTGACTAATTATAAGATTTCAGACTAAAAATAATATACTCGGGCAAATTATATTATATACTTGTAATTCAAACAAATGTAAACAAATTATATTATATGCTAGTGAATCGCTGAACCGAAATTTCCCATGCCATTTCCCAATATTTTAAGGTTTGTATGCTAACTTGTCAACGTGATATACGGAGAGTTTTTTTTACAATTGATACAATTCATATTATAGACAACAGTTACGTTTATTAAAATTATGCGTCTGATAAAAGTTATAATTTTACACTAATTTTATTATTTCACAAATATTTTGAGTGGAAAAAAAATATTCAACAACTAGTAAATTGTCAACAACAATTTTATTTTTATTTTAATTTTAATTTGTTTTTATTTTGCAATATTTGGCAATATTATATTTTTGTTATGGTGTGTTTTTATCAAATAATATTAACACGTTCAAAATTCTCACTTTCATGAGTCATTAATCCACTATCTGAACCAAAAATGATTAGATTACCATTAAAAATCAATACTTTGCAACTGTCATTTTTAAGTGGCCACTACCACTGCGTACTGCGTACGGTGAGTTATCGAATTCTTAGTCAATCTTTCATAATTTTATAAAACAATTATATATGCGCCGCAAACGCTTTAATGAATTTCCGTTGAGTTTATTCATAATCAAACAATTTATGTTAATAGCATTTATTTCAAATACAGTAAATGTTTAACTTTATTTCTAAGCGTTATAATATGCATTGTAAAAATAGTACTACCTAGTGCTTACCATTATAATTGTCCGAAATTTTATATTGGCGATTTTTTGCGGTCCTATTTTGATAAAACCAATGATAATTTTGTGGTATAATAAGTTAAAATACAATCTTGTTTATGGTGATACTAAAGATTCTGTTAAAATACTATACAACGTAAATGCAAACATCCTATATTAAATCAAGTTTGAATAATAGATGTTTGATTCTAAATTCTTCGAAACTCTTAAATTGAATTTTAAATATTTTTGAAAATATTTCATCTTTTTTTTAATACAAAATTTATACTTATATATTATATTTTAATCCAATGCTGGAAAAAAAATAATATTTTCGCATTCAGGTTTTCAAAAAAAAAAAAAAAATTCGAAATATTACCAGTTAATTTTATTTTACATTATCTGAGTAGGTACTGCATTTATAAATATCCTTATATTTGACATTGAATTGGATTTTTTCAATTTGGCAGTAATTTTTTAGACCAACCCTTATTTGAAACATTATATCGAATACCAAATGAGTTAAAGAGATATTAATTAAAGAAATGTAGACTATGTGAGCCGTACCGTTTGATTGATTGCTTTCAAATATCTCCATTTCTGCTTTCCATTTTTTTGCGGTTTCAAATTAAAAAAAAAACAAAGCTCATCCGTCCTGAAACAAGCTACAACACTGTCGTGTAAAAATCAAAAGCGAATGCTATTTTAATTAAATTATTCATGGTATTTTTAAGGTTGCATATCATAGGTGGTTAAAAAGCTTTTTTAGTGACCATAAATCTCTAGTTATCATTCCAGACTTATTTCCAATATGAAAAACATAGTTATACTATATTTTACTACATAGTTATATATTAATATTTGTTCATTATTATTTGTTTATTATTATTTAAGTTTAAAATATTAATTTATTTATGCCTGCCAAAAGGGTAGAGTACCCTATACCCTGGGTTCGCAACTTCTTCTGAAGCTTAATTTTGAATTTCGGGGGTTGTAGTTTAGTTTGTTCGAAAAATATCGTTACCAACATGCCATATGTTGGTACTTAAAGAAACTCAGAACGTGTGTTTAACTAAAAATTGAAAATTTTACCTGAAAACACTACTTCCTTTTACTATTTAGTAGTAAATAAAAGTAATTAAGTTGACCTTTTATTGTTTATATTGTGTCTGTTATTACCACATAAAACGTCAAATAAATTTATCTATACAAAAGAAAAAGATGATTTATAGTTTGTAAAACTTTGATGATTTACTGTGTGTTTCGAAACATGATGTTATGGATGGGCACCTAAACAGCATGTTATGAATACTCTATATTAGTAATGAAATATTATATTTGATAACATCATACCTAGATAATATCAAATATGATAAGTCTATGCACATCATAATGTGTTATACGCATCAATATAAAAGACAATGTACCGAAATATTATATCAGCCGACATATTATATGTTTGGAATTTTGAGAGAATATTAACTGTAAGTAATTTAAGAAACGATTTATTAAAATTCATCTGCTGAGGCGGAGAAATTGGGGATGAAAGCCTGTATGAAAATTTGATATTTTTACTTTGAATTTTATTCATCTTCTTCAAGTGTTAAAGTTTGCATGAAAAATAAATTGTTTATTATCAAAATTATTTGAAATTTCGTATTTATGCTTTTCCCTATAGAAACACGTATTTATTGATTTTTTTGAATTTTACTCTTTAGCGCGACATAATAAGGAAATGTGCTATTTTTATTACTAAAGCTATGTATTCCGCTCCAAAAACAAATAAATACTTGAATCAAATTATTTGAAAATCATGACAAAGTTGTTCAATTATTTTTCATACTTGTATAGAGACAATTGAGAAGTATTTCTTCTGCGACTACATCTCGCCAGTTACCATCTGTAATAAGGTAGCATCAGGTTTATAAATTTTTCAAAAATTTTTTTTTCAAAATAGTTCAAACAGTTTATAATTTAAAAAATTTAATAATTTTTGCATTTACAACTTTTGAAACATCCGTAATATTTTAAGATTTGATCTTTGTTCAAATCTTACTATACTTCTATATAAATACGATGATAGGCGTTTATATATTGCGCTACAAATGTCATTTCTACTTCTGTAAAATAGATATAATACAACAAAAGTTGCTAAAAATATCTAAGTTTTAGATTCTGATAGTGAAACATAAAACAACTATCACCAAAATGTAACCCTCTAAGTTTTTAATGTATTCATAAGTTTACAGGTAGTAATAAATACTTATATGTAGGTTAATTTTTTGCCAGCTATATTTGCAAAATGATATCTCGGTCTTTCATTTATTACAAATTTTATGAAATCATGCTTCTTATAGAGTACTAAGAAGTCATAAAATAATGAATTACATATATCTTTTTATGTCAGCGTGCGATTTCAATAGATTATAAACATATTTTATTACATGGGAAGTAAATGAATGAATTGTTGACCAACAAATACCTGCAGATTTTCGTCAATCGATCTAAAAATTTTTGGTCAAAAACTATTTGTGAATAGTTTAATTACTACATATTTATAAGCACTCCTACGTTTTTTTCTATCCGCCATTATGCCTCCTATTTAAGAACTGTCAGTTTAACATTAATGCTAACATTGTAGATAAAATTTTTACAAATAATAAAAAACTATCACAATTAAATTTTTATTTTTTAAGATTAAAAAAACTAATAAATTTTATCGATCCATGAAAAGTAGACAATCTGGCTTCCTTGTTTTTTATAAAGGAAATCCCAAAATCGACAGAGAATAATTTTTATGCAAAAATTTTATGCTGTTCAATTTTTATTTGAATTGTCTTTTTCTAACTATTACCCTTTTGACCCAACTTAACTCTCACCTCTTTCAAATATATAAAAGTTGATGACGTACAGGGTTGATTCCTACCAGAACGTGGTTTCCGAATTTAGCATACTATTCATCTCTACAAAAAGCACAGCCTTCCAGAAGGCATTAATCAAATCCCAAACGATCTCTTATACTAACGAATCTGTTGACTCCCAGAGGTATCACATCTTTATAAATTTATTTGTGTAAATATTTGTATGTTTATTAAAAATTGTGATAACCTATATAGGAATATGTGGACATTGTTTTCCCCATATGAAAAGAAGCAGAAAACGCTCTTTTGGTATAATATAACTGAATTAGTATAATATATAATAAAATCTTACCACTCTATGATCTACGTAGCTAGTGATGATTAAAAACTAGTTTAAACAGTTATACTGAACCAATAATCGAGTATTTAAAGAATTTAAACTGTTAGTTGCTCTCTGCACTATGTTATTTTTGGATTGAATTCATAATTTTGTAATAATAATAAACTGGATGGAATAAGAATAGACTTAAATACTAACTTCAAACGGACACCGAAATTTGGTAGAGTATAGCCAAAGCATGAAAAAAAAACTGGCTTGATTTCTGGAAATATTTGGATTTTTTCAAATTATCTTCTAAACTAAACCCTTTAGAGAAAAAAACTTCACACTAAACTTATAAGATATTTAAAAAGGCAATAATATGGCGTGTGCAAAATTTAAAATAAGTTCAATGAGCTTTGTTCTAAACACTAAAAAATCGTTTGCAAGATATTATTGATTGTCTCTAAAATTTTAGAACAGATGTTTTTTAATAAGCTCATTAAGTGGTCGAAATCCGTATTCTGAGAAATAAATAGTTTTTGAGAATATTTCAAAAGGCATGAATTATTGAAAAACATTAATTCGGCAATTCATTCACCTCTTAAAACGTGGTATTTTTACGTAAACTTAAAAGTAAAGCCAGATTAATTCATTTCAGTATTTAAAAATTGCATTGAGGTTTTTTTATTAAAAAGTATATGTAGTTATCACACATTGGATCTTCTAGAACACTCTAAATTAAAAACACTAAATAACTCATTTTCAATGCTATTTTTAAGCGAATTAAGACTATACTTAAGGTTACATAAAAATATAATTCTTTAAGAGTAGAACATATTTTTCAAAATAAAAATCGGAGATCACCTTGCACTGGAGAATTGTTGTTCTTCATGAGTGCCTCTTTAAATATATTCTTGCAAACGTTGATATTTAAAAAATCGCGTTATTTTGAAAGTTAATAAGATACTCTTTAGAACAAAACTCATGAACAGTTTTTAATTTTGAGTACGCCATTTTATAGGCTTTTTAAATATTTCTAAATTTTGTATGAAGGCGTATAATTTGAAGAAAACCTTTTTCATAACTTTAATTTTCTTGACGTAAGTAGGTACATCAAGAAAAACTGTGTAAAATATTATTGTAATTAGTAAACTTAATAATCCACTTGGTACCTATACAAACATAAAATTGTAAAATGGATTTAATCATCTCAAAGAAACTGTAATCTCGAACAAACATAATAAAATTACATTCGAAAATAAGTCGAAAAGAAAATTACATTAAACGAACAGTTCAAATATTAAATGGTTTTCCTTTTTTGATTCTTACATTTTCTTTACACATTTTCAATTTTCTTGCCAGCTGGCCCTGAATAAATTATGCTTTTAGAATTGAATAACATGATTAATATTAAACATAATAATTAAGACCTGCAAAATTTTTGAAGAGAGTGATTAAGATTGAATTATTTTTAGTTGCAGTTGGAAAGATTATTTATGGTTTTACTTATCTTCAAGTGTTCTGAATTTTTTACTTTTATATACAAAATCGTTGCTAAGTTTTTAATGGGGTTTTAATGCCAACAAAATATTTTTTTAGTTTTTGAAAAAGTGAGTATAAGTGTAAACAAAATTGATAAGTATTAATTATGATGGTTTTTTATTTTTTCATTTGGATAAATAAATGTAAAAATTTATTAATTGATAATAATCCTTGATTAATTATAATGTAATTTTATCCTGACACATCATGAATAAATATTTCCATTTTGTTTTAGGATAGTCAGTCACAAGTAAATTTATTTAATGTTAAATATCGGTATTTAATGAAAAAGTATTTGTTTAATGTAAAATCAATTTTTCCGTTTTAGATCATTTTTTTGAAGTCGGTTACTTTTACTGAAAAATTTATAGGCCAGGGTCGATCATTTTTGAAACCAAACAACAAAAATTCTAGTAGGATAAAACCCATTGAAAATGGAAGAAAATATAATAAAAATGAAAGAAAAAATAACTACGGGCGATCTGAGGTCGGGAAGTGGAAGGGCGTGAGATTTTAGGGGTCAAACACGGTTTATGTCGTTTTCCGGCAAAACTACAAGTTCTATGGAAAAAAATTAAATGTCAAAGTGTAATAATTGTAATAAAAAGATCTACAACTTTTGTATTCACTTCATACCTGAAAATTATATGAAAAATTTAAATAACCAACTTTTTAGTTTTTTAGTACTATCTTTTACAAAAATAAAAATTTTTTTCACGAAATATGGTGAAAACTTTTATAGTCCAAATATATTAATTTTCACGTAATTTTTTTGATTTAAAATATTTATATTATTTTTTCACCTAATTTTAAATAAATATCTAAAAAGCACCCAAATATTTTTTTTTTCAAGTGTAAACACAAAAATTGTATCTTTTTATTACCTACAACTTTGCTAATTAGCTTTGTTCCATGGGTCATTATACGACCCCCTCCCTTCCACTTCCCGAACTCAAATCGTTTGAAGGATTTCATCTTTCTATAATTTTTTTTTTTAACTTTTTACCATTTTTAATAATTTGAGCTGTGATTCCATAGCATTCAAGAAGTGGATTAAAAGTGGGTTCATGGTTTATATAATATTGATCGATCATAAATATGTTGTGTAATAGAAACAATAATAATTATATCTTTTAGTCTCCCTGCGTCTCCTAAGATAGCAACCATCGATTATTTTTCGAAATAATTTTCATTCAATGTCGCCAAATAAATTGACCAAACTCATTACGCCATCCATCATATTTTTTCTTTTTGGTCTTCTCAATATTTTTGAATCCACTAAGTTAATCGTAAGACATCACTCAAATTTAGTAGAATTACATTCCATTTTTATTTAAATGTTGAATTATAGAACAAATTCTATTTTTTTGGATTTTGATTTCATCGACAAGATCGATTTTTTAAGTTGGCAAAATTTTATTGCATCAGATTTCTAGATGTACGAAAGATATAATTTTTAACAAAGCATTATTATTATTATTATTATTATTATTATTATTTTTTGTAATGTGTTAAACACAGTACCTACATTAATATTGAAAAAATATGTCTGCAATTTAGTAGATAGTTTTTAGATTATCTATATATTTAAAACAATTGAAGAAAAGCTAAATGTCCGCACCTTGCTCTTCCCCATCTCATCCAATTTTAATGTGTGTAATAGCTCAAATGAAAGGATTTGAGTCACTGAGTCACTGAGGAAAGAACGTCCCATTAGAAATGCATATTAATTAAGTTTAGATTCAAATTTAAGCTATTAAATTATTAGCAACAATTAATGTTGCGGAGTCCATTAGTATTTTCTAATTTTATTGTTTGTATAACATAATCCTGAGCAAGTATAATCCTTATTCAGTGAACATAAATCTTATACATGACCAATACAGGCAGTTACTTTTGGTAAAACTTCATACTTCATAGTATGAAATTCCAAATTTTATATTACAAAATTTTTCACCATAAATCTTCGGGAGAAAATATACTAAAATATTTATCGGGAATTGTTAAATAATTTGCAATGTTTATAATTTTATTTTTATTAAAGTATAAAATTTACAGACATCTATATAACAACTAATAAAATTAATGGCTGAACATGATACTGAATTACAAAATCTAACAACGCTGTAACAAACACTATCATTTAGCTATCGGCATTGTACTTCAGTCAGTGCAGATGACTTTACACATTGTTTACATTACATAAATATTTGAGAAAAAGTAATAATTTCTTATTGTTTTCTCGTAAACGGCACGGTAAATTACATTTTATTTAGGATCAAAATATCCCTAATTTATTTATTTATTTACATATCCAATTATTTGAAAGATATTTTCTATAGCGGAAACGCGAAATATAATTGTTTCAAAATAAATACTAAAAACTAAGAATTCCTATCTTTTAAAAATATTAAAAATAAATACTAAAAACAACGAATTCCTATCTTTTATGTGATAAATATTGACAACTTTGACCATTTATTGCAGCTGATTGAAGCGGTTAATACTTCTACAATTTTTTATCGTTTGAAACTACCTTTCTGCAAAATTTTATGCAAAATTATTTTTGCTCCTCATGCCGTTAGAAATTTCTTAAGCAGTAAGCGCTTGAGTTGATGATGTAAGACCTGCAGTATTTGTAGTTTGCGATTGTGCTTTTGTTGATGAGATTGGACCTAATTATAAGAAAATTCAATAAATAGAATATATGTTTTACAAACCATTTATTAAAAATATTTAACATCACGTAAGTATACATATAGAGGAGAAAAGAATTTAATTAAATCTGCTTGTTTTTAGATTCTGAAATACTATATCATCATTGTATGACTATAGAAAATTTGTCTCCAAACGGCAACGTCTCTAACAAGATTAGTTATTGTGTCGTAATACCCTGAGTATACAAAAATTTAGAATTTTCTGACTTCAGCAAACTTTAAAAAGTTAACATTGACATTTAGATCTAAAATAATATTATGCACATACCAAATATTATTTGTATTATAATTTACTGAATATTAGTTTGATTTTGAATACATATATAAGATATAATCTGAGCAAATTTCTTCCTCTTTATGTTAACTTACTAGAAGATAATGGCTTACGTTTAAGTAACCACATTTCCAAATTGAAAATCGGACACTCGAAACACAGATATAAACATGTTGCTAAGAAACAAGTCAACACCACATCTCCACACGTTTCAAAAAACTGCATTTATAAAAAAAATTGTGTTTAATAATGCGTGTACTTTCAGTAGTAGGAAAAAATATTATTCAAATTTTGTATAGCCGTGTCCCAAAGATCATACACTGTCAATGCAGTGACATAAATAGAAAATTATAATCTTATAGTTTCTAGCTCTATGAAAAGTTCCTTAGATCAATCCAAAAAAGAGATGAGTGAAAAGGTACCCCTTTCTGTTTTTTAATAATTTTATAAATATTGTTATATTTCATTTATTGTTTGCACTGTCATTGCTTATCTGAATGGTATTATAATAGGGAAGTTGCAATAAAAAAAATTTGCTATTCTACCCATCAAATTGTGAAACTAGACTCAATACCAAACAAACAAAAAATTTGAAAATTAAATTAAAATTCATTCAAAAACGAATATAGTTATAAAGATTGCTAAAAGATTGCTTTCCATCTCTTTATTACAAAAAGGTTTCATGGGTGATTCTACGATAACCGGTCATTTTCTATGGAAAATAGCACAACAAAATTTTTGAATAATATAATTTATATAACTTTTTTATTCACAATCAACTCATTTGTTCATACAAACATTTTATCTTAAATTTTGAAGGATAGTGCATATATATGCCATGGACCTCGATCGTAGAATGACCCTTATGTAAAATCGCTATAGAGATGAACATGTATGACGTCATATATGCAAATCTCCTTCTTTGTTTATTTAAGAACGTCCATATTTTGGCTATCTTTTTAGATTAAAGAAAAAAAAAACCTTCAAATTCATGTTCGTGAATTAAAGACGCATCAATTGAAGTGATAAAAAGTTTGTGCATCTTCCCTATTTAACTTTTACTGATATATAATTGCACGCTGTCAAATATATCGACTACATTAATTTGAAGTAACGCAATTGCAATTATTATTTTTATTGAGAATTTAAAGAACTAAAAGTCCAAAAATATTTATAAAGCAATTTGCTTAAATGTCATTTAAGCAAATCTTTTGCTTTGTTTAATTAAGAATTTTGAACGTCCATATTTTGGGTATATTTGAAAAAAAAAAAAACCACTTCAAATTCATGTTCGTCAATTAAAGACGTTTCAATTAAAGTGTTAAAAAATTGGGCAACTTTCCTATTACTGGAACTTAACAATTTTTTGGCAATACGTACTTTTGCACTCAGCCTTTTGAATAATCATCTATATTAGATTTTGTTACTGCTAATGTTAGTATGGATATTATCAAACAGAACTCTTAAATTTTAAGAATAAATTTCGATCTTTTGCTCTAATTTCCTATATAAAAATTTATTGTATTTTATAAATACGTATTTCAACTACTAGTCATCATAAGTATGGTTTAGCTAATCGTAAGAATTCTTCGAGGGTCTACACGACCGTCACCAAATTAGCAACGAGCCTCCTCGGAGAATTATTAACGATTAGCTAATTTATACTGATGATGACTACTATGTAGTCGAAATACATATGTATAAAATACAAAGATTTTTTATCCAGAAAATATTTGCTATTCATTTATTACATTAAAAATTACACATTTGGCTATTGAGATTTTCAATAATTTTCTTTATGGAACAGATATTTACACAAAAATTGAAAATTTTTTCGCAAAGATGTTTCTAAATCTTAAGTCCTTTATATACTTACAGTATCAAACGGTGAAAAATATTTTAACGTGTGTATACTGGCTTCTTTCATTAATTGTTGAATTAAATGTATTAAATATATGCTGTAAGATATACGACATAATGGAGTCCACATATTTAGTGATAAAAACCAATTTATTGGACCTAAAAAGTAACTTCAATTGTGATAACTATATTTCAACAAATGATACAAATGGAATATGCATTATTAATTTCCCAGTGGGATCTTAGTATAACGGACCACCGATTTATGAATTCGGTTTCTTTTTTTTCTTGATTATCTGAGGAACAAATAGTGATATCGGCGTGGAACCTTTATTCTATGCTTGAATACTTAATACTGAATAACTACTCGGCAACATCGGCTTAGCTGTTTTGTGTTGAAAAGATACTAAAAAAAGGCAATAAATATCCATATTTTTACTAATAAACAACCATTTGTTTTTTTATTCCACTCATTGGAAAGTAGGTCGAGAAAGACATTCTGGATCGCACTTTTTTATAGTTTCAATGAAAATTTAATTGCATTGAAGAGTATACACCGACAAATCGTGGGTTTTAAAATTTTTTACATTCGTTATTGGAGTCAATGGCTTAAGACTTTGTTTTTCTATTGAATTCTTCAAAAATTTACCTCCATAGCCGATATAACATGCAAAAATTACCCAACAGACAGCAGCAGACCATATTGTTCTAGAAAATACAATATAAAATGGTTCCCATCCACTATCCGGATCCGAGTCATCTTGTATAAATGGATACACAGTCATTACAACAGCAACTAACAATACTAAAGACAAAATCCACATAAACCAGACAAATATCTAAAATGAAATTGCAATTTTAAATACTAATAATTATTTCCAGTAGTAAATGTTCATTGGGGATCAGTTTTAGGTTCCCAGTCAAATATAATTAATATTTGTGACAGTTTTCATTGAGCAAAATTTTGAAACTCCGAATGAAACTTCGTTAGAACCAAATATTCTACTCAGAGCGGCTTATTTTAATAGGTCAAACTTTGAATAGCATTTTACAGATAAAAGTGAAAAAAAAACAAAATAAAAACCTGAATAAGAAATGGAAACGAGGAAGCCTAAAACTTTTATTGTTATAAATATTAATATTTTACGTTTTTGTTCTAGTTTTGAGTGGGATGAAATTTCATTCCGATTTGTTATTAAATTATTTGGATTAGGCTCTACACAAATGAGCCAAGCTGGCAATATCGATATTATACTGATACAATTGCAATCTATATTGTAGTGTTATCTATCATCGATAAATATAGTATTTCATTAGCGTAAATAAATATATGACTTTATTTTAATTTTTTTTTCGAAAAAAAACAACCCGAGATTCATGTTTAAAAAAAAAGCCTTTCTGTATATTGAACGTGAGTGTGTAGATTAAAAATTCTTAATTATCTAATAACTTGTTTAGAAATTGTCATGAACAAAAGGCGACACATACACACAAAAAAGATGATTATCTCATCTTTTTTTGAGAAAACAAATTTTAAGACAAAAAAAGTTTGCTTTTTAAAAACAAACAACTTTTGTTTGAAACATTTCCTCGTAAGCTTTTTAAATTTCAACTAAAACTTAGGTAATGAGCACATATATTTATTACTATATGGACTGCATATTTAGAATACCTCATGAATGCTAATTATTAAAAATAGTTCAAACATTGATAATTTGAAACCATACATCGAGTATCTAAACACTTCTTTCTGTTAATTGTTATTTTCACTAGTGATGGTAGTATTTTAGCATGTATTAAAATTCAAATCGTTTTTTTTTTTTAATAAATAAATTTAAATCTGCTAAACAATTATACATATTTTTCTAGATTAAATTGAGATGCCTATACTAATATTGCAAAATTTAATTGCACAACACTAACCTTATTTATTCTTTTTGGAACTACCAAATGATAAATATAATATCCTAAAACTACACCCATTAACCATGGTATTGCTCTGGTATGTGTTGGTTGGTAATAATATCGATTAAAATTGTTTATATCCTCCCTACAAAAAAAAATTACAATTAACCGATCACAGAATTCAACGATTTGTGTATATATGAAGTAACTTGTAGAAATTTGTAATCAATCCGAGTCTATATAATTGATTAGAATAATGCAGTAACTTTATGGGTTAAACTTTTGGTTAAATTGGTTATTATGAAACTTCGATATCTATTTTTCACAAAAATGTGTTCTTTTAACATAAAAATATGCATGCCTACTAGACTTTTTTTATTCGTATTCTAAAACCAATTGTATTTACCGCCTAATAGATCAAAACACCTTGGGAGATAAATGGATACATTCGTATTAGAAACCGCTCAGTGATCGATCACTAGTTTAATTTATAAGATTTGAATATAATCTAACTCTTGATTAATTCGATTGGTTAACATAGTGATCGATCAATGATCCAAAATTAATCAGAATGATCATCTTTGATTAAAATCAGTAATTAAATTAAAACATTCATTAGGCCCATTCTATAATAGTGCCCAGATGTCGTTAGTCAGATGTCAAGACGTGTGCATATGCGGTAATAAACGTGATGTAATTGGCCCAATTCACAAAAAAGAGATATCGGATAAAAACATGGCAGTGACATGGCACGTTTACGGTGATTTTCTTTTTCATTCGGTTTTACAGTATATTATATAAATGTTGAACTTACTGTTTTGCATCTGTTGTCATATGTTTCACTTTTATATCAAAAAGATAGACTATTAAATATGTTGAAATATGTAAAATTACTAAAAGTATTGGAATTATTATATATACAAGCTTTTTCCATCTCCAGATTGGGTATAAAATTAATGGTGATAAAATATACAATTGCATATCTACTGCCAAATACCACGTATGGCCTAAACACTGCAAAATATAATATTTTATTAGGCCAATATTTAAAAAAAAAAACAGTAAAAATAAAAATAATAATAATTTGTTATTCCTGATATTTCATAACGAATTTCTTGTAATATTTTTGGTTAACACCAAATTTTTCTATTATTGAAAAAACAATTTCAAATCTAACAGATTCTATTCTTTTATTTACTAATTATTTCCTTCTTATGTTTGTAATTTAAATATGTTTATTTTTAGATGAAAGTTGCACATCGTATTTAATGCAACTATATTAAAAAAATGTATGAAAAGTTGAATGTCTGCTACGTGCTCTCTTCCATCTCATTCAATTTAAGTGTTTAATAGCTCAAATCATAGAACTTGAGTCTGTGAGTGTTATTAGACCAAAAAAAAAATCTATGTTCATTAGAACACGAGATATCTAACTTTGAGTGAAGAAAATATAATAAATTTGAAATTAGAAAATAAAATTTATTTATCTCTGCTAACTAGCAGTATTTCGAACTGTTAATTATAATAATAAGTGTGCATATCGCACAGTTGAAATATCACCGGAACCATTCGTGGTTCTGTAGATCCATATACTTTTATCAAGCATCACGAGTACCGTATCAGACAACGTGATTGCTTGTTCTAATCTATTTCAATCTCTCTCTCTCTCTCTCTCTCTCTCTCTCTCTCTCTCTATATATATATATATATATATATATATATATATATATATATATATATATATATATATATATATATATATATATAATGTTTTTTCCTGAAAAAAAAGGATGAACGCACAGACAAACCGCTGATCTTAGAGACCTTACCTCTATCTTCATTACAAGTGGAGATTTTGGAATACAGAACTATCACAACACTTAGAGAAAGAACCCTCCTCCCCTAAGAAATGTATGGAAAGAAATCGCGTTTGAGTATAACTTGAGAAAAGCAAAAGATAGTTGTATTCCAATTCTTGATGCTTCAGAATTATATAGAGATTATTTATTGTTTGTCAATATATTAAATTATTATCAACAATTAATGCTGCGGAGGTGCACAAGGGTCCACTAATTAATTTTTAAAGTGATTAGATAGGCCAGAATTTACAATGAAACATGTACAAAGAAAACGGGAACCAATAAAACTTAACACAACCTACAAACACCAATTTTAAATATTTTTTAAAAGATTCTTTGACCTAATCAATTACGTCAGAGCGCTAATATTTTCAAACCTGACACTGGGCAGTTACTACTTTGAATTTAGAGGGAAATAGTGTGTCTATTAAACGTATTCTCCTTCCATTCCCCGGTTCAGTTAAATGTCGACATAGTTCAATCCTGGTCTACTTCTATCCCCTTCCACAGAATAATTTAATATAAAATGATCGGATTTCAATAATGGTTAAAATATACTGATATGGGTGCCTCTGTTACAAACAGAGAACGGAGGTAAAACCTAGTATTTATTATTAAATCTCGTATTTATTCTGACATGTTTGTATCGAAATCATATATACTTACAACACTATCTGGATTTGCATAATTTTGTATATAAAGCAATGCTGACCACCACTTTTTTTCACAAAGTCCTACCACACCCTCTTGCATTACAATATTCCAAAATGGCCCTCTACCAATTTTGATTGCTATTGTAAGTGTAAATATAAGTAAAACAAGTACTCCAACTGTTAATCTAAAAATAAATTTTTTCGAAGGTGAAGCCATAAATAAGTAATAATTTATTTATTAATGAAACGTTTCTTAAATCAAGTTTATTTTATTACATTCACAGGTTTCGAACAAGAAGAGAGGTCAACAAAGAAGAGAGGTCAAAGGATGACCTTTAGACTTTACAGAGCTCTGTAGTATTTATTATAAACCCATGTTAAGCTCCTTACAAGACAGTTTGAGCACAAAAATCCGAAATAAGAGCAACTAACTATCACATAAATAGTACTAAATTTTTTCATAGGTTTCGTATAAATTTTGCATTGGGAAGCTTAGTCAATGTTAAACCATTTCATTCCATCACGTCTTATTATAGGATAAACTTTTTCCTATTTATTGAAATAAGCCAGCCCATCCCTTATTTTATACTGTTTGTATCTAAAATTAATTAATTTGGAATGAAGTTAACTAGTACGAGATCTTCGGAAGACTGAAAAAAATTTGTGGATCGTAGCTCGATTAGGTTCACAAACATTGAATGCGAAAAAATGGATTTATAATAAAAATTCTCTAGAATCTATTTCAGTGATTTTCACAGAAATGTTGACAATAAAATTATTTTTTGTAGTTTTCGCCGTTATCTTCAAGAATCCATTAATACATCTATAGATGCTTTTGTGGGTAAAATAATTTATAAAATGTATACCTTATGTATCGATGAACATAAAACATTATCCAAGGAAATTTGCCGTTCAAACGATCCATTTGTTTTAAAAATGCGAGTGCCAATAGTAATCCACTCATAATAAAAAATGTATCCACAGAAACTGTACCACCAGCGACATACGTAGATTGTAAACTTGTTAAATACTACAATATATGAGATTTAATTTAATTACGAAAATTTTTTAAAGTTTGAAAAATCTTACCTTTTTCGTCTCAGCATTATTTATATTAAATGGAAACATAAAAGTTAAAACATATCTATGATCTATGATAATCCATAAAATACTTAGCACACGCATTCCATTCAAACATGACACAATTTTGGAATTGGAATTTGGTGTATTAATTTTAAATAAGTTTGTTCCGTTATGGTATAATGAAAATGCACGACATATGTAAAAAGTAGCTGTAAGAAAATTTCAATATTAAATTCAAGAATGCTTTTCAGATTTTTTATTTAAAAAATAGTTTAACAAATAGGTAGCGATAGTAATAAAATGAAATTATCATATCCCGAATGATTGCCATTTGTATACAATTCTGGCCATTAAAAAAAAATTTTAATTGTCCCAATTTTAGATTCGAAAAATATGCTACGTATATTCATTTTCTGAAGTTGAAAGTGTTCGATATTATTTGCTATTTGGTAAGCAATAGTAACGCTTTTTGTAGCCATTTTTAGCCATAAATAGATTTGATTATATACTCGTAGATATAAAGCTAAATACTAGGATTTAAAAGTCAAATCATTTCAATTTTTAAACCAATGATACTTTGGGCTCCATAAGTGATTTGGGATCTGGTTTCAAAAGTTACACATCTCTACTTTAAACGGCTAAAATATGTTTAATAAGACAAGCCAGATGATATTCAACAAATAAATAAAAATTGAGGCCCGCTTGATTCTTTTACATTCTATATGCGATTTTCATATTGTAAAACTTAAGAAAATGTGATACTTTAGAAAATTACTTACATGTTACTTTGGGAGCCCAAACGTCCAAAAACGTACAAATTAGTATCCAACAAATTATTACTAATGTAATGGAACTGGAAAATAAATACACGTTTTAGTCTCTAATGCAATTGCTTTGGGCAAACTGTCATTAAACAGTGGATAAATTAGTAACTAGCTAAAACATTGTGTGCAAATAGTCTTTTTTTTAAGCTAATTTTCCACTGATCCCTTTCATGCATTCAATATATTGAGGAATTTAAAAGAGTGGAATCATCATCCCCAAAATCAGGAACATTTCAGTTCTCTTGCACAGCTTGACGTATGGTGTGCCCAGATCCTTTTTTTCGAGATTTAACATGTGACTTAATTATGATTAGTGTAACAACTTTTTCCTATTCAAAAATTTTGAAAAATGAGGCTTTTCAGGTGTTCAAGCTGTATATTGAGGGGTATTATTTATTCCTTTTTTCTTTTTTTTTTTAGTAAAGAATAGAAAATCATATTTCAATGTCATGTATATTTTCAGCACATAGCAAAACATAGTTTCGTTATTTGACAACCTGAAAATAACAAGTTTATATTGCGGAACAATGGACACAAAAAAAAAAACGAATATCCGTCAATTTGATGCTTGTGAGCTCAATTGAAAATTTTACGGGCTCTTAAAAAACAATACAGTTGTCAGAATTTTCGAAGTGGAAAAAGTTACACAAATGAAAATTAAAACGCATATAAACTTTTAGCTTGATGATTTTCATCCCGAAAAGAAGTACTGGATCAATGGAATACCAGGAAGATTTAATTATGAAATACTTAAATAATATTAATATTGAAAGATGCCCGAAAAATGTCTACTGTTTTCAATTTGACTATCTTTCAATAAAATACGCTAAAAGACATTTTTTATTTAGGTGCAAATACTATTTCTACGTCTGAAATTTGATATATGTTAATAAAACCAAAATTGTTAAAAATATATAAGTTGTCAAATTTGACAATCGCACACAAAATTAAACTTGTATTTAGAGTAATAGTAATAAAAATATATGTAATTACTTACATTGTTATCCAATCACTTTTACGAAAATTATACGATTCATTAGTAGAACACAGCATAATGTTTGTTGTCATTGGTAAAAGAGTATCTTTTAACATATAATCGATAATTGCACTTATATCTTCTGGTGAACATTTGTGTGGAACACAAATACCATTAAAAATTGGTAAGGAGATGTTTATATCTGGAATTACTATGGATGTTTGAGCAACGCAATATTTCCCCATAATTTTTTTCACATGATTTTCAATACTTAAACATTCTTCGTAATTTCCCAAATTAAATACACTTTTTTCAATTAGGCTAGGTGGCATGCCTTTAGCAGAAGAGTCAATAACTAAAACAATAAATTATTTAATTAATTAGTGGAACCCTATCTAAAAAAACAAACATTTCGATATGATCTTGACGTAGATTTTGAACTTCAAAGGCAATGAATACCTTATTTAATCCATTTTAGAAGATTAAGCAGTTGAATTTAAATTGAAACCTTCGCCTGCCCACTCCTCAATCAGCATAGACCTATGTTTCTAAATTCCCTAGCTCGTATGGGTGTTTTTGGTCCTTACAATATTCCTCATATCCTATCTCTTAATAATACAAAAATCCTCTCTAGTCTTTGCACCTTTCTTAACAAATCCAAAATCATTATTTAAATATAATTTGCTTACATTAAACTATTCTCAATTTTATTCTTTATTTTTCTCTACTATTAAATTATACGTAAACTCTATTTTTAACCTAATGTGCATTAATGATATAAATTTTGTAAATTTTTTTTTCTTTTTAAATATTTTTTTTGTTATTAACTTATGTAAGAATTCTTTTAATTTTAATTTATTTATGTAATGTATAAATATTATGTATAATGATATGTTAACTTTATTTGGTTAATGGCTATATAGCTGAATTAGCTGAAGCCAGTTTTAATAAATTAAAAAAACAAAAAAAGAAGTTGAATTAGATAAACTGTGAATTAGATAAGTTCATACTCAAAGAAACAAATAAACATAAAATTAATATTCCTTCTGCCAAATTAATATGGCTTAATCATGAAAGATAATATCAGATGAGCCAATATTGTGATAACATGCAGATTATGGGAGCATAATATCCAAAAAGTGGATTTATTATGGTGCCTTTCACAGGTTGCTTTTTTAGAGAATCTTTTGCATGATTAATTTTCTTTACGTGCTTACATGGATTTATTGATTGAATGGAAAATATAAGATCGGTACCTATTTTCGCAGTATCCAGATTTCACATCTGTATCCGTGGATTTAAATTTTTAACAATCCGACGCACTAGTAACTTTTACTCACTATAGAACGGGAGTTTTATTTCCATTTTACTCATTATTTAACTGAAACTACTGATACTGATATCTAATTTTAATATTTAAGATTTACCGAAACTAACTTCTAGATCTTTTGATAAAAATGGTAAACATTCCTTTGTCTTGAGATATGACGAATGTTTTTGGGTAGGTCTTTTATTATTAGTATTAACTTACATTTTAATGCCCATTGCTGATATAAAGATTTAATAACACTGAAATAATCCTGCACACATTGTTTTGAAATATTCATTGATTGAATATTATTTTGAATGTCTAACGAATATAAATTAAAATCTTGTAAATTGTTGTAAATATCATTGATTGATTTTCCACTTGTTACCACCACCTCTCTATTAGAATCTTGTATTCTCTGATATGTAGCTTTATAGTAATCATTTTCGATTTTTTCACTATTATTAATTTGTATAAAAATTGTTAAAATTATAACTAAAATAAAATAATATAAATTAATTTAATAAAACAGATATCTATGATTTGTAATATTTACTAAATAAATATTTCATTATTGTTTCAGGTGTCACCTAATTAATCACTGCACAATACTTAAATGACTGTTGTTATAATTTTAATAAATTTGATAACTATTTAACATGTAATCACAATAAATAATGATAACGGAGGGAGTACCTTTTATTTTATATAAAAATTTTCGAAGTGCATTCAAGCATCATCACACGATTAAAGAAAGATAAAATTATTATTTATCAAAATTTTCGCTAAATCATTCTGATAAAGGATAGATTATTTTTAAAGATACAACTTTTCCAAAAATTTGACGCAAATAAACAATATAAGTTACTGAACTTTTAATTGAAATCTCAAATATTTGTAAAAATAATGAGTATAATAAAACAAAGTTTTATATTTGGGCAATGAGTAATTTTCATGATAAACTGTTCAAAAATTGTTGCCTTTGTGGTGAGTTATTTTATTATCCGAAACAAACCGAATTTAACAATCCGAATAAAAAAAAAATGAAAGGAATCCATTCTGATAAAAAACGATATATTTGGTTGAAAGCAAGAAAAAACGTTGCTGAAGTGATGATATGAAGTTGATACGAGTACTTAATTTCAGGTTTTTTTTTAATGTGAGATAACACGCTATTTGAAACCTAAGAGTTGTACATATGTACTTAATAGTCATTATAATGGTAGACGACAAATATATAAAAAATGGACTATTCATAAGCAGTTCAAAGTCACAAACGGTCAACGGCAGTTCGAATTCAAACCATAGAAACTCATCGTGATCCGATTGAGTTATCTCAAGTCCCAGATTACCTTACTCTAAATCCCTCCTTCTGTATAGTGTCACTGACCTCCAATTTTAGTGACTAGCATCACGCCACCATAAAAACTACTTCACAACTTGCACAATAAATATAATAACATGATGGATCGATTTTCGAAACATCGTCAGGCGGAACGAAATCAAACCATTTATGATTGGTACCCAGAAAGTGTAAGCCGATTTGATGGGATTATAAGGAAGTCATCCACTATGAGCTGTTTGAATAAGAGAAAATATGAAATTTGAATCTACCGCCAACAGATGGACGAAGTCACTAGAAAGAGAATTGTGTTTCGTCAAGATAACGACGTGACACTTATTACTATTGATATTCCTGAAGCTTGGGTAGATTGGTTTGCAAGCAACATCCACTTTCTATTCTACAAACGTCCATGGTCATATGAAATTGATTTTAGGATAATATTTTGAGGATAAGGTTTTAAAAAACTCTTCTAAAAATTGCCAGAGCCATGCCAGAGAATCATGAATTCATTTTTATAAGAGAAGATCAACCATTCGAACACTCCTATCTGTATCAAGTCTTCGAATATCCGAACAAATAATAAGCTAAATCTACGATAATGAATTTACACACGTTCTATTACAGAATAGCAATTTTTGGAATTCATTTTGTAGCGGTCATTGTCCTCTATGAAAGCAATGAAATTGTAATTATTTCTATCAAAATATCTATTAATGTTATTGATAACAAAATGAAAACCAGTTGCATTTAAATAATTTATTATAACAAAGTATCTACTCAACATTTAAGATTTTAAATTGGTCTTTATTTTTTTAAGACATAAAAGTATTGGTCTTAAAGCTGTGGTAACGAACAATTATGGATAAGGAACTATATGAGAGGTATTCACAGCAAGAATGGCAACGATGATTATGGCGTACTGTTATTTAAGGGAACATAATTTGAAAATATTCGTACACAGAAGATTATAATTTTTAAACATACAGGGGAGATAGTAGATAGTAGTCCGGGGGAGATAGTAGTAGCCTTAATTATAAGGCGATGCTATAAGAATCAAACTAGTGGTGTTTTTAACAAAATATTTATATTAAACACTTCTTCAATCATTTAATTATAAAAAAACACAAGTCTTAAACGGAAACAATTACAAAAAAAAACTTCTCTCTCGCCATTTCTCCTGAGGCATCCGGAGAGAATGTTTATATATATAAATGTTTATATATATATATAAACATTTTTTTTTTTAAATCAAGAGGGGGAAATGCATAAAATTGCACTGGCCGGATAATCACCTTTCCAGGAGACTTTCGGCACGGTGCGGGGCTGGGACCAGCAAAAGTCTAGAACATACCCGCTAAAACCCTAAACTCTTGAGGATACTCCATTGCACCCCGTACGGTACCACCGTCAGGCATTACTTCGCCCGGGGATGACTGGCTGACTATTGCCTATTTCATTATTGCCGTTGTGGACGTCTCCTTAATCGATCTCCCTGGAGAATCTTCATCATCTTGGCCGCTGCATCGGCCACCGCTTTCCAAGTTTCCTCACAGCGGACCATCAGGCCGACGAGATTTTCAGGCGTACCCTGGCAATGGAGAACAGCATTAAGTTCTACTCTCTCTGCAGTGAAACGGGGGCACGCGAAGAAAATGTGCTCCGCCGTTTCTTCTTCGTGTGGGCAACTTGGACATAGGGGATCAAAGTCCAAACCGAATCTGCAGAGGTAGGATCGGAAGTTGCCATGCCCGGTCAGCAACTGTGTGGTATAGAAGTCCACTTCTCCATGTTCTCTGTTGAAGCAGGTCGCGATGTGTGGAATTAGGCGATACGTCCATCTTCCGTTTGATGAAGATTCCCAGCGTCTTTTCCACATCTCGATTATGCGGCCTCTTTCTTCTGATCAGTCAGTGCCACTCTGCCTTCGTTGGTAGTTTCTCTGACGCTCATCCGCCAAGATGTCGATTGGCGAAAGACTAGCCACTACACATACAGCATCATATGATACTGTACGGTAAGCGCAACTCGCAATGCACTTCTCCTGTAGACGCTTATCATTGGACGAGCGTACGAAGACATATCCATGGCTGACAACCAGTTTGGTGCGGCGTATAAAAGGATCGAGCTGGTGACCGTTGAGTGTAGCTGCCTATGGCTCTGTCTTGGGCCTCCTGTATTTGGCATCAACCAGGTCAATGCGTTCACCACTTTGGACGCTTTCTGGCTAGCTATTCGAATGTGTTCGTCGAACCGAAGCTTCGCGTCGATCTGGACACCCAGATATCTCAGTGGCCTTTGAGATTGAATATCACAATCTCCGATGGAAAGGGTGATGGACTCCCTTATTCTTCGGACGGTTACCAAGACGACTTCTGTCTTGTGTTCGGCCAGTTGCAGCCCAACGGATGTCAGCCACTAACGTATGCAGGATACTGCTCTGTTTGCCTTAAATGTCACCTCTTCCAAATAATTGCCAACTACTACCACTGCCACGTCGTCGGCAAATCCCACTGATGTACAGTCTTCAGACATCGTCAGGTTCAACACGGCGTCGTACATGATATTCCACAGTAGCGGCCCAAGAACTGAACCCTGAGGAACACCGCCGGTGACGTTGTACGACCGTATTCCCGATTCCGTGTCATATGAAAGGACACGGTTCGTAAAATAACTGCTGATGATCTTCAGCAGGTATATTAGAACCTGCATTAATCGAAGAGCGTTCAGAATGCAACTCCACCTTGCTGAGTTGAATGCATTTTTGACGTCGAGAGTCACAATTGCGCAGTACTTCTTTGCACCTGTTTTCCAACTTCTTCCGGCGATCGCTTCTCTGGCGATACCAACGACTTTTTCTGTGGACCTGGCTTTGCGAAAACCGAACTGGTTTTCAGAGAGCCCACTATCTATATATATATATATATATATATATATATATATATATATATATATATATATATATATATATATATATATATATATATATATATATATATATATATATATATATATATATATATATATATATATATAATTTCAAATTTAATAAAGGGAAGTTAAGAGGTCCTATTTGATTATTTAAAATTTGGGTTTTTATTTAATTTATTGATCTTAAGGACTTCTAAGAAACTTAATTTTTGGCTTTTTTCGCAAATATGTAACACCTCTGGTTTGTGTTCGATAACAATTTAATGATCTCTATTGGTAAAATGAATGAAGAAATTAGAAAAAGTTTTATGGCTGTTTATGCGCTCTTTGTACCTGATTAAAAATGATCTACCTGACTAACTTACATAAGTGGCATTGCATTGCAGGCATGATAATCTATAGATTCCACTTTTCTTACTGATGGGAGTTTTATCTTTTGCATTCAAAATTGATTAACCTTCATTAAAATTGTGATTATAAGCTGGTTGTATATTAAGTTTACGGAAGATGTTTCCAATTTGTCGTGAGATGTTGCCTACATGTGGAACAGATTCATTATACTTTTTTTAGAACAGTAAGCAGATTATTTTTGAGACCAGGGACTAAATAAATCGGAAAAGATAGTGGGATTGATTTTAGTCTCTTAAATTATCTGCGAACCGTTCTATGGTACATAAAGAAATAAGTAGCATACACAACATCTCATCGATTTTTCATCCCTTTTGAGGTTATAGGATTTTCTGACTACCCCTGCTAGGTTGTGACTATGTAAGTATGTATGTGTGTTGGAATAAAATAATTTTTATGACTTTTGATGATGGTACAATTCGAGATTTCAAATCCCATTGAAACAGCTTTATTTACGAAATAAATAATTTTATTTATGGTATCAATATAAAAAATTTCACAAGATTTGTAATTATTGTTTAATATCCACTTTCTCCATGGTGTTTAAAATTCACTGTTTTTAACTACTTAACTTGATTTTAACTGAGATTCGTATATCAGGACTTTCCAAATTAAAATGAATTGTATTAAGAAAAGCGTTAAACTTTATATTATCTCTCGCAGGACTTAATTTGCCATACCTATCTATATAATACTATAATTTTATAGCATTATACTTACGTTGAATTCTTCGGCTGAATAGACAATGTTAATATACTTTCATTATTCATTGCTTTCTTTTTAGCTTCTTTCCCTAGAATTTTTACTTAGTTATAACCTTTTATAATATTATAATATTATTTTGTTTGCCAAAGTATCTTACATTTATAAAACCATATTTCTAAATTGAAAATTGGACATTCAAAAAGTAAATACAGACATGTGGCGAAAAATATGGTTAAAACTGTATCGCTGAATATTTCATTGAACTAAAACAGTAAAATATTAGTAATTCGATTTAGGAAATGAAAATATTTTTAGAATAGGGTTAAAAAAATTATTCTTTTCGAGAATAGATATAAAAAACCATAAGTTGTAAAATGTTCTAACTTTGTATTAAAGACTGTTGTAACTTTTTCAGGGCTTGAATAAGGAGCTTACAAAACTTAGAACAGAATATAATTACAATAATCATTAATTCATACCGTATTAAAAGGTGAAAAGTAAATAGTTGCTCGTGTACTTCCGAGTTTATATATTTGGACTAAAACATGTATTAAATATACACTATACGATATTCGACACAAAGGTATCCATGCATTTAATGATAGAATCCAATTAATCAGACCTAAAATACAACAAAACAATCATAGATCTTTTAAATCAATTCGCTTACAGAAAACTCAGAGAAAAGTAACACCATACTAATATTATAAAGAGGAAGCACTTGTATGTATGTATTTTCGTATGTAACCAATAAAGTTAATTACTACTGGATTTAACTTAATTAATGACTACTTAATTACTTCCCCGATAGTGTTGGAAAGCTACACTTTTCCCGGGTGACGTAGGCTTTATATTTTTCTAATCCCACAGGAACGGGAACTACACGGGTTAAACCGCGTGATGTCCGCACTTTTAATTTATTTTTCAGTGAAAAAATTAAAATTTTATTTAAAATAATAATATTAAAAACAAAGAATTCATGTAACTTATTATTACCAACCGCCATAGCCTGTGTAACATGCAAATATTAACCAACATATACCAGCACTCCATAATGGTCTCGAAAATACAAGATAAATTGGTTCCCATGGAATTTCACTTGCATAACCATCTTGAATAATAGGATAAATGCTCATTACCATACCCAACATTAAAGTTAAGGATACAATCCACATGAATAACACAAAATTCTATAAATACAATTGTCGTGATTAATTGGCTAATATATCTATTTTCTTATCATTTTTGTATGTTAAAAATGTACTCGAAATATAGAAAACATTTCGTACTGTTTCCTCCGCAGGTTAATTTTTTATTATAAAAAGTTATAATGCGTACAAAAAAACTATCGTATTACAAATTTTTGCATATTTTAGTCGGTTATCATGCTTCCAGACAATTTTATGAGATTTATTAAATTGGTTAGAATCTAAATTTGATGAATTTTTTTTTTTTTTGAAAAATATAAAAATTCAAAAATAATAGTTATTTCACGATCGGTCGACTTGTTTATTTGGTATTGCATGAAATACATCCGTTGAATTTTCAGTGAAATCTCAAAAACTGTGCTTCCAATTGTTGTATAGATATCATCTTTGAAATCTACGGATCAAATTACTATAAGGAACATAGTTTGCTTGGAAAATGGATAGAAAATAATTGTTTCACAATTTATTACGGGTAGTTATCTTTAAAATATCGAGAAAATCTAAAACTTATTTTTGATCAATTTGGATGAATTATATGTTCCAGGGTATGTTTTAGAGACCATTTTTTCTGATGTATTTCATGCAATATCTAAACAACAAATCAACCGATCGTAAAATATTATTTTTGAATTTTTTGACATCAATTATCCTGGAAAATCTTTTAATAACTAACAACAAATTTTGAACTTTTTGTCAGAATTTTCAGGTTTTCATTTACAATCGCAAAAATTTGGAAAAATTAATAAAAAAATAAAAGACAAATCAGTTGATAACATTCATCATTTAAAATATAATCTGTAGTAATAACACATGGACTGAAAAGTCCCGGGCCCTAACAAAGAAAGCACGGTTTTTTTGGTTCAAAATTAGCTTTATTCATCAACATAATCATCATCAAGAGCAACGCAATCATTCCAGCGCCGCTCTAACATTTCAATACCACTTTTGTAGAATGATTTATCTTTTGCCTCAAAATACATAGCACTTCATTAATTAGTGCTGTAATTTGTAGTTAATATATTGCGCGCGTTTCACGTTTCAGTTTTTAGAAACTAGTTGCATAGTTTTTTACAACTTTATAGCTCGCCCCACGGCAGACTGACTGACTGGAGGCCATTTTTCATAAATGTGTCATAATCTAAAAAAATCAGCCGTTAGAATATGTTTACCGCTTTTTTTTTTGCTCATCTCTCGATTTACGTTTGGTAGTTTTCATAACGATTTACGTACCCATTTTAACTTAATTGGAGTTTTCAAATTATGAATATAATATCCTAAAAGGACACCCATCAGCCATGTTATAGCTCGTGTATGAGTCGGACAATAGTAATATTTATTGAAATCGAAAACCTTCGCCCTAAAATTCAAAAATATTTTGTTGAATAATAAAATGAGATAGAGTTTATGCGATCATTTATGTGACCGTCGCCGACAACGAATATTTCAAACACTAATAGCAGCGTCGTCAAAATTAATATTCGAATATAAATGCCGACGATGGTCAGTTTATTATAGTCGGCAAAATACGTAAGATGTTTGTCAAATATGTTTGTTATAAAAACATTTGTTTTCTGTTTATTGTTCATAATGTTTGTTTTTTAACTTGTATAATATTGATGATTAAAACTCAAAAGATATGAATCAGATTAAAAAATTTAATTTTAATCTGGAAATTTCAAATAGGTGAACAATTAGACAGTTATGAAAAGTATATAGACAATTTGGAAAATTAATAAAAAAAATACTTTCAAAGAATATTATATAAAATAAATACAGAAACTCAAAAAAGAGGAATCCATTGACAATTAATAACGTAAATGGAAATTTAATTTATTATTACATTTATTTGGATTAGAAAATTATTAACGTTAACAGATATTTTATCCATCTGTAAATTTAAACAATTTTAAAATTCAGACTATGTTCGAGTTTGGAATTCTCATCAAATCTGGCATACACTGTTTTAAATGCTGGTAATTTACCATTGAGACAAAACGATTGAATACTTCGGGGTGATATTTAAACAATAAATCTTTATATTATCACTATGGATTTAAACAAAATTAAAGCCAATATTCATAAAAAGTATTTTTCTTATAAATCGCTAGTTTTTTAACTATTTCTTCAAAATGTAAAATTTTTGTTCAATTTTAAATTCTGTTTAAGTTGAATCAAATGAATATATGTTAAAAATTTCAATTGTTGTGGATCTGTCACAAATAACGGAGCTTGCAGATAGCTATAAACTATCGGTTACTAATTTATAAAATTGTGTTAAATAATATAAGTAATCATCGTATAATTAACAATAAAACGTTAATATAGTACCTAGTTAACTGGAAAACAAGTAGCAATTACCTAGCCGAATAAGTTTGTAAACGTATTTGTGCAATAACACAAGAATTTTACTTACATTTTAGATTCTATAGGACTCATATACGTTAACTTCAGGCCTTTATGATACACAATTAGAAATGTTGAAGTCAGCAGTGCTAAAAAAAGTATAGGAACGATTGTGAATGCAAATTTTTTCCAACGCCACATTGGATACAAAATCAGCGGGGAGAGCATATATAATTGCATATCAACCGACAAATACCATGTATGGGCCAAACACTATAAGAAAATTTTAATTAAATTTTTTACGTTGCTCATTGTAAAATTCAATACATAAATTAAGACACATGTTTCAACAATTTTAAACAAAGTGCCGACAATAACCATGTGGCGTTTATACAATATATAATTAATTCCTTAATCTTATAATGATATTTCAGAAATATTGGAACTCTTCGAAAGAAAGCCCAGTATTTTAGTGATCTGAAAGTTCTATACGATTCAAGTGATCTCTAAGTACGTAAGAAATCAATTATGTTTGAATATTTGAAGGACAGCTGGTGCTCACCGCTTTAGTACCGTAGAAGTAACAAAACATAATTCATCAGATTTATTAATAATTAGTTCAATTGTCAATATCGTTTTGTTGCTTTTAATTTTTTCTTATTATTCTTAACTATACAAATTTTCTATTATATATTTTATGGTTCATTACCCCATGGAAATGTGGTCATGGATCCATTAAGCCCAATGATACATTAGACCTTCGTCGTTTCGTTTCTTTTAATTATCGATGACGGACAGACGGAAATGTACCTAATTTAAATTATATGCACCTATACCAAAATTTTTTAGTTTAGTCAATATCTACTAGCGTTGCAAACATAAGACTATAAATAACACTCAAACACATTTCGTATATGTCAAGTAAGAGTAAATGTTTGGATAATGGTCGAAATTGTATTATGGCATATAATTTCACTTTTTAATGCATAATTTTTTTTCGCACATTCAATACATTTTTTATGGATTTTTATGCATATTATTATTATTCTTACTGTAATAGTAATTGCTGCATCCTGATCTCACTGATATAATTTGTATGAATGAGCGAAAGTTAGCTAGATTGTTCTCATAATAGATAAGATATAGCTTGGAAATATGAATAGTACTAAACGAATTTAATATTACATGCTTTTAGAAGAATACAATCATTACATGTAACATTAACATACGGTATACATAACATAATTCATAATTTTAATTCGCAAGGGTATAGTTATATTTTCAATCTGTATAAATATTAAATACTATAGTTACGAAAATGAAAAATAATTAATAAATAAAAGATTATTAAGATTTAAACCTACTATATTATTTGGATTTACATAGTTTTGTACATATAATAACTGCGACCACCAATATTTAGAACAAATATCCAAAAGACCAAAACTGTTTAGTATAAAAAGCCACAATGGTCCACTGGTTAATTTACGATAAACTGTAAGTATTAATATTAATACAACAAATAATCCAACTGTTAATCTGAAATGTAAATCTGAATTTTATATTTTGGAAAAAAATTAAAAAGTAGAAGTCTATTTTATTATCAGCAAAACGTATATAGACAGCCTAATGTTTCTATTTCTATATGCATCTATGTTCCAAGAATATATAATTCATTAAAAAAAAAAATAATTAAAAAGATGATTTTTTTTTTTCGTTCTATAATATGATTTTTTGTATCAATTTATTCGATTGTTAAGTAGTAACTTTCGAATGAATTGTCCGATTTTGATGAAATTTCGTAGATCATATTGAGAAAATTAATTGTATTTTGGTTTTATTGGGCTTCATCTGGAGCTGCGATGCTTTAACTTTCACATATTGTTGATTATTAATGTACACAAGAAAAAAAATCTAATATGATATTATTTGTCTGTTTAATGTTATCCGTAGTGGTTCAATAGCAGTGCATTTAGCTCACAAACAAGTTTAAAGTTTGGTAAATATTTTTTCTATTGAGCTTTATCAAGCGTTCATCGATAGATGAAAATAAATTGCTTGCTTAGTTAAACTTTCTTGAATTTCTTCATACATACCTAACGTAACGATGTAAATAAAATATTAGCCAAGGTATTTTTCCATTACTCTTTTTAAGCTGCTTAAAAAGTGTGTATGTTAACAAACAGCCACTTATTGTTAAAAATGTATCCACGGAAAGTGTACCGCCAGTGATATACGTAGCCGATAATGAATGCATGTACTAAAAAATAATCATATTAATATTGTTTTTACTATCAGTTGTCTACAAAAATTTACTTTGTGCCCCAGTAATGTGAAATAATATTAAAGATAAATATTAATGTGATGATTTGAACAAAAGAAATCCCGTAGGGTTTTCGAAAAATTTGATCCTAAAAATGAGAAAAATTATTTTTTCTGATAAATTTACGTACCATCAATAGATAACTTTTTTCTAAAATGAGTTTCAAGGATACTGAAAATATTTTTTTGCTCCATTACAACCTCTTTTGAAGTTTTCTTTCACATTTTCTTTTTAAAATTTATATACAAAAATTATTTATAAAAACATTGATTAAAAAACACAGCATTTGGATAGGTATAATATATTTACAAAATTCAATATACAAAATATTTATTTATATTCTTTGAAAAACTGCATACTGTTCCTACAGATTTTTAAGAAGAAAAAAATTTGGTTAGTCTTTTTTGCTCTTATTTCAAAAATGTTGAAATAATTGAGGCGAACGCGAATAATATATACATTTTTTTAACTTTAGTTGAGGTATCCTGGAAAGTTTATTTTACTAATACCTCACCAATCTATCAATACACCGCTCCCACGTGATCTCTAGTATTGCGCATAAATGTCGATATTTCGTGAACTGTTCATCCGATTAAGATGTTCCCGCAAAAAAGGAATATGTAAGAAAAAGACTTAATTGGAACAAAAAATTATAAAAGAAATCATTTATTGCCACAAAAAAATTGATAAAATTACGTAATTGTTAGTAGAAAATACGTTTTTTTACATAATATTCAATTTAAGCTCGTCCCGAACACATAGTTATTTAATTGAACATACAAATTCATGACGAAATTCAGTGTTCATTATTGGCAGTGTATTTTCTGATGATATATAGTTTTTTGTGTTTTCTTATATTCATAATCAAATTTTTCGAAATCGCTACCTAATAACGCAATTCTAACGCAATTCTATATTCGTATTTATAATTATTTCCGAAACATATACTTTGATGTTTGAGAAAAATCTTTATTGCTGATAAGTGTAATTAAAAAGAAAAACAAAACATACTTTTTTTTCTGCTACAGTATTCATATAAAAGAAGGGCACAACATGAGTTGTATAATAACGATGATCAATGATAATCCAAAAAATGCTTAATACACGTAAGCCGTTTAAACATGATATTGTGTTTTGATTACCTCCATTTACAGGATTTATATTGAATAATCTTTCACCATTATAATATAATGAAAATGCTCGAAATATGATACAATTATCTAAAAAAAAAAATAAGTTTAGTAATAATTTACATAGCTGCTAAATTGAAATTGATTACTAAATTTTAATTTATAATAAAGTTTATAATATAAACAAACAAAAAAATTATTACACTGTAATTGGTTTTGGTTGCAAAACAAAACTTAAGTGTGTCCCATTAAGCTACAGAAAGTAAACCGTCGTCAGTATAATACAATTTCTTTCAAACAAATAATTGTAAGTTTTTTTAAATTTAAATCTCATTAAATTTTTAGAGCAAAAAAAAATGAAATAATGTAATTTTTTCATTGCCACTGTTGCTTTTACTCACGACCGCCTGTATGAACAAAAGATACGAATCTCTATATTAGGCCTATATAATGTTAAATTTATATTATACATATAAAAATGTATGCGAAGTAAGAACCAAAAAAGAGACACTTATAATAAAGATAATTCCTAATACAATATACATTGTATTTCTTTTAATTTTCACAAAATAATTATCCAAAAAATAACTATTATTGTTATGAAATTAGGAATGCACATTTTTATACTCGACCCATATATAAAATGTCAGAATATATTAATTTTATTATATTATATTTCTACATGCTCGTTCGTCTGTCTGTCTGTACGTACGTCATCAAAATAACTCTAAACAAAAATAGATAGCGAGTTGAAATTTTGTTGACGTACTTTAGATATAAAAACTGAGTTTATGTTCGTAAATGAGCACAATCGGTCCACTGGGACCAATGTGTCCATGACTCGACTTTTGAAACATAAAAGATAGCATAAAAATTGTTTTTAAAAACAGACAACTTTTGTACGAAAAACTTTTTCGTAAAATACTTAGATTTGCCACAATTTTAGCTCGAATTATAAGCACATGTATTAATACAATACATAGTATTGAAGCTAACATATAGTCAAGGTATTTATTTATAATATACTAGATGGCCCGGCAAACGTGGTTTTGCCATATATTTCTAATCAACATCAACATTTTCTAAGTACAACAACATATTCAAAACACTCTATTTCTAAATAATGAAAAGCTGAGGCAAATCAGAATAAATAATGATATTAATTTATATTTTAAAGCAGACCCGCCCGGTTCATTGGTTGCTGTGTTAATTTTCCCATTTTATTAAATGATATTACATCGATTACATGCGAATGCAATTCTACCCTGAAGTAGAATTACAGAAAATCCTTTATTATCGGATTCTCGGTGTCTAATTTACAAACGGTATTTAACTGGCATTTGGTGAAGTACACCCGGTACCGCGTTCACTCGATAATTTGTGTTGTGGTACTCATACACTTGATGAAAGGTACATGGAACTCCTGAACCACGAATGATTCCGGTAATACTTGAATAATGCGATATGCACACTTTATATAGTTGAAAGTTCGACATACTGCTAGTGAGAAGAGATAAAGAAGTTTTATTTTCAATTTCAAATTTAAATTTTGGTTTCTATGGAAATGATGCTAATAGGATTTGTAACATTTGAGAAAAAAAAGACAAAAGATGTTTCACAGCTAGGAACAATTCGAAAAATTAAATTGTTGTTTATAGTATATTCCGTTACTTATAATTTATGTTTCTGACCGTTTAAACCTTCCCTGAACTTCCACAAATATTTCAAGATCAAAATTAGCAAAATCGGTCCAGCCATTCTCGAGTTTTAACGAGACTAACGAACAGCAATTGATTTATATATATATATATATATATATATATATATATATATATATATATATATATATATCTATATATATATATATATATATATATATATATATAGATATAGATAGATAGATAGTCAAGGTATTTATTTTATGAATGCTAATGATAGTTCAAACATGGTTTTTCAACGATATGTAGAGTATCTAAACAAGTAACTCTGTTAGCTGTTATATTCACTTGTTTTATTTTTATTTTATGGAAATACTCCTTTACAATTCTTCCAATTGAATATCTGGATTTTCCATGACAAATTCCATAACGTTTTATTTTAGGAGTTTTTTGTGTGAGTAAATTTAAAGAAATACAAAGTATAATACATTAGAGATTGTCCCCATTATAGATGGCTTTTTTATTTGTTATTCCAGGATCTTAGTTAATCAACTCAATAAATCAGTGTAATTTTTGAATTTCCTTAAAATATGGTTGTTGAATGAAATGTGATTGTGATTTGTGATATCACTTAGCAATATTGTTTGATTTTAATAATAATGAATTTGAAAAATAAATTAAAATTTAGATAGTGTAATTACTAATTAGTACCTTATGATAAGGTAGTCAGATAAGAATTACCACTTAGCTCACTACAATATTAGTTGAAAATTAAATTTTTTGTCAAATACGTAATTTTTAAGAAATAAAAACGTTTCTAATGGTATTTAATAGTAATTTATTGCTACCTTTATTTCTAAATCCATATAAGTAATGAAACTGAATAATAAGATTCGTTGAAAAATAAACAAATACGGATACGAATACGAATCTATTTTTCTTGCGAATATCCACGGATACAGATGCGGATGTGGATATTCGGTGCATCTCCGATAATGTTATATAATATTACCATAATGCCTATTGACGATGCAGTTTATATATATTTCGAGATTCGTATTTTCAATTATTTTTTGAAGAAAATGTGAATCTTGAATAAAATATTAAGCAAAATTAATTTAAATGTTAAAACTAATTGGGTATTAAGTTAACGAATATATTTGCTAAAGGTGTGCACAGAAAACTTTTGTTTAACTGTTATAGTTTTCAAATTAACGGTTGTTTACATGTTGAACAAATTTTTTATTTAAAATAAAAAATTGCATGGTATGGGCTACACTTACTTGTTAGTTTTCGGTTAACACAATCCAAAACTGTGCATATCAATATCCATAAAAGCAATGTTACAAAAATTGATCTGAAAATTTATTTAAATATTAGTTTTGCCTTAAGATGGTAAAAGTTCATTAAGGACAAGAAAAATTATTATCATTTTCTCACGCATCTCCTATACTGCATACATTAAAACTGTCGTTTATAATCGCAATATTAGAATACATGTTTACACAGGTAAATCATCTCCAAATGTTAACTGCGTGTTGATTATTTAATAAATGATTTATATTTTAGGTTTTGAGGATTGCTCGCGGAGGCACCACCTAAGAGGATTTCGTTTAATTTATAAAGATTTTTTGAATATTCTACTTTTCACCATCCAAACTGACAATAGTTTTAAAACACTTGGAATGTGGTATGAGGACGTTTAAAAATACTTTTAAAAGAAAATAAGGTATCCAAAATTTTTTTAATTATTTACCGAATAAACAATTTACCTCAGGCTCTTGACTGTGTATAAAAGCCGGAATAAAAGTAATGCCACAGTTTAAATTCGCATACATTTTGTTAAAAATGAAGAAATTGGGCTCTGTTTTTATTTAGAGTTTTTTTAAAAGGAAATTTTATCTTTTATAAACAACAAACAAGAAGTCAACTTGTGTGCTAGGACTCTATAATTAAAATTTTAACCTAGTGAGATAAAAATTTTTCGTTGGAAATTTTGAAATATCAATTTATCATAGAAACAAGCGAGATTACTAGAATTGATGACGCTAGTTGCTGCTTCTTCTTTTGCTGCTATTTATTTGCAATAAAAAACTAACCTTGCGAGTATTGAAAGATAACATTGAAGATTGATATTATTAATGTTGAACTAGATGTGTCGTTAGCAACAATTCAAATCTCCATAAAACTGACACTAAGGTACCTACATTCATACAAAGGGTGTCATTTTACAAAGGGGAGTTATTATTTTAATTGAACATTATAGTTATAAAAAAATTTAAAAAATGTTCCAATTCAGTTTCATTAAATCTTAGACTCGTAAACTACAAATTTATAATAAATTTTACGGTTTTAAACACCTTTTTAATGAAATTATTAATATTTTAAATCTTTTATAAAAAAACGTTTGTCCTAGCATGAGGTTTTGTGAAAAAAGTGTAAATAAAAAAGTTGTAGATCTTTTTATTAGCTATAAGTTTTCCATTTAACTTTTTTCCATATGACGTAGTTTTACCGAAAATCTAGATAAACCGTGTTTTACCTTTAAAATCTCACCCCCTCCTAGTTCCCGACCGCAGATCGCCCGCAAATTATTTTTTCTTTCATTTTTTTTATATTCTCTTGCGTTTCCAATGGATTTCATCTACTATAATTTACTACCTACTATAATTTTTGTTTTCAATTTTTTCCATTTTTAAAGGCTTTTGCCCTGGTAATGACTATTGATCTTAGTTGACTGTGTTTCCGGGCTTTTTTATGCACTAATTAATTTTTCCATTAATAACGACATTGACAACCAGTTTTTAATTTGTTTTTCTCAAAAACCGTTTAGTGAATTTTAATACATTTATACTCAATGAGTTGTCTAAGATGCTAGTTACGAATTATAAAAATTTTATATTCCTGGTAGCTTTGTTTCAGTTAATAAAAATAAATGTAATCTGTTGAGCTAACGAATCTCCATTACTCTACTCGTAAAATTACACTTTTTTTTTTAATTGCAATAACTTATTAACAGTTTAGGTAATCGGTTTGTTATTTATACAGGAGATTTATTATGGAATGATGAACGTTCAACTAAATTTGTCTTTCGTTTCGTTACATTTTTAAATACCTTCCATACATCCTTAAATTAACTATCTATTAAAACTGATTTAAATTTTATAAATTTCTAACAAAATCGGAATGAATTTAAATGGAGGCATTGTACTGACCCCTAACTTGTATTATCATGATATTTTTGCTTTAACAAAAATAAATGTTAAAGTATTTTGAACATAAACTTTATACTTACCTATATTGAAAAAAAAAAACTTAAGATCTAGTGAAATAATTTTTGAAGCGGTCTAACTCTAAACAAACATTTAAATATAAACTTACATAATTAACCAATCACTTTCATTGAATTTAAACATTTCTGCCGTAGAACATGTATTTTTCTTAATTTCTATTGTTGATAAATTACCGATTGCAGTTATGTTTAATACAAATTTAACGATTGTGTTTATGTCATCCCTTGAACATTTATGTGGTATGCAGATACCATTTGCAAGGGATAAATTTATTGATTTTATTTGGATTGTATATATACAATACTTTCCTTTAATCGCATCATTTTGTATATTTAAACATTCGTCATAGTCTCCCATTACGAAGCCATTTCCATCAAGTAATCCATTCGGTATACTTTTTGCAGAGGAATCAAATACTAAAAAAAATCGTATAAATAACATTGTACGATCAAATTTACAATTGTCTTAAGCACAGTTGGTAATTTTTTCAAACTGATATATATTTTCGTTTAAGGCAGTTTATCAGACATACAAATATCTTTATTATTTTTGAATTTGGGCCAATCATTTTTGAAATATTTTGATATTAGGTAAAATAATTTTACGGTGGGCTTACAAACTTATACGGTGGATGCAAATTTAATAATATGACAAGTCCCTTCGTCTAATAAACAAGGAATCTGCTTGAGCAAGTATTCTTTGAAATATGAATAATGTTCATTGGCCAAAAACTTCGCTTTCTCAATGAATGGCTTTCGATGCTGTGATACATTAGAACTACAATCCTTCCAAAATAATTTGAGGGATTGAATCTACAAATATATCCAAGAACCAATTGGAAGCATTTGTTATGAGTAATTAGAATTATATTATATACCTAATCAAGAAATTCATCTCAAGTCAATTTTCCATTTAATTTGTGGTTTCAAAAATATAGACATAATTAGCGATACTTACATTTTAAGACCCAATCCTCCTTCAAAGATGTAATAATCGTGTAAAAATCGCTGATGCATCCCGAAGATATATTTATTTGCAAAAAATTTGAAAAGTCAAATGCTCTTTCTATTTTGCTAACGTCGATATTGAAATTCGGCTTATGAGCTTCTGAATTCTTAATTTGTAAAACTATTATGGAAATTACAACTGAAATAAATTATGTTTAGTAAATCAATATTTGAAGCTCAACCGCATTTTAAAATTTTATTAAATTTGCTAATTTATTTTGTGAATTCAATATTGAATATGGAATTTTCTGAGAAAAAGCAGCGAAAATATTTGATTTTGGGAATTGTTTTAAAGGTAGTTTACAATGACAAGAACTGAACTTCAAAGCTTTTAACTTGGAGCTAACAGCGTTATTAACAATTACACTTGCTTGGAACTAACATTAACAATAAAACATTTAGTATAGAATACATTTTTATTTAATTTTTCGGTTGTTATTTTGCAAGTAAAAGCAAGCTTTCATTGAATTAAAGCAAGCTTAAACTATGTAATACAGACACAGAACACGATGCTATAATTCGAATCATGAAACTTGCAGTACCAAAACAGTAAACAATTATAAGAGCATTGCCTTAGTCTCATAGACTGTGTCCACATATACTCAAAAAGATCTATTTGGCGGTGTAAGAATCGTGTTGGAGTTATCATAACTCAAACTCCTGCCATTAAAGTAAAGTAGCTTAAAAATTAAGAAATTTTAATAGACAGTTATTTTCATGGTTTCTCCATTCCTTAAATACAAAATATCTTCAGAGTATCACTTTTAACTCTTTAATTTTTTCTTTATTTAACTCTGAGAACTAAAAAAAAATTTATTTATATAAACCGATGTATTCATGATAGTTGATGCTGAATCTACGAATTGGGCCATTTGACACATGTACAAACCGAATATGCTACGCTCCCTATTATTGAAATAAATTAGTACCTCGTAAATATTAACATTCATACTTGTGACCCATATTCTTAAGACTAATTATTCAGAGCAGTTAACACTTTCATTCTAGATGAAAGAAAGGCCTCGTTAAGATTATGTTGCCGTCCACTTTCTGGCGCCTTTATTGACTACTTGAATAGATTTTTCAACTCCAAATACAAGAGTAATCTGCACACTACCGGGATACACAGTTTGTATATATTATTTATATTGTCTACAATTATTTTTGTATACAGTTACAATTCTTTATATTTGAAATGATTTTTTGAGATGTCATATTCTTATTATAAAATTGATAATAAAGAAGAATTAAGTTTTACTAAAAATGAAATACATACCTATGAATTGGAATAGTTTATTGTTTTTTGTTAACATTTTGGAACAAAACAATTCAAAAACGTTTTTTTAAAGAATAAATCTTTATATACTACAATAACATTTTGCTAACAAGTAAATTAATAATTAATTTTCAGTATACCTACGGATAATGTACTGAAAATATGTAAAGAATTAACGTCATTGAATGTTGATAATATGTTGTTGCCATATTATAATTAAGTTTTCAATTGATAAGGTAATATTTGTGTATGTGGCATAAATAATTTCGTTCTCTTCAAAACAGATAGAGAAACCCTGAATATTAAGTACAGGCAGAATAAAATGCATCTTCACTGTGCACGATGGTTTTAAGTTATACGTTTTGACACATACAAATTTGCAATTTTTCTTTACCATGCTGGTTTTTGGGAATTCGTTTAGTAAGCATTCTTTATCAAGCATTATATGCTAAAAAGTACAATAAATCTTGTGATTCGATAGAATAAAAATTTGTATAGATCTTCTTTAAAGATGGAATAAAAATTAAGTTAGTAACCTCTTTCGTTAAAGGAGGAAAATTATGCCTGAAATACGATCACAAAAGTGTGTACTGCTTCTTATTCATTTAATAACTAATCGAACAGCGAAAGTAATGATCAGCTAGGAGAAATATAAACGAAAAAATATTAACGAAACTTATATTTTTGCAGGTGCATCAAGTTAATATGTGGACGCAAAGATATGATTGTTAATAGTTAAATGAAACAAATTTAAATCAAAATAAAAATAAAATTACTTTGTAATTTCGCTGTTCAGTGTCCATGAAAAAAAAATTCTGCAATTAAATTCATCCTGAATGGAGAGTCAATGATCCTCCGGGCCACTGAAGCACACAATGCGATATTACAGTTTTCATTATGCGAAACGACCATTATAATCCTTAAATTTTCCCTGTATATTAACTTACCAAGTAATTCGTAGTTTTTTCGGAGAAAATGTGTAATATGTCAGATCTAGGAAGAAAAAAAAATAGCAGGTCTAGTAGATGACAAGTTTGTCGTCTATTTTTTAATTATATTTTCTAAATAAATTTTTAATATACTATTTTATTTCGAAAAAAATTGATATAAGCTTTGTGATTTTTATGAAAACAATACACTATAATATATCTAAAAGACTCTCGTTTTTTGTGGCAACATTTTTCAAGATTTAGAGTTCAACGTTCTAAGTTTCATTAATCCACAATGCTAAATAGATCTTTTTTTTTCTTTCTGTTGAACTACAATTATTAATATATAAAACAGATATTGTCAATTATTTTTTAATTAGTACGATAATTAGAGATAATAATAGAATTTTAAACATTTATTTTTTCAATAACTTGAATTTTCAAGGCTATTTTATAATAGTCGAATAAATCTAACATACTACAAGGTGAGACTAAAATTATGCTAAAATTTGAATTAACTCTCGTTTTGTTCGCATATATATTTACATCAAATTGATGCTTTCTTCTTCAATACTGAGTTGCAAAATGACAATGGTTAATGATTTGTTGTGGTAAACATGCACTCCCAAGCGAAGAAGTCTGGCGCCATCAGAACGTGTAATTTGGCTTTCTCTCTAAAGAAATTGGTATTTTGAAATTTACAATAGCAGATTTTTGCTGCCGTATTACAGATTTGGAGTCGATAGTCAGATAAGCAAAATCTGATAACAATTGTTGCAGATCTTGAAAATTAACATTGAAGGTAAAGCACTAATTTGCAGTGAGATATTCTCTAGAAACAATATTAAACAGTCATAAAATGCATATTGTTTTCTCAACTGAATGTGATCAAATTCAAAAATTTCAGCGGAAATTAAAAACAAAGCCAGAAATAAACTTTTAGTGAAAATGGAATCGATTTTTTAACAATAATGAAAGCCAGAAATGTGTTCAGTAATACAAAGATACACTTTATATGGATCTGAAGATCAGGTCGTTCTGGTGGTTATAGAGATTGTATCTGTGATATTTCTTAAATTTATTTTAAAATACATATACAATGGCTACTCCCGTTTTAATTTGTAAAATATAGTAATTACTCGTAACCAAACGATTTCCACGGAACAATAAGAAAATTCGACAAAGCGTTTCTGTTTTTGGTCAAATTCTTAATCGGCTATAACTCGTAAATTAAAAATGACCAAACGATGAAACTTAGTAACCAATCGAGACCAAACGATTTCTATAAATTTCGGACAAAGGGATGCTACAGGGAGGAGCCAAATATGCAATATTTGCAATAAAAATAAAGACGGTAACTTATAAGAATAAATAGTATCTTTTAACTGAAGTTGGATCAAGCAATACAAAATATACACAAAGTACAAAATTGTATTGACATCAGCTGAGTGGATAGGTTTTGCAGATTAACAACACCATGTATAACATTTTGATTTTATCTAATCAATTTTACATAAAATATATGTATTTGGATTGTATTGTCCATATTTCTTACAAAACTTAGTAAATGATACATATATATAATAAACAATTGAATAATAAATGTAATTCATTTATCTAATTAAAAATAATTATCTTTATCAGTAAAATAATAATTTTGAAAAGTGATTTTATTTATTTTTTAAATAACAGTTTACTATCCAATTTTGGGTGTTTCAGATTATGTTATCGATAATTTAAAGGTTCATTAAACTTTTAAGTAATTTATTTTGCAATTAAAACGCGTTTATTTTTTATTAAATGCATTGTTCTATAGACCTATATTTAAATAATAATGAACTTTATTCTGATAATAATTTTGTAACTAGATAAATTTTTGTATGTGACTACTGATTACAAAATACATTGTGTTTGAAAATATTCAAGTATTATTTAACTAGCTGCTATACCCGGCATTTGACGTATAATCTATTAACATATGATAGTATAGAATGTATACCAAATCAATTACATTATAAAATAATGGAAATATTGTCTAATTTTCACTAAAAAATTTTTTGAAACGAGTGTACTTTCGTTTTTTAAAGTCATTATCAAGTAATGAATAATTATACTTTTATTTTGGAAATACATATGGAAAGCAGGTAAGATTATTATCAATGAAGAAACTGTGATTAGAGTTGATAAATATTTTTACGATATTCATAATTTCAAATTTAATAAAGGGGTGTTATTAAGATTTATTTGATTATTTAAAATAGTAAAATATAGGGTTTTATTTATTTATTTATTTCCAGGGCTTCTAACAAATTTAATTTTTAGCTTTTGTCACAAATATGTAACACCGCCGGCTTGTGTTCACTATCAATTTTATGACCTATATTGGTAAGATGAATGGAGAAGTTAGAAGAAGGCTGTTTATGAGCTCTTTGTACCTGGTGATAAAATGATCTACCTGACGAAGATAATCTATAAACACCACTTTAATTAAGAATGGGGTTTTTTTTAGCGTTAAAAAAGAATTACCTAACTGACATTTATTATTTATATATTAAGAGAGATACATAATAATTTTTTGTTTTGGATACAATATGTGAAATATTTATTCACAAAATAAATAATACATCTATTCATCACTTAGATTGTCTTAAAAATTCCAACTAATTTTTATTAAGTATGTTGATTAGAATAGGTAATATTTAACAACGAATATTGGGTAATTAAATGGGCTAAATTGTTTGGGAGAGTAAACGAGGGCTGTATATAGAGTGCAATAAGCAATTGGCCAAATTTATGTATTGAATATTTTTTATTTATTCAATAATCTCTTAATTTTAATTTTAATTAATTTTTTTTAAAGAAAGTCAAAGCAGCCCTGCGAAGTGGTCTGCTAATAACTAGATATTAATTTAAATGATAGTGTGTTCAACAGTAAAGTGTTATTAGACAGCGCATTATTTCATAGGTGAATATTTGTGTTCTATACCATTACTATAGCATATACTATACCATTCACCGAGCATGTGAACTGCCAATTTCAGTGATTTTGTAAAGTCATTGGATATTTTTTGATAAAAATTATAATCTGAAATTTATATTCATTAATATAAATAACACAGATAACATGAAGAAAAAAAATTGATCAATTGTAATATATTCACATAAATTTTCCAAATTAATATACTATCGCTATGAAATTTCAATGATACACTTATATTTGCTTTTATGAATAATTAATATATTTTATTCAAAATTTGTCTTCGGTAAAAATGAATGTCTTATTGAGATCAAACTAAAATAGACTCAAAATTCTTTAGGAAATTTATTAATTACTTCTATTTCTTCAAAAAAGCAAATAGCTCAAAAATTATTCATTTACACTTTTCTCGAAAACAGTGATAAATATTAAAAAATTCAAGTAAGCAACTTCGTACCTGTTTAATAATTGTTTCGTAATATTTGTTATAAATTCTAAAAAATTTTAAGAAATTTTGCCAAGTGCAGTTTTTTTTAAAAGAGTCTTTTTGGAATATATCCGATAGTCTACGTCCGATAATTAGTTGGTATTCTTGTATCAGCTTACATTTTGCAAAGGGTATTTAACAGATTTTTTGGTAAAAAATAAAAACATTTGTGTTAAAATGTATTTTATAAAATTTTATTTAACTTGAAATTCTACTTTTTTCACCTAATTAAAGCTTAAAACAATGAATAATATTAGAACTTTGATCAGTGATTTTTTCCAATTCAAATCACCTTAATTGATTCTAAGTTTTTTTTTTTTTGATTGCCATTTTTGGGAGAAAGAGTGTAATATAAATCCCAATGCAGTTTTTGTTTGTGTAAGAAGGCTAGCCAAATTTTTCTTTGTCAATTTTATTGTCCATAGCTTGATTCAATAAAGACTCGAAAGTAATTTATCGTTTTATAATAATATAGAAAAAAAATGTTTTATTTACATATATTTTATTAGAAAAAGCAATTAAATATTTTGAATACATTTATAATACAAATACTATTAAAAAAAATTATTCAGTAAAAAAATTTATAATACATAAAATTAATTAATTTAAAGAAATTATCTTTTTTTTTTCTTAATAAATTTATTCGTATTCGATGTTTTATACATTTAAACTTTTACAAAGTCTTTCTAGAAACATTCATACAAACAGTCTTTACATAATTATTTATCAAACATATTATGTAATTATTTATTTTTCCTTATCTGTACGCACATAAATGATCTAGAAAACAAAATATTTTTATTATTTTCAAATTAAATTTAATAATTAAGTTATTTTCAAAACAGATAAGGATATTTATATAAATAGAAATTGTCTATTAATTATGTCGTAATTGCACATTTTTCTATGAAATAAATAATAAGATATTAAAAAGGGCAGTGTAAAATGAAAATTGATGAAAAATGGCAAGAAGACTCACAAAAATTATAATTTTATTTTATCATCTAATTAATTTCCTTCAGGTAATTCATTTCGAGAACTAAGGAACGCCAAATATTGTGGGTAAAACGTTACAATAATTTTTTTTTTTAATTTCCTGTTTTATTTTAAACTACAAAGTAAAAATAAAAAATAAAACAGTGAATATGTAAGCTATATACATTATGCATCATTATAAGTAGAAGAAAATTATCCTGCTTTATCTGTATCGATCCTGGAAATAGCATTCATATTATTTCTCGAATAGATTTATATATGAATATCCTCAACTTTATAATTTAATATGATCGTTAAAATTCTACACGCAATTAACTAGTTTCCAATTTTGAAATTATAGACCGTAATAAGTGCACCAGAAATGTTTTAATAAAATACTGTTTCCTTTTCATTTCAATAATTGAAATAATTTTAAAAAAATTAAAGTTAATATGAATGATGTTACCACTCAATATTCAAGAATCTTAAATCAAACAAATAATGTATGTAAATAAACAGTAACTTGTAATGTCGATAGATAGATAACCTGTTGAATATAATATCTTGAATGTATAGATAATCTATAAAAATAATTCCTCCACCAATTTTTTAGTTTTGTATTCTATCAAAAATCGTTATTAAAATCAATACTTTGGACAATTGGAAACTTAATGTTTGTCTCATTGTGTAAACTTCATTTTATGCTTTACTTTCTATCAATTCAATTCTATAAAAAATAAAATACTATTCATAATAAAAAATTACACATCTGTAGATTATTCATAAAATCGTTTCAAAAAATGTAAATGTGATATGTAAGTAAAGCTTTAAATTTCAAATGAATAAAATGAGTTACAGAAACTTAAAGCTTTCGTATTCGGATATTCGATACATATTATTTATAAATTATTTTGAATATGAGAACTTAAAGTTGACTATATTAGTCATTAACCGATAGGCGAGCTTGAATTTTCAGAAATTTTGACAGAAATTTTCAATTTAATACAAAATTTTATCAAATAAATTGCCTGATGGAAGTCTTAGATTTTTGCGATCGTTTTAATGATAAAATAAAATTATTATCATTTTAATAAAATTTTATTTTCTACAAATTATAATACATTTAATCAATTTTCTTTTTAACTTTACGAATACGCTTACGACTTGGAGATCGTACAACTGATTCTTGAGGTAAATTACTTTGTAATAATACCTGCTGAAATGAATTTGATGCAAACGGGCTATAATTATTATCATAATTTACATTTCGATAATTATTTAAATCATTTTGATTACATTGTGAGCATGGATATGGTACTGGATATGCACTGGGAAATATTGGTGGTATCATATTTGGATTTGTATGATTACCAGGACAATATGGGAAAAATACCACGGGAATGAATCCGATAACACCATATGGAGGTATATAATTTGGTGGATATTGTTGTAAGTTATTTGTGTAATTATTGGATCCTTGATAATTATTATTATATACAAAAGAGCTAGTTGGTGGTGCTGCTGTAGTTGTCGGTTGGGTATTATTCGATCCAGGCTCAACTAAATAACACGGGCACGTGCTTGGCACGGACTGAAACTGAATTGGATACGGTATAATAAATATTGGCAGTTGCTGTGGACCACCAGGAACCAGATCTGAAGGTGAATTATTATTTGGTGGTTGAACTCCAATCGCGTTATTTCCTGGATTATTTTGACAATTTTGACCTGGATTATTGCAGATTTGTCCAGGGTATCCTAAAAAATAAAATAATTCGTAATAACCAACAAATTTTAACTTTGAATATTCATATAAATAATAATACCTGGGTAAACAGGATAAACTGGATATCCTGGATAATACGGTGGATATCCATTCAATCCAGGTTGACCAGATGGTTGACTTGGTATTCCACTTTGTGCTGGATCACTAGGGTTACTTGGCTGCACTGGTGAACCAAATGTTCCTGGTGTGCCCGATGTTCCAATGCTGTTTGGTTGTTCCGATGCACCTTGATTGGGTTGGCTTGGATATTCAGATTCATCTGGTCTTTGAGGATACCCGCTTTGTGGAGGTTGATTTGTTTGCCCACCTTGCCCAGGTTGACCTAACTGTCCTTGTGTTCCAGGAGTACCTGAAGTACCTGGACTGCCTAATTGTCCGGTTGTGCTGGGATATCCTCCAAATGGTGGTGGCTGATTAGGATATCCGGATTGATCGGGTCTTTGTGGATATCCGCTTTGTGACGGTTGATTTGTTTGACCACCTTGTCCAGGTTGGCCAGGTCTGCCTGCCTGTCCTGGTATTCCAGGTGATCCTGAAGTACCTGGGGTGCCAGGTTGTCCGGATGTGGTTGGATATCCTCCTACTGTAGGCTTATTTGGATATCCGGATTGATCGGGTTTTTGTGGGTATCCGCCTTGTGATGGTTGAGTTGTTTGCCCATCTTGTACAGGTTGGCCGGGTCTCCCAGGCTGCCCTGGTGTTCCAGGAGTTCCAGGAGTACCTGGAGTGCCTGGTTGTCCCGATGTGCTTGGATATACACCTAATGGTGGCTGATTTGGATATCCGGATTGATCGGGTTTTTGTGGGTAACCGCTTTGTGATGGTTGAGTTGTTTGCCCATCTTGTCCAGGTTGGCCAGGTCTGCCTGGCTGTCCTGGTATTCCAGGAGATCCTGGAGTACCAGGGGTGCCAAATTGTCCAGATGTAGTTGGATATCCTCCTACTGTAGGCTTATTTGGATATCCGGATTGATCGGGTCTTTGTGGGTATCCGCCTTGTGATGGTTGAGTTGTTTGCCCACTTTGTCCAGGTTGGCCAGGTCTACCAGGCTGCCCTGGTGTTCCTGGAGTACCTGGAGTGCCTGGTTGTCCAGATGTGCTTGGATATCCACCTAATGGTGGCTGATTTGGATATCCGGATTGATCGGGTCTTTGTGGGTAACCGCTTTGTGATGGTTGCCCATCTTGTCCAAGTTGGCCAGGTCTGCCTGGCTGTCCTGGTTTTCCAGGTGATCCTGGTGTTCCTGGAGAGCCAGGTTGTCCAGATGTGGGTGGATATCCTCCTATTGCGGGCTTATTTGGATATCCAGATTGATCGGGTCCTTGTGGGTATCCGCCTTGTGATGGTTGAGTTGTTTGCCCACTTTGTCCAGGTTGGCCAGGTCTACCAGGCTGCCCTGGTGTTCCTGGAGTACCTGGAGTGCCTGGTTGTCCATGTGTGCTTGGATATCCACCTAATGGTGGCTGATTTGGATATCCGGATTGATCGGGTCTTTGTGGGTAACCGCTTTGTGATGGTTGAGTTGTTTGCCCATCTTGTCCAGGTTGGCCAGGTCTGCCTGGCTGTCCTGGTATTCCAGGTGATCCTGGTGTTCCTGGAGAGCCAGGTTGTCCAGATGTGGGTGGATATCCTCCTATTGCGGGCTTATTTGGATATCCAGCTTGATCGGGTCCTTGTGGGTATCCGCTTTGTGATGGTAGAGTTGTTTGTCCACCTTGTCCTAGTTGACCAGGTCTACCTGGTTGCCCTGGTGTTCCAGGAGTTCCAGGAGTACCTGGAGTGCCTGGTTGACCAGATGTGCTTGGATATACACCTAATGGTGGCTGATTTGGATATCCGGATTGATCGGGTCTTTGTGGGTATCCACTTTGTGATGGTAGAGTGGTTTGCCCATCTTGTCCAGGTTGGCCTGGTCTGCCTGGCTGCCCTGGTATTCCAGATGATCCTGGAATACCTGGAGTGCCTAGTTGTCCAGATGTGCTTGGATATCCACCTAATGGTGGCTTATTTGGATATCCAGATATATCGGGTCTTTGTGGGTAACCGCTTTGTGTTGGTAGAGTTGTTTGTCCATCTTGTCCAGGTTGGCCAGGTCTGCCTGGCTGTCCTGGTATTCCAGGAGATCCTGGAGTACCAGGGGTGACAGATTGTCCAGATGTAGTTGGATATCCTCCTACTGTAGGCTTATTTGGATATCCGGATTGATCGGGTCTTTGTGGGTATCCACCTTGTGATGGTTGAGTTGTTTGCCCACTTAGTCCAGGTTGGCCAGGTCTACCAGGCTGCCCTGGTGTTCCTGGAGTTCCAGGAGTTCCTGGAGTGCCTGGTTGCCCAGATGTGCTTGGATATCCACCTAATGGTGGCTGATTTGGATATCCGGATTGATCGGGTCTTTGTGGGTATCCGCTTTGTGATGGTTGAGTTGTTTGCCCACTTTGTCCAGGTTGGCCAGGTCTACCAGGCTGCCCTGGTGTTCCTGGAGTACCTGGAGTGCCTGGTTGTCCAGATGTGCTTGGATATCCACCTAATGGTGGCTGATTTGGATATCCGGATTGATCGGGTCTTTGTGGGTAACCGCTTTGTGATGGTTGAGTTGTTTGCCCATCTTGGCCAGGTTGGCCAGGTCTGCCTGGCTGTCCTGATATTCCAGACGATCCTGGAGTACCTGGGGTGCCAGTTTGTCCGGATGTGGTTGGATATCCTCCTACTGTTGGCTTATTTGGATATGCGGATTGTTCGGGTCTTTGTGGATATCCGCCTTGTGATGGTTGAGTTGTTTGCCCACCTTGTCCAGGTTGGCCCGGTCTGCCTGGCTGCCCTGGTTTTCCAGGAGTTCCTGGTGTTCCTGGAGAGCCTGGTTGTCCAGATGTGGGTGGATATCCTCCTATTGCGGGCTTATTTGGATATCCAGATTGATCGGGTCCTTGCGGGTATCCGCTTTGTGATGGTAAAGTTGTTTGTCCACCTTGTCCAAGTTGACCGGGTCTACCTGGCTGCCCTGGTGTTCCAGGAATACCTGGAGTGCCTGGTTGCCCGGATGTACTTGGATATCCACTGAATGGTGGCTGATTTGGATTTGGATATCCGGATTGATCGGGTCTTTGTGGGTATCCGCTTTGTGATGGTTGAGTTGTCTGCCCATCTTGTCCAGGTTGGCCGGGTTTACCAGGCTGCCCTGGTGTTCCAGGAGTACCTGGAGTGCCTTGTTGTCCAGATGTGCTTGGATATCCACCTAATGGTGGCTTATTTGGATATCCAGATATATCGGGTCTTTGTGGGTAACCGCTTTGTGTTGGTAGAGTTGTTTGTCCATCTTGTCCAGGTTGGCCAGGTCTTCCTGGCTGTCCTGGTATTCCAGGTGATCCTGGAGTACCTGGGGTGCCAGGTTGTCCGGATGTGGTTGGATATCCCTCTACTGTTGGCTTATTTGGATATCCGGATTGATCGGGTTTTTGTGGGTATCCGCCTTGTGATGGTTGAGTTGTTTGCCCACCTTGTCCAGGTTGGCCGGGTCTTCCAGGCTGCCCTGGTGTTCCAGGAGTTCCAGGAGTTCCTGGAGTGCCTGGTTGCCCAGATGTGCTTGGATTTACACCTAATGGTGGCTGATTTGGATATCCGGATTGATCGGGTCTTTGTGGGTAACTGCTTTGTGATGGTTGAGTTGTTTGCCCATCTTGTCCAGGTTGACCGGGTCTACCTGGCTGCCCTGGTGTTCCAGGAGTACCTGGAGTGCCTGGTTGCCCGGATGTACTTGGATATCCACCGAATTGTTGCTGATTTGGATATGGATATCCAGATTGATCGGGTCTTTGTGGGTATCCACTTTGTGATGGTACAGTTGTTTGTCCACCTTGTCCAGGTTGACCGGGTCTACCTGGCTGCCCTGGTGTTCCAGGAGTACCTGGAGTGCCTGGTTGTCCAGATGTGCTTGGATATCCACCTAATGGTGGCTGATTTGGATATCCGGATTGATCGGGTCTTTGTGGGTAACCGCTTTGTGATGGTTGAGTTGTTTGCCCATCTTGTCCAGGTTGGCCAGGTCTGCCTGGCTGTCCTGGTATTCCAGGTGATCCTGGAGTACCTGGGGTGCCAGGTTGTCCAGATGTGTTTGGATATCCTCCTACTGTAGGCTTATTTGGATATCCGGATTGATCTGGTCTTTGAGGGTATCCGCTTGGTGATGGTTGAATTGTTTGCCCATCATTTCCAGGTTGGCCCGGCTTGCCGGGCTGTCCTGGTATTCCAGGTGATCCTGGTGTTCCTGGAGAGCCAGGTTGTCCAGATGATGTTGGATATCCTCCTACTGTAGGTTTATTTGGATATCCGGATTGATCGGGTCTTTGTGGGTATCCGCTTTGTGATTGTTGAGTTGTTTGCCCACCTTGACCAGGTTGTAAACCAGGCTTCCCAGGTGTTCCAGGAGTTCCTGGAGTACCTGCAGTGCCAGGTTGTCCAGATGTGGTTGGATATCCTCCTTCTGTTGGCTTATTTGGATATCCGGATTGATCGGGTCTTTGTGGGTATCCACTTTGTGATGGAAGAGTTGTTTGTCCACTTTGTCCAGGTTGACCGGGTCTCCCAGGCTGCCCTGGTGCTCCAGGAGTTCCAGGAGTACCGGGAGTGCCTGGTTGTCCAGATGTGCTAGGATATCCACCTAATGGTGGCTGATTTGGATATCCGGATTGATCGGGTCTTTGTGGGTAACCGCTTTGTGATGGTTGAGTTGTTTGCCCATCTAGTCCAGGTTGGCCAGGTCTGCCTGGCTGTCCTGGTATTCCAGGTGATCCTTGTGTTCCTGGAGAGCCAGGTTGTCCAGACGTGGTTGGATATCCTCCAACTGTAGGCTTATTTGGATATCCGGATTGATCGGGTCTTTGTGGGTATCCACTTTGTGATGGTAGAGTTGTTTGCCCATCTTGTCCAGGTTGGCCTGGTCTGCCTGGCTGCCCTGGTATTCCAGGTGATCCTGGAGTACCTGGAGTGCCTGGTTGTCCAGATGTGCTTGGATATCCACCTAATGGTGGCTGATTTGGATATCCGGATTGATCGGGTCTTTGTGGGTAACCGCTTTGTGATGGTAGAGTTGTTTGTCCATCTTGCCCAGGTTGGCCGGGTCTACCTGGTTGCCCAGGTGTTCCAGGAGTTCCTGGAGTACCTGAAGTGCCTGTTTGTCCAGTTGTGGTTGGATAACCTCCTACTGTTGGCTTATTTGGATATCCGGATTGATCGGGTTTCTGGGGATATCCACTTTGTGAAGGTAGATTCGTTTGTTCGTTTTGTCCTGGTTTACCTGGTCTAGCAGTCTGACCAGGTGCTCCTTGATTACCTAGTTGTGAGCCTGGGTATCCCTCTGGTGGCTTATTAGGATATCCTGATTGATCGGGTCTTTGGGGATATCCACTTTGTGATGGTTGGTCTGGTTTGCCTGGTCTTGTTCCAGTTAGACCCGGTTGTGGTTGTCCTAAAATAAAAATAAATTAATTGTTTTATTATAATTCATTAGCGGTGAAATGATAGTTAAAATTTAAATTTTTGTTGAACGTATGAGTCATTTTTGCTAATGGCTACCGTTTATATCTTACCTAAAACAGGAAGTTTTTGTTACTATATTTTTGTTACTTTTGAGTTATTTTTAAAAAATTTAAAATTCACCAGATATATGTATGAGTAGAAAAAGTAACGTTCTTGGGGTTATTTGAAACTAGCCATATGAAACTTAATATGAAGGAACGGGCCAAAAGAAAAAGTGATACAGAACAGCATTTTTAATAATAATTTAGATCACGATAGAGTGTCGAAAAAAAACAGATTTTACTGTAAAAATTTTTCTCTTTACCAATCTTTTATTTAATTATTCATTATTATTAAATACGAGTCAGGAATTTGCACAATTTTCTTGACAATGAAACGAATGAGATTTTTTCATAATTTAACTTTATCATACATTAACATTTATTATGTAATCTTTCTTAGAATATTTAAATCTTACTAATATTCTAGACATTAAATTTTATTTGGTTGGATGTTAAGATCTTTACACGTTTAGAATATTATTATTACACTATCATTCAATAATTATGACTGTAGGTATTCAAGTGAAATAAGACACACAAATGGTTTAATAACTGTAATAACACAGAATTTTTCGTTGTCAAAAATGGTTTCTTGTGGATTGTCAAAAAATGGAAAGAGCAAGCGAGATATTTCTCTCTATACCTTAAGTGTCATTACGGATAAAACTATTCTTTGAAATACTTGAAAAAGTTAGTATTAAGAAAAAATTATATAGTAAAACGATTGTGCTTTGACAAGTCTTATCTTTATATAAATTTTTTTTCGTTTGAAATGTATTATCATATGCATGTATATTATTTATGTATTTTATAGATTGTTCCTCGATAGCGAGTGTAACGTAATCTTAGAAAAAATAAGCTGCTCGGAATTTAAAAATAAAATTGTAACAATTAATTCTAGAATAATGATTCTTATGGCTTTCCGGCTTTACTAAATTAAGACTTTTCAAACTCTGTTACATCCACCTTCATTTGGTACTTCTATTGTCCCAAGCGAGCTGTTACATTTTATTTACCAATATGCTTTTAGTTTTTAAATTTTATTTATCAAAATCTGCTTTATTAGTGACTATTCCGTTTATAATGGTTTCAACGACATGCAAAAATATGTTCGAAGTAGTCCGAAGCTTGTAGCATAAGGAACGTAAGGCAGCCAGGCAGCAGTTTCATTTTTCTAGAAACTCAGAATTTGCCTCTAAGATGTTAAGTATTAATTTTGGTTTCTGATATCAAAACTATTTTAATGGATCATCATGAATGTAAGCTTGACTCAATCTATTAAAAATTAAAAGTTTATACAATAACTTCCGTAAAAATATTATATCCAATTGAAATCTTCAAGATTGTGTATAGTAAGGTACATTTTGTTATAAATAATTGTTTCACATTTTAAAAAAATGTGCTCTTTACCTGGATAATTTTGGGTAGGAGATCCAACTGGTCCATTAGTGCCTCCAAAACCTTGTTCGCCAATAATTCCACCATTTACACCATTAGGTCCATTTGGTCCACTTGGTCCAAAAGTTCCTTGGGATCCTGATGGGCCAGATGGGCCAAATGGTCCATTGCCTGATGGTCCTGTTGGTCCAGGTGGTCCTGGGGGGCCTGGAGGTCCTGGAGGTCCACCACCTGATGGTCCTATTGGCCCAGGTGGCCCAGCAGGACCAAATGGACCATTGCTACTTGGCCCAAATGGTCCTGGTGGTCCATTGGGCCCTATTGGTCCACTTGGTCCTGGTGGTCCACTGGGTCCTGTTGGTCCATTTGGTCCTGATGGACCATTTGGTCCGATGGGACCCTCTGGTCCATTGGGACCAGGAGCTCCATTTGGTCCACTTGATCCTGATGGTCCATTAGGTCCAGTTATTCCATTTGGTCCAGATGGACCATTTGTTCCTTGAGGTCCATTTGGTCCAGATGGGCCATTTGGTCCTTGAGATCCATTTGGTCGATTAGGTGATCCATTGAGTCCGTTAGGTCCATTTTGGCCATTTGGCGAAGTATTTGGTCCATTAGGTCCACTCGGGCCGAAAGACGAACTATTGGGTCCATTTGGACCATTAGATCCAGTTGGTCCATTTCCATTAAAACCATTGGACCCAAATGGACTTGATGGTGAGCCTGATGGTCTGTTGTTAATAGGGCTCCCTGGTATTAGTATCCCTGGAGGTTGTACTGTAGCTTGACCATCAGGTTTTGATGGTGAAGGTTGACTTGGTATTGGTTTTTTGATTGGTCGCTGAACAGGCGCTGAAGTTGGCCGTTGAGCCGGTGGATTCGGTGGATTCGGTGTTACCTATTGAAAGAATTAAAAATTATGTAATGACAAATTAATGTTTACTACATATTAGATTTCTTAATAATGTGGTGGCATATCATTGGGATGAATGAGGAATTTACTCTTTAAGTAAAAATTTATTAAATCATAAATTAATAACCACGAATTTTTTCCACTTTTATATTTTCCGTTTTTATGTTTTGCAAAATTAACTTATCCTTGAATCTACTTATTTACACATAGCTATAGAAGATTTTTCATAAATAACTTGAAACTTTAACTTTTTAAAGAAAATGAATACATTCAGTTACTATTGATATATGACTTTAAGAATAATAAAGGATACTAAAACGATATGAAAGTTTTAACAAAGTTAAATCAACTGATATAAGAGTTGAAAACGCAGAAAAAATTATACTGGTAGAAGTCTTTAAATTATTTTGCAATGAGGTTACGGGCTTAGATCCAGTCCGCGTCAGTTAATTGATTAAAATTAATGTTGTAATTTATTGATTACAATATTGTCGCTTGGATACGAACATGTTTAATTATTCAATTTGCTAGTTTTTGTTGTAAACACTAGAACTAGTATCGTGTTTGTGATATTTGCTCATCCCCATCGACTTACCGCATTTATGACTAATGCCAAGCGTTTATACTTACGGGTTTTCCAGGTTGAATACCTCCTGGATACCTTCCACATCCTTCTGGAAAATACAGTTCTTTCCATGGTGTTATATGTCCATGGTGATGTTTATGTTCTTCCGCTGTTTGTTGAGTTTCATCATGCGGTTCAGTAAAAATTTCGACATCACTATTCGGTTTTACGGTTCGATAGCCCCAACCATCCGCAATGTAATGAGTTGCTTGCAATTCACCATTTGGATCAACATATCCATAACATCCGTACGTTACACCATCAGGACCACGATTTTCGTGATGAAATTGTCCATTTGGGCCGACTTCATATCCGAATTCATAAGCATCTAAGAATAATTCATGCTTTTATTATTTACTAAATAAGACGTGTTTTAAAATAGTGTGTTAATTTAATTTCTCCATTGTCGCAATAAATAATCATTCACGCGTAATGCACTCGCAAGTGATAGAAGTGCACAATCAGTTTCAAAACTAAATCAATAAGCTTTTCTTTCTGCGTCCACGATACCACAACGAAAAATATATATATTTATATATGTATATGTATATTGTTACCTAATAAATAAATCATCAAAAATATTAATTTATTTTTCTTTTATATTTGTATGGGTTCGTGAATTACAAAAGTTTAAGAAGCCCTGCTTTAGATGATATGTGAGTCAACCAATAAAATCGAACTTAAGCTCCACTACTTTGGAAGCATAATATATTTAAATACATAGTAATATTTTAAAACTTATAACTGTTTTTTGAAGTGAAACTTGATAATGATATTAGTATCGTTATGATTTCAAACTGGATGGAACGATAAACCGAAGTAAAAATAGACAACCACATTTATCAATATGATGAAATAATTTCACTATTTCAATAAAAACATTTATCAAAAATTCAAAATCAGAGACTGGATAAGTACAAGGTATGTAATATATATATATATATATATATATATATATATATATATATATATATATATATATATATATATATATATATATATATATATATATATATATATATATATATATATATATATATATATATATATATATATATATATATATATATATATACATATATATATATATAATAATTTTAAACATAATATCATCGGGCATTTCATCAGAAATAAAACCTACAATTAACCTACTCCTGAAGTTCAACATTTGTCTCCTTATCTTGAAGTTTCACTTTAAGCTCATTTGAACTGCACACATTTTTATTTTTTTGAAGTGAAATTTCTTTAGAATTTATTTCCACACATATTATATTATTTTATATTCTCGGTCTACTCTTTGTGCGATGCTTCGCAGAGTGTATATGTTTGTATATGGAGTTTATATTTGTATGTGTTTAATACATGTTTTATATTAAAATATTTTATAATTTTTAAACTTGGTAAAAACTAATGAACCTTACATTAATGCTAATACTCCTGATATTCTATATCTATTTCAATCTCACTTAGGTAGCTTTTCGGGCAATTCACTACCGCTGTGTGTGAATTGCACACACACACACACATTATTTTTAAGAACTGATCATTGCACGTAGGTACATTTTTGACAGATTTTGTATTATGCTCAAATAAACATTCCCTCAATTATATTTCCAATTTAGTGGAAATTGATAAAAAGTCGAAGTAACTTCTCTTAACGGATCTACTACATAAATTTGAGTTTTAAGTTTCGCATTTCAAAGTACTTACTTGATTCAAAATTTTGCTCTAAATATTGTATCTTATCTTCATCTTGAATTGAAACTACAACTTCTTTATCATTGTCATCAATTCGGTTTGAATTTGGGGCTTGTTTTCTGTTTCGCTTTAGTGTATCTCTTGTTGTTGCACTGCATTCTGACAGAATTAACACTGTTAGAATCTGAAACAAACAAACAAAATTAATAAGAAAACAATGGAATATAAAGATAAATGTGATATAGCAAGGGGCCACTATACATAGTACTATAGATGTAAAAGGTTATAATCTCCTGAATTTAAACAAAACAAGTACTCATAAAAGAAGAAATAAGGAAAACTTTAAACTCTAAACAAGAGATATCGTGAATATTCTAAGAGCCAAAGTAACAAATCTGTGAATACCATTTTAAAGAATCTATATTCTATAAGAAAGTAAGATGATACGTCACCACTAGTACCTTCAGGTAAACTTCTCTCATGGTGACACCCTAATCTATCGTAAAAAAATATAGGCCACAGCTCTTTACCGTAAATGTTTTCCATATTTTCATATTTATACTATTAACTGATATTGAAAAAAAATAAAAATAATAATTTTTGGCACTATGTTATTACGAAGCCTCTGATTGCCTAATAAGACTCAAAATACTACTACTAAATTCTCTGAAATAAACGTGTAACGTAACAAATTTTATGAAAATCGGAACAAACGTTCTTTAAGTTACAGCGGAACAAACTTAGATACATACGAAAAAATGAAATATAAAATCGTCTAGTTGTAACATAGACCTCACTTTTCGTTCAATTAGTAAATAATTTGTAATTTGCATAAAATAAATTCCAAAGAGTGTCATCACAGTACTAAAAACTGATTTACAAAACATCCTTAAAACAAGTCACGATTATTGTATATAAATTAAAAGATATATTTTGTAATACATTTATTCATCTTACATAGTAGGATGGTATTGATTTAATATTCTACTTTTAAAAACTATAAAAATAGAATCTTGATCTAATATAAATGTAATAAATATTATAATTATACGCAATGTAATTGAACAAGAATCTTTATTATTAATATTTATTCACATAATAGTCTGAGAGGTGATCAACAAAAATAGCAAGCATCTTCTATATGTTGATTTTTTGATACTATGAAACATTTATTGTGTAGAGAAATAGCCACCTTGCAGCCAGTCTGATTCGTTAGCGTTTGCTGGGGGGCGGGAAAAAAATTGTAAAAGAAATCATGTACGTTGCAATTACTTTCTTAAAGCTGAAAAGTGAATTGCGAACATAATATTAGGTGAAAATCATTGTCGGTAAAAATCATGAGCATCTAGCTAAAAGCGCCTTATCCTTCTGGAGATCCTGCAAGTATTTACTTAATCTTGAAATTATGCTTAGAAAAGAGCCTTAGGAACATTTTGGCATATTGGCCCTGTTTTAATTGTTTGTGTCGCATATCAACATTAATGTACACTAAGTACTTTACCCCTTATAATTCCAGGCAATTTAATAAGATTTAATGTATCTTGAATCTTAATTAGGCTCTAAATGGTGAAGTTTGTCGAAAAGTTTGTACAATCTTACGTGCGATTGTTTTAAGTGGTTTTTTGTGATGATTTTATACGAAACCTCAAAAATCCAAATATGTTTTCGCTGTTAATGGGTTTTCTAGGATAGTTAATATTCAAAAATGATAATTTCTAAAGAATTCCAAAAATAGCGTTTAATTTACGATCTGTCGATTTGTTATTGAAAAAATGCATGAAATACATCGGATAAATCGACCTCTGGATCGGATTTTTCACCGGCAAACGCTAACGAATGACTGACATCAGGCTATTTCTCTATTCCAAAAATGTGTCATAATATTGAACCGCTCACCTCTGGGGCTATAATAATTCAATTCTACTATGTAGATAGATTACTTGTGTGTGGTACAAACGTACATTAATTATAAATAAATATTCAGACTACTCGATTTTTATTAAATTGTCCAAAATTATTAATATGAATTAGCTTATCATAATTACACTCTATACAACAAGTGAGGGGTGGGGGTAGATAATTATGAATAACAGCTAGTCTATATCTGCTGATGATAACCATTTTATATAATTACCTATTCGATATATAAAAAAAGACAAAGGAGAAAGAATATAAACTTGTTAGGAAGTTTACAGTACGAAAAAGTAAGGAAATTTAGTAACCATAGTCAGAGTTACAATTAGTGAATAATTATTTTTACTTATGGTACAATATAATGATAAATTTTTAATTGATTTTCTTTTTTACAATAATTCATAATATTTACAATTAAATATCTTATATTCAATTTTTAATAAATAACTTTCCCAAAATATTAAATCGCATTTGTTTATTTCTGAGTGACTAAATCAATAGATATCTACAAATTAAATAGTTAATATTTTCATCTATGATTTCAAAGAAATTACTTTAGTTTCGCTGATTTATTTTCAGCCTCCTCAGGCCATTTTAGATGTAAGCATCCTTGTAAAACATTCTTGATATGTTAGTTCAGTAAAAGTACACTTTTAAGCACACAAAAGCAACAAGTTGGATATTTTGAAAAATATTTGAGCTTTATTAAATACAAATTTTCATTTTTTATAATAATTTCAAAAATATAACTATCGTTTTGATAATTATATCATCATGACTTATTTATTAATCATGAAAATCCAAAAAATAAAGCTCAATACCATTTGTGTTTTATTTAATAATCTGAAATACGGAAAATACTCGATTTTTACAATTGCCTCAATTTGTTATGAGCATTTCGATAATTTCAAAAAAATTTTATAGATTTGTTTGGAAGAAGTAATATTTACAACTTTTTGCTTAGCAAAACTTGAAATAAAAATAATTAGAGATTTTCAAAGAAGTTATTTTAATCGTTAGGTATCAATAAACAGAAATAATTTGGATACCGACTCAACGTTGTGTTTTTTTTTATTTTACATACCGTTGTTCAAATTTTACATAAAATTGCGTTATTAAAATTTTAATTACTTATTAACTAATAGTCTTGATCTAATATTTTAAACTTTGATAACTGAGTATCCTTATACAAGAAATATTTTTTTTTTGTAATTATTTCAAGACGAGACAACATTCACTTCACATATTCATCAGAAGAAAAAAATGTTTTATTTTAATTATAATTTTAATTATGATGTAATCGCATCGTAATGATGATTTTAGAGTAAAAAAATTATGAATACAAGGCTCATAGACCAATTTTACTTAAACTCACTTTTCATGTTTTATATCCGCCAATAAAGTTTCAACTCTTTTCGTTTTTAGTTATCTTGATGACGGACAGACAGGCGAATGGATGGACATGCGGAAATGGACTAATGAGGTGATGCTATGAACATCCATATTAATATATATTGTTTATGGCTTCAATATATTCTTGTGTGACAAACGTTAGATTAAAATTAATATATACTCACATATTATGTATACGTCGAGTATAAAATGAAAATATTTTTGATAGGCTAAGTTTATGTATATAATTAACAGTTATGTTATACAAGTTGCCAATCTTAGTCAAAAGTTTTTAGTAGTTAGTATAAACTATAAGCAATAAGCTATGAGTTAGTTAATATAAACTATGAGCAAAATTGATTATGTTTTCGATGGCATGATTGTGATACCTTCCGAAGTAGAAAAAAATTAACAGAAATTACAGTAGACTTTGAACTTACTAATTTTATCACATTGCTGTAAGTTGACTTGTGTTACTATAGTTACATTTTTAACGATCTAATTTTATAAAAATACAATAATGACGTGCTGACGTGATGAATTTATTCACTTTCATTACTTAAAAAGTTTCTGGCAGACGGATACAGATTCACATTTAGCCGCTTGTCATATAATACTAGAATTTTAAAATCGTATAATTACTATTGTAAAGCTTTTCGATTTTTATATTTAAGAACAGTTATTAAGGGGTTTTATCAATCGCTGATAGAAGCATACAATTTTCCAGCATAAATAACTCAAAAAATACTTCCATCCAAATGTTATCAAATTTGGTACGCACAATGTTGACAATATGTACAATATGCACAATATTAAAAACCTAGTGCTTGTCGAAAATTATTTGTTAAAAAATATTTCTAAACATAAAATCAAATTTTGATTTTTACCTTTTGTTTCGGAAAAAACCTTTCGACAAGCACTAGATTTTCATGTCAATATTTTGCATACCAAATTTCGTAACATTTGAGATATTTTGTTATTTATACAGGAAAAATTGAAAGAAATACAATGTATATTATTTAAGTCAACAGCTGTTTAGAAGCACAACACTTAATGTCATGACAACAGTTGATAAGGTGCCTTAAGTTTTACTAATATCAAATTTCAAAAATTGTGTTTCATCTACCTTGATGAATACAGTCAGCATCATTTCACCCAAATTTCGTGATGTGTTTAAATGCAGCTTTGTTATAACTATATCTTTTTTCGAAAATTCGCTGATAAATTTGTATGGAAAATAATTTCATTGACACGCTAATAACAATTTAAGTTAGTGTTGACAATGGTATAAAAAATAATGTCATACTACCGTTGTTAACTCCGAAAGTAACAACCATTCTCATTTTCGACGACTGCGTGTGACAAGAGATTAACAAATATGCTAAAGAGTTATTTTTAATAAGAAGTTTTATTTTAATTTGAAAATAATTTTTTATGTATGTTGAATAGGTATTAAACAGTGGGAAGTGAATGATTGTAATAAATTATCTAATTTTGACATAATAATAATAATATTCGTTTCAATATTAATACTTAATTTGTAAATAATTTGCATTTTCTTGTAATTAATTGGTGTCATGTACTCTTTGTACCTAGATAATATAATAAGTTTCAAAATAATCTGTTTTTTTTTTTTTTTTTTTGGAATACATTATTAATAAATTTAGTACATTAATAAATCAAATTAAATAGGTAATGTAGGCATCTACTACAAATAAAATGTTTTAAGAACGCTTACATATTTATAAACTTTAAATATTCACATTTTGCATATTAGTTTGCTTGCATATACTCTTTAGGATTTCTACATTAAGACAACTGTTTTTATTGACTATTTATATGAAAGTAGCTGTTATCCACCACTTCGCAGAACTTCAAAAACATATAAAATAGAAATGATGCAATAAAAGAATTTGCTATTTTAACCATCAAAATGTGAAACTAGGCTCAATATTAAGCAAAATTAAATTAAAATTGTTTCAAAAACGAATAAGTTATAAACTCTTACAGATTCTTTTGCATCTCTTTAATGCAAAAAAAGCTTTATGGGTCATTCTACGATAATCGGCCATTGTGTATAGAAAAATCGCACAACAATATTTTTTAATATTAATGTCATTTATAAAACATTTTTATTCACAATCAACTCATTCATGTATACTAACATTTTTTATCTTAAATTTTGAAGGAAAGTGTATATACGTACCATAGACACCGATAGGACCACTTACTGTAAAATGACTCTATGTATAATCACTATGGATATTTATGCAAATATCCTAAAAGTGTGTCTAATTGAAGAGATAAAAATTTTGTACATCTTCCCTATTTAATAATATTGAGTGTAATTGTCAGCTTCGCTTTTGTTGCTTTTTCTTCGAACGCATACACAAGATAAAAATAGGGAAGTATGGCTCTTTGGCCTCTAAAAAGATGTCATGAGAATCGTTTTTGATTTTATCACGAATAGACAGACAGGCACGGCAGAGGACTTTGTTATATATGTAGAGGGAGAGAGGAGAGATTTTGATACTAAAGAATAATTTTGCGAATAAATATTATATTTTACCAAAAACGTTCATTTTATAAAATTATTTAAACCTACATTAAAATAATATCAAACTAAATATATTATTATTTAATAGGTATGGTATTATTATACTATTTATAAACAATACATTTTAAAATGTCATATATATGGCACGCTTTTTGATTAAATTAACAATTTCATAGTCTAAAACACAATTAATAATATTATATATATAAAAAAAAAAAAAAAGATATTAAATGATGATAAATATTGTACAAAATATCTACAATATTAAATAATAGATAATTACTATCTCTGTTAATCTGTAAGCGGTACCTACATGAACATCAATACCATGTAATACGTAGTACAGTGATGTTTTAATACCAATATGTTATGCTTAATCAATATAACTCCAAATTTGGTGTTGTTTGTGAATATATAAAATCTATAATTGAAATATTTAAACTTAATATTTCAACAACAAAAAACTCGTTCTAAATTCCCAAAATATAGAGTTTCTAACATTGCCTTCCAAAAAAAAGTAGTCCCGGTGTCCATAGCATAGTAGATTGTAGTGAAATCTTATCAAAAAGATTTAAGTCAACCCAAAATAAATATTTCTGATGTTCAAAAACGCGCATTGAAATTTTTCATGTTTTTCTATTTCGGTTGCTTTGTACAAAGAAATAAACGGAATGTTTAGAGGGAATATGAAACAAGGTTTCAAAATCTCTATTTTAGTCTCTATTTTACCGTTTAAGTTTAATATGTATAGACTGATTAGGGTTACGAATCCTCCAGTTTTGATCTGGAGTCTCCGACAAATCTTAGTTTTCTCTGGCCTTTGGTTTTCGTAGAATAATCACCGGGTTTATATGAGAACAAAATAAATTCTTTATAAAAAAAATTTAGTTTTATTTATTGACAAACAAATGATTAAAACTGAACTATGTACTGAATTAAATTTTAATATGACTTGTGATGATTTCTAAACGTTTGTGTCTATACCTGAACATCAATCTGTGTTAGATGCATTTAAAAAAACTCAATAGTATGATTTTAAAAAGACTATAATCTAGAGTCAATTATATTTTTATATTAATAATAATTATTATTCAATACTGTAATAATAATATTAATAATTTGTATTTAAAAAAAAAAAATTAAAACTGCATAATTTATGTATTTATGGCTATGTGAAATAAATTAATTGACTGATAAATATTTGCAATAAGTTTTTTTTTATCTCTATTATTAATAATTATTAGTAAGATCTTCGATTTTTTGAGAATTTAATGTTGGTAACTCTAAACTGTTATTCAACGTTCTTAGTATTATTCTTAATACGTGTCATTAATTCACTGGGGACACCATGTTCGATTTAATTATACATACTGCATTTCTCTTTAGTTTTAAGCAAATAAAAATTTGTCAAAGTCAATCATTATTAATGTTTCGAAAAACGCACCGAATAAGTACAATACACTATTTCCAATAAACTTTGTCCCTATTCAATTGAAATATTAGACTAATATCGGTTGAAAAAGGTTTATACAAGTTCTCTATTTCAGAACAACCTTATGAATTGTATCATACATTTTAAAATGCGAAAAGAAGTGATAGTAATAAATAGTTGAAGATTGAACACATAATCGCAAGCCGCGCGATTGAGTGAATGAGTAAATTCATTTAAACGACCTTCACATATAAAATAACATCTTCTTATAAATTATGATGAATTTTACATGTACGGATTTTGTTGAAAAGGTATTAATAGATTATGTATACAATTTATTTATTTATTATTTATTTTTTTGTAAATTTAATGAGTTTATCATGAACTATAAATGTCAATTAACTAGTTCAGATATCTACAGTGCTACAATTAATACAAGTATATATAATATTCGAATTAATCGTCGATCATTTTTTTGAATATATAAATAATTTTTACGAAATAAATTACTCTTTAAACTATGAGCTTTTATTAAATAATGAGTTAAAAAAAGATTGAACCCTAAAAATGATATTAAATCAAGCATAACAGAGTATGTATCAAAAAGCTTTGGACGTGTAAAAAATGGGATAATAATAGTGAATAATCAACATTTCCAGAGTATTATTATTATCATAAGACTTTCATATATATGCAAAAGTTTAGAAAAATCGAACAACGAGAATTGATTGATTTTATTTGTAAGATTGATTTCAGTACATACATTGAGATCAGTTATAGCAGTTTATTTTAATATCTTTGTAAAATTTAAGAAAAAATTTAGATGAAAAATTGTAGTAAATATTATTTTTTGCTTTGTCTATAAACATTTTTTAAACTTCCCACTAAGAAAATTAAAACTTTTCGGAAATCGAGAAGTTATTGGTTTTACCCCGTTTTGCAAAAATTTTGTTTTGATCAGATCTTGACGTTTTAAGGTCCTAGAAAATTATTTTGACGGTTTCTGTGAGGGTGTCACCCTGTCTGTATGTATGTGTTTGTGTATGTATGTAAGTATGTGACCCACTTATAACTTTTAAACGGCTTGACCGATTTGAACCAAACAAGTGACGTTATAAAAAGAATCGAAACTTAGATTTCCTGAAAATTTGAACCGATTCGAACCAGTAGATTCCAAGAAATCTCAAAAAATGGACTTAAAAAAATTTTTTCATAAGTGGTTTTTTTGGAATAATTTTTAAACGGCTGTATCGATCAACTCCAAAAACTAATCAGATCTTAATCTTGATAAACCACGCCGATCACTAACAATCCAGTTAAAATCGGTTGATTCGTTCGAGAGATATCGTAAACGAAAAATTACATATAAAAGTATTTTTTTACATAACTTCGACATTTCTTTTCGGATCGTTTTTGTTGAAATAGAATAATTATTAAAGCTCTAAAAACCGCGTCGATCGCCGCCAAGAACGTAAAAATCGGTTGATTGGTTCGAGAGATATCGTTAACGAAATATTCGGTAACAAATGATTTTTTAACATCAAAGCTCAAAAACAAAATATTTTGCTCAAAAGCATTGTTATATGTTAAATTTTAAGTGCTTAGGTTTGAAATTAGCGGGAAGTTGCAGGGATGGCCTTTAGGGTCAACCGTTTTCCAAATTTTTTTTTTTTGTAATATTAATCCATATAGTCAAATGTTATTATATCATAATTACAAATCTTTGATATGAGTTTAAAAGTATTCTATTTTGTTCAATAGGAATAAAACAAACAATTTTGGATGATCATGATTATTTCGAAAAAACCTCGATACCTACACATTCCAAAAACGATGATTTTTCGAAATTGTCAAAATTTTTCAAAAGTGTTTATTTTATCTATATTGGATACAATTTTTTAAAAGTATAAAAAGTTAAATTAATATATTTTAATAATTCAAATTTAAAATTAAATAAAAATTGTCATACTGTACCAAGCAAATCTAACAAATCTCAAATTTAACTATTATAATTAAATAAAAATGTTTTCATATAATCAGGATGTGTAGACAATTAATAGTTCAATAAAATATAATTACTTTAAAAAGCTGAAGTCACTACCATTATAATTAAAAATAGTTATAAACTCATGAATTTATGACCAAAAAATAAAAAAGTGCAAAAAAATGTCAAAATCGTGAGAATTAATTTGATAAGTATTGAAAATTTTCCATGTTTTTATTGCGGCTATTAGTGTTTTAATGGCAAAAAAATGATTATGTCAATTTCCTAAAATATACAATTACTGTTAATAGCTGAATCATGCTTTAGGAAAATAACCTTAATACTATCAAAGGCCATTTAGAATGACCAGGGGGTAAGTTTTAATTCGGTGAGGTAAAATTCAGTTTATCTGAATTTCCGGCAAAACTACAATTCCTATGGAAAAATGTTAAATGACAAAGTTGTAGGCAAGAAAAAGATTTACAACATTTGTATTTACACTTTATTTAAATAACCTCAAAATTTATGTGAAAAATTGAAACTACCAAGGTTTTGTTTTTTTTTTTCTCCGAAATTTGGTGAAAACTTACCTTTTTATGTTCCAAATACACTGTAATTTTTTTGATTTAAAATATTTATTTTTTCATCTTATTTTGAATAAATATCTAAAAAGCACCCTAAATTTCAATCGAAAAATTTTGAGTTTATGTGAAAAAGTGTTAATACAAAAGTTGTAGATCTTTTCATTACCTACAACTTTGTCATTTTACTTTTTTCCATACGTTTTATTTCCTTTCATTTTTATCATATTATCTTACGTTTTCAATGGGTTTCATCCTACTGTAATTTCCTTCCAATTTTATCATTTTTTAATGCTTCTACTCTTTAGTAATTACGAATGGAAGTTCAAAAATTGGATGAAATAATATGAAAACATTACTTATAATAAATTTGACACAATAAAAAGGCTAAGAACGAAATTTTCTTATACGTCATTATTTTTTTCCAATATTTAATTTTATATCTTTACGATAATTTGTCTATAAATCTGAAATAGTTACTATTCACTATTTCTTAGATACAAGTCGACTACTTTTAATAAAAGTTTTCGTCTGTTTCAGATTTAAAGAGTATGATAATGGGTGGCCGAAAGAAAATTTTATAGTTGACAGATGTATAAAACTTTTTATTTCAAATGCTATAAATTATAAACTTCTTGGATTAATTCAACAGTTTAAAAACTTATTAATTATAATGATTTAACGCTGGACTCAAAGTCTACCACTAACTGATGATACATACAAATGATTTTAGACAAAATATTGAGACTCACTGAAATCTCAAAATTCTCGAGCGGCCGAGAAACTCTCAAAAAATAATTTTCTCTAACAAAACAAATCATCTTATGGAGTTGTTTCTTAAATAATTTAAATTGAATAATGCTTCAGGACCAATTTATTAAATATAATTGATAATTTATCGCTGGGCGCAAAGAACTTGGCTCAAAGCCAACTAATTGATACACAAAAACGATTTTAGACGAAATATTTAAACGTGATTTTTGAACATAAACAAATACATCTTTTAGAATTTTTTATTTTTTTTCGGAAATTTGGATTCAGCATTTGTTTTTTATTTTTTTACATATAAAATAATGCTTCGGGACCAATATCAATCAACATTAAATTAAAAGTATTTTACCAATACAAATTATCACAGTCATAAAATTGTATGAATCATTAAATCGCTTAATACAATAAAGAATGTGGCGATATTTTGTAATATTTTGCAATCGTTTTTATATAATATATAATGTTGTGAAGGAGTGTTCGCAAACATAAAAAGTCGCATAAATTTTTCACAAAATAATTTGTATTACTTTATTTTATATATTACAATTAAATTTTTATAACATGGATTAAAACAGATTATGGATTTATACAGAATGTCACAGATATAGTGCACATATTCAAGCTTCCGTGGCTGTAACACAACAGTGAATATTTTGTAATGCATTTTGTATTTTTTGGATGAAAGCTTATTTTGTAATATACTCAGTTTACTGTGATTATGGGTTTGATTCCCGCATTTGCCACAAAAATTAATTTTGGTGATAACCTGGTGAAAAAAAACGATGAGTAAAACTGGTCTAGATATATCGACTTGCTAGACATGCCTACTTTCTATTAACAACAGCATCTATTGATATTAGTGGAAAAAGAAATAACTGAGATCAAAAATTACGACAATATATTGCAGCAAATAGAAATAAAAATAATTTTGCCATATAGTAAATTCGAGATGATAGACGCATTTATATGATTTCCATGATACAACTTATATGATTTCCATTTAATGTAGCTAAGAATAACTCATTGCTAGATAAAAATTATCAAAATAATTTTATAATTGGATATTATCGCAGGTGGAAGGGATAAAGAAAATAAACATAAGAGCTAAAGAACCAGTTAAAGGTAAAACGTATTTGTATCGAATATTGTTTTAATCTATAATATATCCAAAGCGAATTGATGATATTTTGCTTATAACGTGAAGTTAAAATAGAAATATGAATCTACATAGAAAATTCCTTAGTATGAATAATACTATCCAATTTCCTATACAATTATTTTTATATTTTAACATCATGGTTTTAAATTGATGCTATATTTTTTTGAAAAGCTTAGAGTTTTACATTGAAACTACAAATAAATAAGATTCATCAATGAATTAATTTAATAATATAATCTTGATAAGTAAATAGTTTTATCTTATAAAATCATTTTAATTAAAATTAATTTCAAATTTAAAATCTCATTTAAATAATTATTTATAAATGAAAAATAATAGCCAATTTCAAATATCAAAATTATAATCTAAAACAAATCAATTTATTTTCACACGTAAAAAATATAATTTGAAATGATGATGTCCATGATTGAAGTGGTATTCCATTGGCAAGGATAAATCAAATATTCAAATTATTTAATTTGTTTTTTATTTAAGCGTAAAATTGAATTTATTCTTCAATCATTGCTTCTACAAAATAATTTGAATCTGTAATCATTAAGGGTTCCGTAGGAACTTTTCGAACTGTTGTTATGAATTGTAACATGTATTATTTTTAAATTTTTTCCAAATATGGATAACTAAGTTTTCCTCTATTTGGAAATCTTGCGTGAGCCATGGAGGATTTCTACAGCTGGAATGTTTAGATTAACAAATATATTCCTTTTTCTTTGTTTTCCTTAATAACAGGTTCTCAAAATTCCACGTTTTAAAATTATAAATTCGGCGTTTTTATACCTCCGTTTAGAGTGGCACAAAAAGTCTTGAGAAACGGAATATAAGAAGATCGTATTAAACCCAGGTCCTGATTTAAACCTGGGGCCTGAGTATTTAACCACTTAATAAAAAACTATATGTTTCAGACTGATACGCCTAGAATTTTCATTTTCAGGAGAACGAAACAATTTCTCACTTCGTCGATTTTACAGAGCCGGTTCGCATGAGATCTCACTCTATATTTTACTAACATCGTCCTCAAAAAAGGTAAAGAATGTTATCAATACAGAAATTTCGCACGTAAAATATATTGTTCTTCTGCATACATTAACCGTAATCTAGGCTTTAATTTGTATACATATGTGAGTTTTTTAATCGATTTTGAAAAGTATGGTTATGATTATAAGAACTGGCCACGCGGAAGAAGTTATTTCAACCAAAAAATTACAATTATTACCTTCATTAATGCAAGTCGAGAAATCGACTGTCGAATCAAGTTACGTCGATATCTCAGAAACTACACTCCCACCGTTAAATGGATATTATTTTAAATTTTACGGGTTCACCTCATAAAACTTATTTCTACCACATTCTGAACATATTGTTTTGTGATTTTCTTGATTATCTCATACTGTTAAGAAAATTTTATAACAGGACTAAATTTTATCCCCGATTTCAATAGAGGAACGGATACTTGATATATCAGTAAACAAAACATCTAATGAAAAATGGGAGGCCTTATTGTAGCTACTAGACTAGAAAACTGACTCAATATTATAAAGAAGATCTAAAAATTCAAAGCATCTGTCGTCTATGTACTAAGGAGGAATTATCTATGTAAATGTAGTTTCCAAATGAACGAATAATTAACTTTCTCGCTTGTTTTTTTTTTTTATGTTAAGACTATTTTTGACGAAAATTTATTTAATCATTTTATTTTCCTACCCTATATATACGTAGGAATTTGATAAGCATTTCAAAATTCTGGGAAAAGTAAAAAATTTTAAATGATCATACCAAGTTTATATTGATTTATTTAGTTTTAGCTTAATTCAACTATTGTTTTCTATGATAGTTTATAAACGTTATAATTTTATTCATTGTATTTCTCTATAAAAATTAATATAAGCTAATGACCCTATTAATTATTTAGTTTTATTCAAATATTTTTCAAATTTTTGAATTTTTATTGGTTCTTTGATTTCAGTTTGTCTTGAACAAACAAACAGGTATTTTTTTAAACTTATTAATAACCATCTACATATAAGATGTCTCTTAATACTACATACGGACATAGCATACAATCTTGATATTAAACGTACTTAAAAATGTTGAGTCTTTTCAGTAGTCCACCCAATAAAGTGATTTTTTAAGCATCAGGATGGTTTGATTTTTTGAAAATTCAAGCATGAGAAAAACAATATACCATAGAATTGATTCATTATATCCCTAAAAAATATTATTTAATTTAACCAACTATACTAGTTGAGATTTTGAAGTTTAAAAGCGCCCAGAAAATGGGATGATAGTCTTAGCATTTATTTTACATTAGACCTCCAACACCGTAAAATTTGCTTTTTAAAGTATCATCAGAATTTCTTACCAGACTGTCAGAGTATGCGATTATAACGTGATGACTAGTATATTACGTAAGATGATGTATGATATATGATTAGCATTTCTTTATTAATTTCTTATAGCACACTGTTTGTATGCGACAACCATCAGATTTTCTTATAAGAATGATCGGAAAATCCTTTAAAGCGTAGGTGCCCTAAATGGCCTCTCCAGATACTTGATAATTGCTAAAATACAATATAGGAGTTACTGAACATTGTGTACATAATATGTTGAACATTATTAATTCATTTTATTATGACTTTCTCTTATATAGCGGCAGCAGATGATACCCGCTAATATGCCTGGAAGGTAGTCGAGTCCGCCGCATTGGTAATTTTATATTTGAATGTTTGTACGTCCATCACAAGGTCATACTCTTGTTAAAGTTTGTTTTTTTGAATCTGTAATATATGACTTCATGCAGTGTGTTTAAGAATTATGAATCATATGTGAATGATTTTTTTTTTTAAATGGAGAAATAAAAGACTATTGATTTTGAGTTTATATATAGAAAACTTTTGCTTAAACTTTAGAAAATAAAACCTGCAATACTTCAAAAAAAAAAAAAAAGACGATAAGATGAATAAATGCTAATAACTTTCATAAAAGGTGCCGTTTACAACTACAAGTATTCCTTTATCTCTCAAAATTTTAGTTATATGTTTATTTTGATCTATTGGACAATATTTTTATTTGAGACTTAATTTTGCCCATAAGCCTGTTCCAAACGGCAGTAATGATTGACGACTTTGAAACGGTTATTACGAAATTACGCAAATATAACTTGATTATGGCAAAGTTAAGTTTTTCCACAATACATTATTGTAATTTACTTCACTAAAGTCCATTTGTTTCACTAAAAATTTCTCATAAAATATAATTGACCGTACGTTATGTCTGTTTCTGTTCTATTTATGAATGTTTACGGAAATTCTGCAGAAATACCAACTTTTTTCTATACATTCAAGAATGATTTTTTGTAATCGATGTGAAATAATACGACATTATTAGGGAAGATTAGAAACCACACCATTCTTTGGAAAAAATACCAAGTTTTTTCTATACAAGTTACAAGGATGATACGGATTTTTGCAATCCATGTAAATTAGTGAGGGAAGATAGCTACTCCGCCTGTTTTAAGAAATCAAGGAAGGGATGCGGTTTTTTGTTTATGTTTTAAAAAGATCTTTAGCATACAGAGCTTCTATTTATTTATATATCTCGGAAACTACCTTTTGTCAACTAAATTGTATAATAAAGCGTAATTAATAACATCACCGATTTTCAGTTGTAAGCAAAAATACGTTTTTATTTCTAATTTAATTTGAATGCAATTTTTGAAACCCGGTATTTTCAGTTGATTCGAACTTTCGAACAATATTTAATAAGTTGGTAAATATTGAAAGATTTATAGATTTATTAGGAACTACTAATTATTTAGGTAGTTTTGTGTCTAAAAGTTATGTGCAATAATTGTAATTATATGTATACTAAATTTTTGAACGCTTGGTATCTATATATATTTCAGTATTATTACATTGAAAACATAATTTATCTATTAATATTAAATAATAATAATAATAATAATTTGCTGTCGCGAAGCATTGCCTTAAACCATCTTTACCTGATCTTCATCATACAGTATAACGAATAAAAATAAATCTTATGTAATGAATTATATTATGTATAAATATACCAAGCAGACCAAAAGCAAATAAGTAATGTAATCGAAATCAATTAATAATATAAATATCTAACTTTGGTTTAAAATTTGATTCATATGCTGTTTGCTTCTTTTATAGAGTTATAATCTTCGCCCGAATCAAATTTGTTTGAACAATGATCCAATTAGCTTTTTTCCTCGAAAAGCTTTAAAAAACTTACTAGATGGCAACACGTCGGAGTATACAAAGTGTTTTAAATTAACAATTAACAGCAATTAGAAATGTGCGAATTATCAAACATATATAAATATTTTATTTTACTATTTAGTTCATGTCAAAAAAGATCTCTTCGAGAGAAGAATGGATATTTTAAAATATCAATCATACCGCCTTGAACTGGATAATTCAAGTGTATGGAAAGTGTCATTTTAAATAAAAAATCCAATTTCGCAGAAACTATTTATATTTCAGAATCCAGGTTTTGGCCATCTATTGAGCTTATTTAGAAGCATCTCATTATCAAAACTTTCAATTATTGGTTACAAAACGTTATTTCAATTTGAAAAATAAACATATTTAAATGGTTTTTTTATTATTTTGAAGAAAACTTACGAACCGATTTTTACTATGCGTATGTTATTTTGTAGGCTTATTTAACACTATATATATTAATTTTGTATAAAGATTTTTTCGACCAAAATCATCGTTTATGAGATAAACTTAAAAAATGGAAACAAATTATATTCAGGAAAACTGATCTTTGATCGAGAAAAACTGCATACAAAACTTTAAAGTGTTAAAACCTGGTTACATAGTTTTAATAAATTACTTGATTTTTTACTAAATTATCAAATTATATGTGGGAACGATTTTTGACCAAGTATTAAGTGTTTAGTACTGATCAACTCGGACTAATTTACTTGATCAATGTGAACAAGGCTTTAATGCCTTTTTTATAATTTTGTGCATCATACTATAAAAATTAGCCTTTACTGGTGGACATTTAAAATCTCACAATTATTAAATGAGAAACATATCTCTATGCAATTTGAAAACTTTCGAGGCGTTTTTTACCGACTTTCATTTTTCATCAGTCTATATTAAAAGTTCTTAAATGTCGCGTCATTGGAAATCGATCTAGCAGCTTGTATAAACTGCGTACATTGCACAAAACGAAATCAATGTCGTTATACATTTGAAAGTTATAGCTCGTATAAGTTCGAAAATTGTTTTAAAGTTGTGTACAATATGTTTAAAATAATAGTGTAGATCCGAGTTTATCATTTAAACAAGAAATCATGAAAACAAATATGTTTATACATACAAATCTTTTCTTGTTACATAATAATTATTAGTATTGTACTCTTTGTATCCAATTTTTTTTTTTAAATAAATTTAAGTAATATTTTTTAATAAGAGGATTAATATTGTATGAAAACAAACAATACTTATTGTACATACGTTCATTCTGGTCACTTGTAAACGCATTATTATTATTTATTACTCATAAATTACAATTAATACATTTAATTAACGTTACATAATATAAAATCTGTACCCGGATTTAAAATAATCATTACGTTTGTAGTTGATGATTGGGTATTATCATATACACAATATTATATTATGGTTCATTCGTAACCCGCTGTGGTATACATGGCAAATATTTATCTGATTAATTAAATCAATGAACTTGTTTGTAAAAATAAAAGATCTAATTATAAGTATTAAAAGGATATTAATTAGCCACAGAATTCGACACAAAAGTTTTTTTTTATATATAAATTTTAAAATTGTAAAATGGAAACATATAACAACATTTTTGTTAAAAATCTAAGACCCGCCTATGATATTTATCATTCTACCATGGATTTTCGAGGATCGATACAGTATTTTTCCTGCAAATGCTAATGCTAGGCACTTTGAAAACGAGAAATTAGTTTTCTTACTAACAGTGAAAGTTTTTACTATACTGGCAAAAGTATTTTTGTTTAGCGAAATAGGCATAGGAATGACATAATTAATTTGAAAACCAAACAGCAAACGAGCAGACTCGACCTCGAAAATAACTCGCTAGAAAAAATAAATGTGTTAAATAGTACTACTAATAAACAATTTTTTTTAAGTAACCTTTTCCACTACGAAAGTTATATAGTGACTACACTGAGAATATATTCAATCTATACAACAACAATTCAAGATATTCACTCATCTATGTTCTGACCGTGTTTATTGTTGATTGACTTTGGTGATCGGTTAAGATCGGTAATCACGTTACGTCAGTGGGGGTCATATAATAAACAAATTATCGGACTTTTTAGGGTTTTTTATCGGCTCTTATATTTATCGGTTGATTATTTCAGCAATTTATTGTGATATACTCATGGCATTTCTTTCTTCCATATGATATTCAAAGACTGCATCAGCCCTTTAAATGTTTAAATCAATATTTTTATCTTGTTATCTTCTAGACAAATTTCATAATCATATGAGATTAAAAAGATCCAAAAATCAAAACTACAAAGTAGATAACGCTTAAGTAGTTTATAACATGAATATAACAACAATACCAACGAATGGATTACGTAATTCGCATTTAAAACTAAAACCATAAATTATCTATAAATAATCAAAACTAAAATCATTTCATATTTTTAAGTTCAATTCATAAATTACTTTTTACGTTTTTGTTCAAAAGCAGATAAACTGGTTGATGATAAACTTATTTTAAACAAAATAAATTTTATATGAACTCCACACAAAATCCATATACACTCAAAAAGTCTGTAAGTCGAGAGGCCTTAAACCTGTTTGCTACACACGCATATATTTGAATCGATCAAATCTTGCATCCAAAAATATTGTTACAAATACAGCAATGGAATAATTAAACTAAAATTATTGTTTAGTTATTATCTTGCTGTATTTGTAACAACAATGCTATGTTTGTATTAAACTGGTTGAAGTTATAGATTTTATTAAACTGGTTAAAAGACGGGTTTGAGTACTAAATCAACAAGGGTAGTTAGTTAATTTAAAATATGCAATAATTTAAGAAAATAATAATATTATTATACTCGACAAAAACATAATATGTCAGAATAAACTTATTTTAGTCTAAAGTTTGTTACGCTACCCAATATTAACCCCAAAAAGAAAATTTTAGTATAGGTGTTCATAGAAACACCTAATTAGTTCATGTCCGACTGTCCATCCGTTCGTCCGTCATCACGATAACAGAAAAATAAAAAAGATAACGAGCTGAAATTTTTGTAACGTATTTTAAAAATAAAAAGTGAATTTAAGTCCATGAATGAATAAAATCAGTCCATTAGCTCCAATGGATTTTAAACTATAAAAGAAAACTTTAAATCAAAAAAAAAATGTTTATTCCTTTCATACAAACAACTTTTGTTTGAAAATTTTTTTCGTAAAATGTTTGAGTTTTCCACAATTTGAGCTCAAATTTGGCGAATAAACATATATAGTTAATAACAATACATATTATTATACATATATAACTGTATTGACTGCATATTTATAGTATTTTAAGAATGTTAATTAAAAATAGTCAAAACAATGAAATCCAATCATTTATTATTATTATCTGTTAGTCGTTATCTTCAATTGTTAAAATATCTATTTTTGAAATCATTAAGCGTTTATTTTCTGTAAAATTTGCATCGATTTGAATCCCGGAAAAAATAACCATTATAATTTCTGGTAGTTTATAGTTTGTATATAGAGGTTAAAGGTACATTCTTCACTCATTTTAATGTTATTTGAACATGCTAGTAATTAAAATAATTCATCGACTTTGCCTGTATGCAGTTTTATTCGGCATAATTAATTTTATTTATGTCAAAATAATATGTACGGCGTGGGTACTGTTATTTTTTTTAAATGATTTAAATGTGTTTGTTTCCAAGATATTTGAGATGTTCCAATAAATCATGCATGAAAAAACAATTAATTTCTCTTCATACGAAGCATGTTCGATGATTATCTCACTTACTTTAGTAAAGCTGATTGCATATTCGATTATATATATAGTGAAATCTGGTTAAAAGGATCCTCGTGTAAGAAATTGCTTACATAAAAATACCACGAATAATACACTTTTGCATCAGAGATTTCATTTTTCAATTTTAACGATGTTTACCTCCATAACTAAGACCTTAACCTGTATAATTAACAATAATTTAGTCTGCCATCCGTAACGAAGGACACTGTCATTTTAAACTGACCTTTTGGGAAAAAATAAATGATAAACCTTTTTAAATGATAAAAAATCGATTCCTTAAGATTTCAGTTATCTAGTTGTTATATAATTGACTACAATGCACTTGACAAAGCTTAACTTTTACCTGCCTTTAATTTCTACCCTTATTATTTTATATCAATTCAATGTAGGTAACTATACACAAAAGTAAATGAAGTCATATTCAATTTAGTCGAAAGCTACCAATTTTTTTAAAGGTATGCGAAACACCAATTATATTTTTATTATTATTTGCCAGTCTATCCGACTGCCTTAGAATAGTTAGATGAGCTTCATCTAACTATTTTAGGATAGAGATAGAGGCCTGAAATTTTTGTAGCAAGTGCTAAGCTTAAAATGTGTTTTCAAGTGAACTACTAAATCGTTCAAGGATTCGTTAACGATGGTTTTTGCAAACCGTCACCAAATTAGCAACGAGTAACATCTCCTCAGAGAATCATTACAACTAGCTAATTCATACTGATGATGACTACTTTGTAGTCGAAATACGTATTTATAAAATATAAAATAATTTGATCTTGGAAATTGGGGAAAAATCGAAATTTATTGGTATAAGTGTTAATAGAATCACACCCATAAGTCAATAACCATATGTCGAGTATCTAAACAATTAACTGTGTTACCTTCACTTGTTTTAAACATGTATGATAAATAGGTTGTATCAACCAACATCTTCATTATTCAATATAATTATTTTGGAAACGAAAAAAACCATCAGCGAAAACTAATCATTATATAATATTTAACGTTTCAAAATTAGCTTTTATGGAATTAGTATAAATATATATTGAATCGTGCTTGAATTAAAAATGACAATTAAATCTAGATAAAAAAAAAACAACCTTGGATTCATAGATGATATTGGTAAACTTGAAATAAGACGGAAACAAACATAGATTTATATTGATTCAGTATTGATTGTAATATGAAAATTGAACATTATTAATAACATAATGCCGATGTACGTTTTATTATTAAACGGCATTTAATACAAAACATTATAAATGACCTTCATAAAATTTTTGACAAGTTACAGTTAATCAAACCAAGTATTAAAAATACAATCTTACTTTTTTTCTTATTGATATGGCTTTAAGACTTTTAAAAACTAAAAAATAAAAGTTATTTATGCAATGATACAATAGATATTTTTAATAGTGAATCTTGAAATATTTGGGATGGGCAGGCAAGTATGTAATATCATCATCACATGGGGACAGCTTATCATCAAGAAAACATGTTTAACATTAATTGAACAACAATTTTTACAGTTTTTCGTCAACAATTATTTCACTATACCGTTCTTAGTATACAGAAGATTTCCCCACATTATAGTTAAGGATTCATGGTTCGAGATAAAAGTGTTCATCTTATCTATACGAAATATTATCTCTTTGATAAATACCGTCTCAGTTTTGATTTAACGCCTCAGTTTTTATTCTTTTATTCTTACGCTACATAATGTTGGATAACAGGTTTACGCATGAGTAAAATAAAATTGGTATCCTGAGGTTTGTTCAATACAAAATATAATCCTTTAGGAAGATCTCTCGGTAGTAATAGAAAAAATAATTTAGTAAATAATGTTTCGAAATTTTAGTATGTTATAGTTAGCGAACAAAATCTGTACCCAAATTTTGGTTGTATATAATATGTTTCGTTAAGTATAACATACTAAAAATGCGTATCATTATCTACTAATGTATTTTTTTTCTATTACTGCCTAGGGATTTTTCTTAAATGTGCTTAAATATTGTTTATTTATGTGGAACTATGCTTGGTAACTTTTAAGTAACCTAAAAAGTTAAGCCATTCGTTATTAATTAAAACACAAAGGTATATTCAAATAAACAAAAATTGCGTCGACCTCAATCTACCACGTCAATACAATTATTAATTACAAATTTAATGATGTTTTACAATTTTTTTCAGTTTAAAATGAACAAATTTACAAATAAACACAACATAACGATCGGGTATTTAATGTTTATAAATAGGGTGAAAAGTACAAGTGTCGCATTGTTTTTTTTTTTATGTAAGAGAATAATTTATTATATATTTTTTTCATGTACCGCTACTAAACGGCAGTATACCACTTAGAAGCTCATAGACTTTATGCAATATCCAACCTTCCCACCAATCATGTATTTAATTTTTTAATAAATAATATTGGAAGAGAAATAAATAAAGGCTGGGTTGGCCACTGTTTACAAACCAAAATATTCTGAAAACAGAGTTAAAACGCACATAAACATCACAATTGTAATTAATTAGGATTTATTCATTTTCCGATCCTTCTTTTTGCTAATGTCTCCTGTACACTTTCTTTAGTAAATTAAAAAAACTGTTAAAAATAATTAGAGCGCAGTTTCATAATATATATCTACACTTAAAAATATATTGGCACTTCACTCCATTTATAGATTATACAATTCCTTTATATTTGGACATACATATGGATAAACATGATAAAATCAATACTTCGGTTGTAAAATCAATTATTAAAAATTAATGAAGATACTGTCAAAAAACCTTGTTAAGTAAAAGAAGTTCTCACTTTCGTTTTCATACATTCAATGTAGTTTATAAGTGTTGCTACACATGATACCCAATACCCATAAATAAAAACCTTTTAGCAGGTACATAATTATTGATACATACCTGAAACTAATCGTTTTATTAAATTTAAGTAAATAGATTTTTAACAAATAAATTATTCTTATTTATTTACTTACTTTAAAATGTGAAAAAATTAAAAAAACTTTCTATAAATATAAATTTCTTTATAAATATTTTTGGACTTTTAGTTCTTTAAATTCTCAATAAAAATAATAATTGCAATTTCGTTACTTCAAATTAATGTAGTCGATATATTTGACAGCGTGCAATTATATATAAATAAAAGTTAAATAGGGAAGATGCACAATTTTTTTTTATCACTTCAATTGATGTGTCTTTACTTCACGAACATGACTTTGAAGTTTTTTTTTTTTTTTTTTAAATCTAATAAGATTAATATTAAAATTTGGACGTTCTTAAATAAACAAAGAAGAAGATTTGCATATATGACGTCATACATGTTCATCTCCATAGTGATTATATATATAGAAGGACCATTCTAGGATAATAGGTCCTATCAATGTCCATGGCACTTATATATCTACAATTATATACAATTTCCTTCAATATTTAAGATAATTAATGTTTGTATGCACAGATGAGTTGATTGTAAATAAAAGTGTTACAAATTATATTAATAATTAAAACTTATAATTAAATTTCTTTGCAAGGGAGAGATGGAAAACAATCTTATTCGTTTTTGAATCAATATTAATATAATTTTCGAATGTTGTTTGGTATTGAGTGTTGTTTTACATTTTTATGGAAAAAATAGCAAATTTTTGGTTGCACCCGACTTTATGCAGTTGAAAAGTTTCATGCATTCGAGTAAAATGACAGTATAGTATCGAATCTATTCTTCGACTATAGTTCTAAACATAATTTCGATGTTAAGCAAGCACATTTTCAATCCGTTTGATAGCAGATATAATATTATTCATTTTCTACAGCCACTAGTTCCATAAACATAAATAATGGCATAGAATTAGGATATATCCATGATTTAAAATGATTGTCTCAGTTAAATTTATCATATTTAGTACCTTAAAATGACTCATCAAACTCAAATTAATGTTTTTTTACGATTTTTTAAAGTTGATTCATCAAGTATTTTTACATAAATAATAAATAATATATTTATTTAATGGAAAATAATATAATCAACCAAAAAGGAAATTAATAAAAACTAGTCTTCAGAATATTAATGAATCGCATTGAGGTCTAACCGCAAATATTATTTTATGGATTTGCTAAGGACAAGTAATAAAATCGATATTTATACTTTTGAATTCGCTTGAAAATTTAAATGTATAGTTATGTAAATGTGTATCATTAAAGTTTATTCATGTCATCAGTCACGTCACAGTCCAGCCATTCCACCAAAGTCAGAAATAATATTCTTCTGTAAAAACTAATTGAGGATATCCTCACTTTTCCGTCACAGTTCAGATTTAATGATTAAGTACGGGCAGCTTCAGTCACTGTTACGTCATTTTTAGATTTGTCGCCAACAATATTTTTCCAATTTGATGGCATTTTGAAGTGAAACTTCTTTAGGCGCGACTAGGGAGTAACTCAGATTTTTTTTCTGACGGAAGTAACGTTTCCGCCATTTAAAAATAATAATAATTCTGATTGGTTGTAAGTATGTTTCCGCCATTTAAAAATAATAATTCTGATTGGTTGTAAGTATATGTCATATACTACACGCTTCTTGACTTAATTAAATTTTTTGAAAATCTCTAAATATACTTGTTTATTTATTACTTTTAAAATAAGTAAATTAAAAATAAATTTTTTGACAATTGCGACATTTTATAATATTAAATAACAAGGTTATATTGACATGTGCTGATCTAACCTTCAATTTGCTACTCTCAATTATTTTAAGAAATTATAATGACATTCAATTACCTGTTTCGAATGAATAATATTAATATAACATTTAAATAATCTTTGTAAAGCACATGAATAATAAATATAATTAAATTATAATATAATATTTATTTATTTAAGTTAATATTTAATCATTTCAGTGATATATGTCGTCAACGCCAAAGAAGTTTCACTTCAATCGCGCGTAAAGGTTACACGCACACTTTTTTTTTTGTTGTATGTTAGTGTGGGAATACACGACCCATTTAAGGAACAAGAATAGCACGATTACTGAACTGTGAACTGACACGGGACATACATATATAGGTGGTAGACTGGCTATTTCTGATTGAGACTGGTCGGTGACTAAACTTTCATGTGGCTGATATAATTGATCACATTTAGTCTGAATAGACCCTTACAGAAGGCTATACGAGTACCGGAACGGCTTGTAAACCTATTACTTTCTTCGTCGATTAATAATGAGTCTACGTTTTCTGCATTATCCATCCAATTATTTTTACGTGCACAATTTAGTTTGCCAATGTCCGATTACACAAACTCATTGTAAATAGTCATTTTGGTAATGTCTCATGCAATTGGTATTTATGGCATTATTAATGGTTATAATCATTGTGGTAAAAATAGTTTATTATCTCATATTATGCTACAAAGAAAAATATTTGTTACATACAACTTAAAATAGTGGAGAATTATCAATTATATTATATATCCGTACCGTGCATAATACGTAGAATGGACTACTCAATAGTTTGATGCGTTACGAGTATCTAAAATTTGTAGTAAAACATTCAAATTATAGATATATATTATTTTTTCAATTGTTTCCATGTAAATTGTATAGCAAATGTCAAAAAAAAAATTGTTGAATAATTTACAAAAATGACATTTAATTAAAGTTATTGGGTTGAAAATTGTAAGAATGATCGAAGAAATTGCATAAGTAATTAATTTTTTTATTGCAAATATAAACATAATTATTATTTAAATTTTTTAATAAAATTTAAGAAATTTCCAATGTTAAATCACATACCATCCACAGACTTATATATATCAAATGATAAACTTACATTTCGTAACCATAGAAACGAATGAAAACATTTTAAAGCCCAATGCCCATAGTGTATCAATAAGAGATTACAAAAATCTAAAATGGGAAATTTGTTACCTAAAAAATAAAAATAGTGCCTACCATAGGATTTTCACATAAATATACGTCATAGAATGACTTATAAAGTGTTTAAATAAAATTGTTAAAGGTTTATCTTCAAATTTCTCAAGGAGGAAATTTAAATTATGTAAACTCTATTAAAACCACCCTACACAAATATTTAAATATATTACCCTGGTAAAAGGTTGATCTAAGTCGTAATGGCTATGAAGTCTATCATAAATCAATGTTTAAAAACAGAAAAGATTATCTGTATAGATTTCTATCAGATATCTGGAAAATTACTCTGTGTAAAAATTATTTCGTTAAAATTTAACGATAAAACGATATATTCAAAGGTGTAACTAATAAATTTTTTATTTTTCTTAAAGTAGTATAATATTTCTATAAAATGAGACCAATTTCTAAGTCGAATAATTACAGATAACTTGCTCATAAAATATTAGAATAGTGGCCGAAAAACCGCGATTTTTTAGATTTTTGCCAATTACTCTATAGCCATGTGAATTTGAATTATAACGATTTAAAGTAATTAAAATTTGCTATAAAATGAGATCAATGTGGTTTTTCTAAGTCAAATAGTTACAAATATATGGGTTTTTAAATAGGAATGGTGGCTGAAAAATTACGATTTCGTCGCATTTTTTCGGATTTTCTTCGGCAATAACATTAAATGAAGTATAACTGATTTTTTAATATGAGTTTGGATCAATAATGTGAGTCAATATTCTCAAATTCTCGGGGTTCGGATTTTATCGCCATTGGAATTTGCAATTTTTTAGCTGTGCGAGTTCATAAAATTTTATGAACAAGATTCCGACTGTTGCAAATCAGGATTTAGGACTCACTTTAATGGTATACAACTCATATTCAAAAATCCGTTATAGGTACTTCATTTAATATAAGTTGATGCCTTATTTTTGTACGATTTGCTTGTGCTATATAAGCCAAATATAATCTAGAGCTAGTATTTGTTGTTGAATTACCAAAGTTTTCGTTGTCAAAAATCTAACTAAACATAATTGAGCTACCTACAAAATTCGAGCAAGGTATTTATAAATTATATAACAGTTTATGAGAATCAGGATTACTTTCTGTTAAGAATGATATTCTGCCTTGTAAATCAACGCAATGAAAATTATTATTTCTTGTAATTTCGTCATAGTTTATGCGGGGGTATTTTTATTTAATTTTTTTTTTAATTGTTCCACACTATAAAATAATTATTTCCAAACATATCTCAAATTACAAATTTGTAAAACTGTTCAGTTACTTAATCGCCGTTGTATAATAATAATGTTCATTATTTTATTATTATAGGTAAAGATTAATTGACAAGTTTGACAAATAGCATTGATGATATTTAATAAAAATAGATAGTTAATTAATATAATAAAATCATAAGAGTTTGTTTTCAGAAGTTTATTTTTTTTTTTTAAATTTTTTATATATATATTTTTTTTAATGAATTAAATATGGAATGCAATTACTTAATTGTATATTTATAAATAAATAACTAATAAATCTGTTCTAATGAGGTAAGAAAATTATAGGATGTAACCAGACTTAATTAACACTTAACGCGTTTTATTTTATTTTCGTTTTTTTTTAGTGTATATCGTTTGATGTTTTATGTATTTGTATTCAATATAAGAAGTATAAATTCAAAACATGTTTTGTAACATAATTGTAAAAATACTTAATATTTTAATCACTCAAATTAACACCATTCAGATTTATTTTACTAATGGTCTTCGTTGCTTAGTTATGATTAGAGCGGGAATCCATATCCTAAATCTGTGTGATTAATTAGATGAAATAAAATTATATAATAACATATAATATATTTAAAACAATTTTTTACCTAAATAATAAAAATTAAATCTCGTAAACTCGATCTCACACCGTAGAAATCGTGTATTTTATAATTTTTAATAGATATATGAAAGTATTTTCTCAAAATAAATACGATTTCTTGCCGTATAATTACATTTAATTTTAAACCTTTTATTCCTGTAAAAACGGCGTCTGCTATTTTGGTACTACCGTATGATACTGGTATAATACATTGAGAACAGAACACAACCAAACGCTTTCAAAAATTTTATTTATAGTTAAAATAATTTCTTAGATTGAACTGGCGGATGGCAAATAATATTTTTTATCAAAATGACGTGATACAAAGGTAGCCTAGTTTTTAAGCCATGTGGTATTAAGATTAAAATATCGAATTTTAATTTTAAGATACAAAATTAATCATTCTTTTATGACTCAAATTCAAAATATTTAAGACAAACATAAATTTTAATGTTGCAAAATTTCATGCTTTATATTTCCCTATCGAAAGTATCGTATTACTCCAAGGGGTAACGTTGCATTGGTAACGTGGTAATTTCAGGCCGATCAATTTTCGATTTTATTGAAAGTTTATTTGAAGTTGATAATCGAACGGCGGTTCAACAGGCGCACCCAAGGTGAACAAATAACAATGTGGAAGAATAATAAAATATATTTTAGGTCGCTAGAAATTAATAATAGGGATAATTTTAATAATGTAGTAAATAAACAAAATAGTCAGCAGAATATTTACGGGTGGAATAATTTTCAGCTGAATATGACATTTAATTGCATTAGATGGAGATTGCATGGCTACTCAGAAGAAATTTTTATCCCACTCGCCCACCCTCTCGGCCTGCTGACTTTCATAACAGTGTATGACTACTAATAAACATTCAATTCCAACATGAATTAATCGATTTGAAATGATTGTGTCATTTGCAAACGCTACATTCCGGACCATATTATGTTGTAGCTGTTAGTTAATTCCTACACCATTTTTGATGAATTTGCTAAGACTTTGTCTTAGAATTAATTGCCTATTATCAAATATTATGCAAAATTATCGAAATGGGTCAGACGAATAATATAAAAACCTTGAAACCTAGAAACCTATCAGAGAATATATAAAATATATAACAGGTGAAAAATAATCAATTAAGCGTAAAATAATTTGAATGAAAACAGTTTAACAGAACCCATTTTCTTTGAGCGTGTGGAATGTGTAAAAAATAATAATAATTTGTTAAAATAACAACAATACTCAAATGAGTAACATGAATACAGAATTAATGTGAAGAAAAAACAAGAAATTTCTAAAAAATAAAATCACAATTATTTATAATGTAAATAATTTGGTTAAAAACAACAATAAATATATTTAAAATAAGCAAATTATTTGTCAAGGCTTTGTTGAGCGCTTCCTTTGTACTCAAGCTATTTCTATTCAGATATATAATTTTTTGTATTTGTAATTATTTTAAGATTTAATAATAAAAATAAATAAAAATGTAATCTTTTTAATAACCCGAGCTTATCTTTACCTGTGTTAGCCCATATCGTAAAATTAGGAAAAAATCGCTTAGGAGACTAAATAGGTTGGGGGCTATCAATAACTTAGCTCTCTCAATGCGAAGTTTCTTCGTAACTTATCAAAACTAAACGTTTTGAGCACAAAAATCCAAAATAAAGCAGCTAATGAGCACATAAATAGCATTAAATTTTGAAAGATTTCGACTAATTTTCACAAAACTAAGTCAATGTTAAGATAGATCCTCCCCACATTTAAAATTTTATTTTCTCCTAAACGGTTTCAGTAAAAATAATCAAAAATAGAGCAACTAATTATAATATAAATACCACTTAATTTTTTGATGGATTTAGAATTTTTTTGCTACCTAGGGGAGTGGACTGGTTTCGCATGGGTTTTATCTTTGTTCCCTAGCACATGTTATAATTTATAAATATTGTATATTTCTCATACTTTATTATGTAATACAATTCTACACAAAACACTTTATACATAAAAAGATAATAAAATATATTTCTACCTACATTAAAAGGTATGTCTCTCAAATAATAGACATTAAAATAATTTAAATATCTCTCAACTAACTCCTAATATTAAATTGTTTACAATATTAGCATATCATTGTGATTTATTGCATCTAAAATAATTTATTATAATAATACAATATTAATACCTAATCATTTTACAATATTTATTGTCAATCAAAATTGAATTCTTCACAACTTTCTTTTATTAGGAGTTTATTTGGTTATGAAGAAAGGAAACACCAGAAGCTGCATTGTATTTTAAGTTCCTGATTTATGTTATTTATATAATAATATTATATAAAATGTTACCAAAGGTTAATTAAAAAGGTCAAAGAATTTTAAATAGGACTTAAATTAATTTGAATTTGTTAAATCATAAAGATAATATTAAAAACTATGATCAACAATGTTTCACAATTTTCTTTTTAATAAAACCGTTTTTATTCATGAAATTCAAGGTTATAATAAATCGTAAATAAATAATGCAAGTGCCCGCTAACACAAAATGAAAATTATGTTAGATTTGCAGAATAAAATAGGTATGTAAATTAAGAATAAGTGCCTAGAAACTTGAATTTTTCGTATATGAAAATTATAAGTGGAATTAATAATACTAAGTAAACTAAGTAAATGAATTTGATAATAAACTGTATTCAATATTATTAATTCATTATTATTAATATTAATAACATTAATCATTACAGACCAAAGACCAGCGTATCTAATTGAGACACACATAAAATTGGCATTTTACTATAATTTCTTTTATTTATTTTTACTTTAAAACGACTACAATAAAAATCTAGTTTGGAGTGAAAACTTCTGAATGCGTGTTTGCGATTTTTGGATGTGTAAAAGCTTATGAGACTTAATGTTATTATATATGTTGCTTGAGTTATAGTTTAACCAACTACCTTAAAAAACATTGACTTTTCGTCATGTTGTCGTCTCTTGATGTTTTCTATAAACGTTATAGCGAATTAACTTAAAGATTCAGTGTCTTACTTGAAAACGAAGTTTTACATTAAATTTTTATGAAGATATTAGCAGTTGCCGTCATTCGTAGATATTTCCTTCTTTGTTTAATTAGAAATTTTGAATGTTGAATTTTGCTTACTTTTATAAATTTAAAAAGATAACTTCAGATCCATGTTGAAGTAATAAACAATTTAGTCCGGTCTACTATTTATTTGAAAATTCAATCAGCTATTTCATTGATTAAACTTTTACTTCTTTCGGCGGTCACCAATAACTTTTTTGTTTTTTTTGTATTTTTTTAATTTTTACTTTTGTCTAGTAAATTAATTATTAATTTTACTATATTTCTGTATTCAAAGGACAATAAAATGAAGAAAATTACAATGCAGTAATTTATATAAAATCCTTAAGGCCAATGCAAATACCGTTTAAAATGCCAAAAAAAGAAGAAAAAATAAATAACAAGCAAACTTTTGTGGGTGGAAACTTTCATGATTTTCAAAAACTAAATAATTATAAAATATGGACATAAAAATAGAAACAATAAATAATAGTATAAACAATGTCAACAAATATAATGAATACAACCAATTATCTGTCAAATGCATGTCATCACTTAAAACATGTCAAAAATATCATCAATTTTTTAAGATTATTGCGTAAATGTTTATAAACAAATACATTGAATGTTGCATCCGTATTATCTAATTGAAAAAATATATTCAAATTCTTAAACTATCAAGGTCGTCTCTATACATTTGACATTCCATTTTTATGGAATTGGTAATGTATTTATTTAGTTGTTTTTTTTATTGTAAAAGATACTTTTTTGTGTGAATAATTATTTTATGTTTATTCATTGAATTAGGAGTGGTTTATCAAAAAAGAATCTCCGTATGACAACTTGCTTATGAAATTGTTTTATAAATATCATTTCAGTGAATAACAATAAAGAGTGTCCCATTCCCAAAGATGGAATATAGATGTTGCTGTATTTGCTCAATCAAATACCTCTGTAAAAGATACTCTGTGAGAAATTTTTCTGGTAGGAAATTTGTATGAAATATTTAATAATTTAAGTAAGTTTAATTTTTAAATCTGCAAATCCAAAACAAAATTAATTTTTCTACAGAAATGTACAGAAAGTGTCACATTCAACAAAACGTATGTTTATCAAAAACCAATGAAACAATGCCTGAAATTATTTAATTTGCTTAGAAAAAATCTTCGAAAATTTTATATAAACATCAGCCATTAAGTCTGAATGGCTTTAAATAAAACTGCCAGAAGTTGTAACGTGACTTCTGAAAAAAAATATTGTATATGTGTGTGATTGTACAAATTTGCGTTTTTATGTATCATTTTTTTGTAACACGATTACTCACGGCAAATAAATAAATTCAATCTTAATTTCTTACAGTCTATTCAGAATCGTGACCCTAGATATTGGACAAAATCTGTCAATTGAGTCTGATTCATCCATGACTCAACTTAAACTATAAGAGATAAAAGAAAAGTTTAATTAGAAAAAATGTTTGGTTTTTAAAAACAATTGCAGTATTTTCATTACGAGCTTTTATTTGACGTACTTCTCGTTTTCCGATTGAACTGAAATTGAGCATACATATTTAAATCGGACGACAATACAATATTATGATATTATATAATACAAAAATAAAATGTTAGCGCTGAAAAACTTTGTTCATTATTTCATTGAGCTTTCACCATTTGATATTAAGCCTTTAGCTTTTATACTAAAAATTCTAAAATAAAAAACTTTTTTAATAGCTCTTTTATCGCCTAATTCTATAAAATATTATATTTCAAAATATATGTTTTATTTATAATAATGGAGTTTCATATATTTTTTTCTTAATAATTTGTTTCTTAATTGATTTAATAATTGTTATAATACAATTTATTTATTGTGGAGCTTTCTTATAAAGAAGGATGAGACTTTAATTTAATGGGTCCTTTGTGGGACACATTAAATTAAATTTAGCGTACTAAATAACTATCCTATACAATGCGTCTGCCAACCTCTTTAATTTAACTGTAAATAAAAATAATAAATAAATTTAATTTTATTTATACTACAAATTTGGCAGCAAATATATATGGGTGGAGGCGTTAAGATAATAATATTTAAAAATTATTATGCGGCTCTTCAGACAAATTTTGAATCCATCCCACGGACATAATATTATACGTATTCGAGGTGTGTGGCTTATAGTTTGTAATGTATTTTTTTAAGTGAAATTATTTTTTATTCAGAATTTCGCTCCGTAAAAAAAAATAAATTTCCATGAATCCATATTAGGTTTTACATGGATTCATTAATAAATTTTTATCACTAATGTAAATAATGATTTATATTATTATGTATCTAATTATTGTGGTTATTAAATGACCTTGGAAGTTGAAATGACCTAAAATAAAATAATAAAATTAAAATGATTCAAATTTACTATCCAGGTGCTTAAACGTTAAGTTTAAACGACAATTTTCAAATAGAAATTACTCACAATTGAATTTATCTATCTTAAGAGAATATCCATTGCTTTTAGTGACAGATAATTGCCATAATAATGCCAAATAATTAAAATGTTAGAAAATGATCAAAGTTTCAATGATAACTTTTCTTAAATTTTGACCAAAAATTATTTGAGTTTTGTATAGTTATCATTTTAAACAGAAGAGGGCATCATAGCGATGTCAATAGAATAGGGAAATATAGCGATGTTAATAGATAATAATAATACAAAAGCATTTCATTTTACCCAAAATCAACAAAAATAACACAATTTTATTCAATTTTTCAACATTTTTTGGTCAAATAAAAAAAGTAACCTTTTGTAGCAGTTTGAGGGCACTGAATTCCCAGTTTGAATCCGCACCTATCTTCTTAAATTCATAAATTTTCATTAAATATTAATTGTGGAATCAATAAAAAATAAACAGTTATTACTCATAACGTAAAATAAATTAATTTACCCTGAAGGGAATAAATACTTTGTCATCTTTTTACATTTGCTAAAAATATCGCTATAGTCAATTATGAATATATTTTTAAAAAAAATTTATTCAAAAAGCAGGAAAAGAACCTTCACTTTTTAAATCTTTTTTTATTACACATTTTTCCGTTATTAATAAGATATAATTCTTAGATAGATGAGAAATCAAAATTCTTTAATTTATTGTAAATATACCGTTTTTATTGGTGAAATACACGTTTCTCAAAGCTTTTTATCATGAAAATTTTACCACTTATTTATTTGTATAATTATATTTCAATACTGAAATCTGTTAAGAGCCAATGCTTATTTTCATGTTTTATAATTATGCACTCTTTAATTTAAGGTATGTTTTTTGACGTGGCTACGTCTATGTTTACGTTTATACTCGGGTACGTAAATAAGTGAACGAAGTTAGCCGGTAAGTATGAAAACTAATTTTTGAAATAGATGAATAGAAACCCTGAAATTTTTGCTATATTATATAGTTTACACGTTGAGTGTGCAATGTATAAGTTATATTTCATATGTTTTTAGGGATGATCATCTTTTCGCGAATAAAATTTTCTGCGCCAATTTCGTTAAATATTTTTGGTATACAAAAATGTTAACAAAATCGATTCGGGAGACGCTGTTCGATTTCGGAAGTCCCCTGATCAAATCTGGAGATGTAGCAGCCCAATATATATATATAAACATGATCAACAAAAACAACATATAACCTGTTCAACTCAATTGGATGACTATCAATTTTATTTATGAAATATTTAAATACGGGTAATTAAACAAATTAAAAACCTGTTTTATATTAATAAAATGTGATTTAAAAGAACTTTTCATTTATATTTTCTTTAAGATATTATTTTCCACACATTTCTTCATTTGAATTGGTTAAAGTCAATATAAATTTATTCAGTAAGGTTATCTTATTGGATAGGATTTCAGTTTAGTTTTATTTTAGTGGTTTTACTCGTACAGTCTTAAATGGAACATCTGGCCCAGGAATAAAAAAGCGTCACTTTTTCATATCATATTTGAGTTTCTAGACATTTAAGATTATAGATCTCAATGAATATGTATTATTTACTGTACTTTCAATACTTTATACAAACGGATTATTTATAGCGATTCTGGAATATATTTGATTGCTGTTATATAAATATTCATTATGATAAATAATTTTGATTGTCAAGGATAAAAAAAATTATATCATACACCTGGGAAGTCCAAGTAATGAATAGGTCTTGTTGAATTTATTCGCAATAATTTTGGAGTAGGCGAGCTTGAGTTATTTTAATGATAGGGGAACTGTATTCCAACTGTACCTATACGTTTCTATTCATTAACATGGTATTAATAATTTGGACGAACTTTAAAACTGATTTTCAAGAATCTGAAAGTCGATGAAAATTAAGTTACATCAGATTAAAATACGATTAAGAGAAAGTATATTAAATAAGAGTTATAAAATAATAACAAAAATTAATTTTTGTCATTTTTTGCACATAAAATTATTAATAAGATAAAATAAAAACAACTTTTATTCATTTATTAGTTTCGTTACGCAAACACTGACAAGAATAACAATAAAATTAATAAAAATCATTTATTAATGGTTTTCAAAATACTATTTCATGCTTTTGAAACGAAAAACATTAAAACTACTACTTATGTTAATCATAAAATCAATGTTTTTGTAAATAGGTAAAATGTATAATAAAAAATTTCAATAATTACATTCAACAGAAGTAAAGAAAATTTTTATTGTTAATTAATTTATTTCTAATGTAAATATATTTTTATTCGCGATATACATAATATGACAGAGTATATTAATTTTAGTCTAAAGTTTGGACCGATAGGAAATATTGACCGCAAAAATAAAATATTTGTATAGATGAACTCAAAAAAAAAGAGTTAACGAGCTGAAATTGATGTATTCTAAACATAGAAGGTGAGTTTAAGTTCGTGAATGAGCAAAATCAGTCTATTGGGACCAATGAATCGCTAAACTTACTTTTAAACTGTAAAAGATAGAAGAAAATACCAAAAATGTTTATTTTTTGAAACAAACAACTTTTGTTTGAAACATTTTTTTTGTAAAATACAAATTTGGCTAATAAACATATATCATCATATATGTATACATAACTGAATTTTTATAATGATAATTAAAAATACTCGAAACAATGAAGTTAAATCATATATCGAGTATCTAAACAATTAGCTCTGTTAGTTGTTAACTTCACTTGTTCAATTATAGCTTAAGATCATTTTATCACTTAGCTTATGGGGGAAAGGTTTTACATATGTTCCGCTCTAAGAAGACTGAAATATACGTAAAAAAACATTAACATTTTAGAAACTTGCAAGCATACAATTCATTGGACAATTTCAAGAACCAAAAAAGATTTATGGTAATATTTTCATATTTTATAATATATTTTATGTTATCACATTTTAATACATATGGTTTTATGTATTATCTTCAAATAACTTAACAGTTCTTATTTTATTATTAAGTATTATTAAAGCTTGTTTTCAAAAATATTTTGTCCCGTACATTTTTGTATCTGCTATACCTCGTAAATATAATAAAACACTATATTTTTGGCATCATTCCACAAATATTCCAAAAAGTCATGTATAAGATATTCATAGAATTTTTATTGGCCAATAATTTTTTTAAATAGGGTCGCAGTTTAATTTAAAAAATTTATATTGACCACGAGATATATAAGAAAGCCAACACCCATGATTACTGAATAAAAATAATAGCAGTACATACAATTTTTGCCATGTAATTTATTTAAAAAAATATGAACAATTTTTATACATAAACAAGAGATTGGTTCAAATTCAATATAAATCGCTGAGACAAGATACTTTATACCATATCAAACATAAATTGTCCAATCGGAATAACTACTCTTTGATTATATACAGTTTTTGTTCTAAAATTTGGTTATTTGAAGTTTCAAATAATTGCTAAGTTATTATTTTTTTAAACAAATTTTCATATAAAAACAAGTGAAGATAACAACAAAAATAATTAATTGTTTAGATACACGACACATGATTGAATATCATTGTTTGGACTATTTTTAATAAGCATGCATAAAATACTATAAATATACAGTCTATTCAGTCTATACAGTTATAAAAGAATACTTGTATAATAATGTATTGTATAACAATGTATTATAATTGCCAATATGTGATAGTTAGCTAAATTTGAGCTTAAATTGTGGCGAATCCTTACAATTTACGGAAAAGAAGTAAAAATTTTTTGTATTTAAATTTTACTTCTATCTTTAATAGTAAGTTAAATCAAGGATCCATTGAACCCAATAGACCGATTTTGCTTATTCACGCACCTTAATTCCGTTTTTATGTTATGTGTTAGAATACGACACCAAAATTTCTGCTCGTTGTCTCTTTTTGTTTTTGAGTTATCATGCTGACGAGCGGCCAGAAGACAGACAACTGGAAATTGACCAATTAAATGTTTCTATAAACACCTATACCAAAATTTTGTTTGTGGGATCAATATTTCCTAGTGTTACAAACTTTAGACTAAAATCAATATACTATGACATATTAACCACATCGTTGTAAAGTCAAAATTATGCTAAAAAATTTATCTCAATTTTCTCCATGTTAACATTAATAAATTATTTGTGTTTACATTAAAAAAAAAAAAAAATTACAACGCGCTGATAAAATTTTAGTTTGTCATCACTTTTCGTTTTTGTGTTGTCCTGATATCGGACAGACCAACGGCCAAAAATGGACAAATTAGGTAATCTGATATTAATATCCATACCAAAATTTTTTTCTAGTACCACGTTTACAGTCCAACTTATAATTGAATATTCATAGGGTAAAAAAAACTCTACCGAACTGCAAAAAAAAAATTATAAAAATTTTTTTAATTACGTTAATACAAAAAAAAAATTATTATAAACTACCACTCTGTACTTTACAAATTATTAATATTTTTAAAATATGTGACCTGAAAAATGATATATGCATACATTTGATACGAGTGTGTATTGTTTTATGTTGTATGGGTGACAATGGGTGAGGCGTTACAATATTCACACAAACATAAAAAATCACCAATCAATTTATCATATACATAAATCAACTACAGGCTGTTCCAGGTCTAAAATTTCTTAAAGGTTTTTCCATAAAAGCAAATTAAGTTTTATCCATGTAGTAGCAGTTACGAGCTACGATATATTCTAAATTTCTGGTATTTATCTAATGAAATCTCTAAATATATTTGACATAAGAATCCGTCTTATCGAGAATCAAGACCGCCTCCAAATAAATTCTAGATACTTGAAATAAATGCCTTAAGTTCATATTACTTGTCCCAGCTCAAAAACGATTCGGATTACAACATTTCTTTGAGATCTATGTCTCCTATCTCTGAAAATAATTTTACTGATTTATTAGTAGTTATTTTTTTTACAGGATAAAAATTAAAGTTCGATAATGTATACAAAATTACGTAAACTTATCAAATTCCTGTTAAGAGTAATTAAAAATAACATTCCGATTGGATGAGAATTTTTGAAAATTTAATCTTTTATTTGCCTAACTATTTTCGATATCATTTCGGTGACATCTCATTTTTATAAAATTTCATTTTAATTACAAAACCAATAGCTTTTTTGTAGAGAAAATTGTTAAAATCGGTAGAAATCCTTGAAATATTATGAATCACGCAAAATACTTCCCGTTATAAGAATCCTAAACATTGACGTGGATTCGTTTATCCAATATTACTATTTTCAGTAATAGTATTTTCAAATGTATAGACACAAAATCAAAACCTCCGTCATTCTAGTAAAGCAAAGATTCAAATTTGAATTTAAATATGCTACCGGCATGCTTCTAGAGCAATTCTGAAATAAAAACTATAATAAAATAATGTAAGTACTAAAATTAGGTTCTTTTTAAATGCTTTTATGGTATGCCTTCAATAAAGCAATTTAATCAAAATTACCAAAAAAAATCTGTAATTTCAAGATTTCACCTCTGCCTTGACACTTTGTTCAACAATGGATTTATTGAACACGTACCATAAAAGCACCTAAAAAGCACAGCTAATTCTGCTAATTTTATTATATTATAATAAAAATATTTTATCACATTACTCTGCCAGCGTGATATCACGGCAGCATAATGACTCAATTTTTGAGCAACTAACTTTATTTTTCAGCACTTTTGAGCATATTTAAATTCAATTTTGAATACTATGCTCTGCTGGCTAGGCGGAAGTAAAATCCAAGACCAAGTTTGTCGTACAACATGTGTTCAGAAAAGACAAATGAAATACGCACATAAAATATTTATTCGTCATACCTAAATTAATAAATTATTACGAAGACTAATAAATCACCCAATATCATTTCAACTAAATATCTCTAATACTTAGGTACATACAATTCAAGATATGTTATTAAATTATTATAGACAATAAATAATATATTAATAATATTGTTGTCCTTAACCCAACTGTTGTATTTTTTTTTCCATACTCACTAAATACATTATTTAAGATGAATCCGGCACTAAAACAAGTTACTATTATCATATTTATAGCACAAAAACCTTGTTGAAAATAATTAAGTTCTGTTAGATACATTAAGAATAAGTTCTCGTTATTTAAACGAAGCCAGCCAACGATTAAGAGTGAGATTTGTGTAAGTTATCTCTATGATCGAATATTTTTTGTCTATACTACGTAATGCGCTAGTACATGTCACTCGGGCTTATTTAAGACGTTCATTAAATTCAATTGATTCTAATTAATTTGGTTCGCCTTAAAAATTTTACACTTATATTTAAAAACCACTAAATTTAAGAATTGATCATACGTACACGGTTGACTGTCACTTACACAGGTAAAGACAAGTATCAGTCTGAGTTATAGAGATCTACGTAAGAAAAATGATTTCCTCTTATAGATGATTCTGTTGCTTACTTATGGACATTCCAGAAAGTTAAAATAACGGGATCTGACAATTTATCTCCCTTGTAAGGGCTTTCCGCTTATCCAGTTCTCAATATCGTAGGTTTAATAGGGTAATTATAAATTCAAAAAGTGAAAAATTATATTAAAATCGATTTAAAAACTTATAAACTATTAAGGATTATTTTATTTCTATTTCTTTCTTTAAAACGATATTTAACATGTAATTTATATGGAGACACTAATAGTTTCTTCAAAAAAAGTCAGTCAAAACTATGATGAGGGAAATATTAAAACTTGAAAATTAAAGAGTTTTTCCTCACAAAAATTTCATTAATTCTTCAAAAAAAGTTAGTCAAAACTATGATGAGAGAAATATTGAAACATGTAAATTAAAGAGTTTCTCAACACAAAAAATTGGCGAGAAAGAAATCAGCCAAAAATTCCATCTCCGCTCGATAAAAAAACAATTGTTCTATTTCCTCGATGAGAAAATTCGATAAAACCGATAAAGAAAATTTTTTGTTGAAATGTACCAACGGACATAATACATGGAATTTCGCATGTACAATATAATGATACAAGCATATAAAATAAAAACACATAATAATTTCTTATGTGTTTCTAATATGGAGTAAAAAAATTTCAAATCCTTTACCATTAATTCTCAAATTGTATTTTTATTTCACATAAAATGTCAGTAGACCAAAAAATGTGTCGAAAATGCATATAATATATTAAACTTTCAATCTTATTTGAAGGCTACATGAAATTTGTAAATGTTTTAAGTACCTTCTAGCTATTTTTAGTTTATTTATTTATAAACTAAATTTTTAATTGATCTAAATATCATTGAGCTATTATAATTTTGATATGTTCGATTTATGTCCATTTTAATAATAATCGATTATCAATATTTAAATATTTTATATTTAATTAAATATTCGTATATATTCTAAATGTCTTAATTTATGCTAAAGTAATTCGTTACAAACGCCATGACAACACATTCATTCGACTGAATAAAGGCACTTTTTAAATATTTGACTATCAATATGATATAAAAGCTTGCCACGAGATTTAAGTACTCGTGTTTACTTAGTTTGAAAATTTTAATAGTTAAAATCAATCACATCAAGTTATTTAATTTACTTGTTTATCTACACAAGTAAATTTTGCAGAGATTTTATATCATATAAATTGTGTTATGACGATACAAATTGATAACACAAGTTTTAAAGTAAATATCTATTTTTTTCTTTTTAGCGCATTTAAATAAAAGCTAGACTAAAAAGCCTCAAATTTATGTTATACAGCGTTTCATAACATATAGTTATAGTTGAAGACATCTACTTCAAGATGGAGATTAAGCTTTTGAAGACGCCTTATTGGATTTAGAGAGACATCACTTTATTTTTCGACTTGCTGAGAATAGCAAGCACTTTCATTTGTTACTCATAAAGAGTGAATTAAAAATAACTAATCCACTATTTTCGATAGATGGCATATCGGGTTTAGAATGACGACATTCGGTTAACCGAGCATTGCCCTCCAACCTCAACGTGTGTTCAAAATGTCGCTCAATCGGTAGAAGATATCTGTTAAAAATTCAGTTGCAATATTTCACCCAAACAAACATACATTCAAATAAAAGCTCCAAAAAAAAAAAATGTTTCTTGAATAATGGAGATGTTTTTAAGTATTTTCAAAAAATCGCATATTTTATATGAACAATTAATATTTTGCATGGAAATGAAAGAATGCTTACAATGTGTAGATCCGTACCCTAGTTATTGGAGGTCTAATAAATCATTCAGTATTATTACATAACCGTTATCTAAGAACACTTACAAATTTTTAATATTGGAATGCAATTCACAATATTCACAGTTTTAATATATGAATTAATAATGCATTTAATTTGCAAATTTGTTTCCAAAAATGTTAATTAGATTTTGAAATTATGACCAATTAAGTTGATTTCAGAATCAACATTTGACGAAAATAAAGTTGTTTTAAATATTTAAAAGCAAAAAACAAAAAACACAAAACCTGAACCTGAATATTCCAAACAACAAATATTAAACGGTAATTGATTTTTATAATAATAAAAAAGTTTTTTTTTTTTAACTCGAGCAAAAAAAAAAAAGTTTCGTCAAATGATTTTCTGAAATAAAAAACTTATTATTGAGTATATTAAAAATTATTAATAATCATTTTTATATTGATGAGATCACGATTAAATTATTTAACTATTTAGGAAAAATTTATTTGACCTTTTGAAATTATAATTAATTGACATGAATGTTAGTTTCAAAAGTCTACAAAAATATTTATTTTTCAAGATTGGAATATCAAACGAAATATTTAATATTAAAGGAGCTTCGCTCGAATTGGGGGAGGGATGAAATTTCTTTGTTTATAATTCTTATTCACAGCAATTGTTTGGATGCGTTTCTGAAAAGAGTATTTTCGTCGGATACCTAAAAGATTCAAAGTGAAGAGCTGAACATATTCTTTGTGTCACTGAAAGATGTACGAAAGGTAAAAACAAAGAAGCTTTACTTGAGGTGAAATATTTAAAAGCTAGGAGTCATTTTTGATGCGTAACAGCAACTTTTGTGTAGAAAAGAACGCGTAACAACGTCGTGTAACAAAAGTTGGTTTACGACCATGTAACATCGCGTTCCACAAATTGCTTGTAAATTTCACTCGCATCAAAAGATGTTGCTAGGATGGGTAACGAATAGTGTAGACTGAATAACACAACGTTTGCTAAGACAAAAAGAAACCATTATTCACTTTTATTATAATTGTATTTAAATATTTCGATATGGAGTAAAACAAAAAATACAATACATATTGAAAATATTAAAATTTATCAATATATTCAAAAACTTTAAGGGAAGGTACTCTGCTTAGTAAACAGATGGGCCGCTATTCAACGCAAAATCGTAACATCGAAACACCTACTAATTAATGGTCTCCTAACATGTAACACGTTACAGTACAGATTTACGATACGGTGTAACGTTACGAACAAATGTTGTGTACACTTGATTCGAAGCATATATGTGACGGTGTAAGTAATCTGTAAGAAAAAAGTAAGAAAACCGTAGGGGAATAATGTATTTATCTTTTGGTACTTTGCCATCACTTCCATTCACCGACGTTCTTGCTTAAATTTTCCTCAAGAATCTTAGAACACACTTTTTAAATACATTGTATTTGATAAACTCACAGCTTTAAACAAGTATAGTATAAGAATTCACAAATAAGAAGAGAATTTATAGAGAATTTAACACTTAGATATAAAAAAAATTATTATTTATGAAGGCCGTTTGTTTCACATATTGTACAAAAATAATAATAATAATAATAATAATACATAAAGACATATTTTATATAATAAACTGACTAGCCAATATTTTGATTGCATCTCTTTACTATACGAATAAATTAATAACATAACATATTTTTTAATATTAATTTAAACATATAAAAATGAATGAATATTATTTCAACTAGATAATATCTCTATTAATCAGTTATTGGTTTGTATCCGTTTATTGTATTGTTATAAATTGTTGTAGTGTAAAAGTATTTTATACTTTGATAAATCATGTACTTAATAAATACATTATTTATTTCACATAGAACACACCAATAATTATTGTTTTAACGTAATTGGTAGGCTAACTGGAATCATATGCCCATATAAATTACATAAAAAATGGAAAGCTTATAAGCTTTAATTAAGGCTCTACAATTAGAACGATTCTAGAAAATTGGTGGATAAATTTTGTGTATGAAATTTCTGATTTTCAAATTATTTGTGAAAAACAGCTCAAACGCGTTGGTTTTTTAAATGAAAATGTTTTTAATCTCGAATATCTTATAAACTATGAGCTTTTTGGTAAATTTTTATCGAACATTGTTAGTTAAAATTTTTTTAAATCTATAATTCGAAAATACATAATGTAAGAAACATTTCCTCGAATATGAAACATTTTTCTTAGACTTCAATACATAAAATATTCAACACTGATATTATAACCCAGGATGTAAATCTCATAAAAGTATTCATCATTTTTCATAAATTTCAATTAAGAATACATAATATAAATAAATAATATAGACATTCTCAAGTTATTAATAACTATTCTTTTGGAAATATATAAGAAAAGTAGGTAGACAAACTTAAAAGTTTCCATTAATATTTTATACAAATGGATTTTCAAATAATAAATAATACATCTATTAATTGTCTAATCATTATTTGTTCATTATCAAGACATTTTGGATCACGGTACGATGACATTTATAGGGCCGAAAATAAAACTTAAAAAATCAATGTAAATTTAAAATAATAAACTATTCCCTATATTTCTTGCTAAGTACAGTTTAAAGCGTGAAAGCAAAATTCTTTTTACTATAATGATAATCAGTATGCAATGTTCAAATTAAATGAAACGTACTCTTATAATATTGTAAATAGCATATTAAGTTTTTAATTAGACTAATAAATTAATAAATGAACTTATTTATGACACATATAAGTTTATTGAAATACGATTATATTGCTGACTTAACTTAACCTTTAATAAAAATAGTTCGTTAATTTGGATGTCAAGGCAGACCGTTAAATGTCAATTTCTTTAGCAAAAGTTTTTATTATTAAATTAGCCCGCTTTTTAAAAATGTAATTACGTCCTTGTACTTTTTTCCAATTATTTATGTTTAATTTTATTTATAATTTTTATATGATTTTATGTCTGTAAATGTCAATATGAAGTAGGTATATCCAATTTCAAAAATGAATTTTAATTTTATTATAAACTAACTGATATCCGACGTGTTACTGATGCAGAAAAAACAGGGATCCGGACTTGGTTTTTATTTTATTCGTCTTTACATCTCGAACATGGATCTGAAATTATTTTTCAATAATCTTTAAAAATAAGCAAGATATGGGCTTTCCCTAATTTCTAATTAAACGGAGAGAAATGCCTACGTATGACGTCAATTGTTAGTATCTACGTATAAATTGCATGTTTAACATCGTTTTCAAGAAAGAAATAGAAAAAAATCGATTATATGATAGCTTATAACTTCTTTGTTTTTGAATCAATGTTAATTTATTTCTTAAATTTTGTTATGGTATTGAATCTAGTTTCGCATTTTGATATATAAAAAGTTTTATGGCAATTTTATCGTAATCCTATGAACAGTATGGCACCACATAAAATCCAAGCCAACAAACAAATATTCAATTTTATATATAAGAATAAGATTCACGTACAGAATTAATTCATATTCAACGAGCTCTTAGATCTCCTTTGAAGTCAATGAATAAAGTCGGTTTTTTTTTATCGTTGAATTCTCAAAATGTATAATACAAACATAAGCAGAAAACCAAGAAAAAACGACGAAAGATTCAAGAAGCGTTGAAGCAATGAAGTAAAAATAATACGTGAAATTATCTTGTATTTTGAATAAGCAATTGGACCCGTATTAAATATATGCACGTATATTTTTGTGGTTTTGTATATGTTAACCTTTCGTTGGCCTTCAGCCAAAATTAAAACAATAAAAATAAAGAATTATTATATAACTTGACTTATTAAATCACAATATATTGTATTTTTACGATATAAATTTTATGAATCACCAAATAAAAATAGGTCACATATTTCTCTTCACACGATTTTGTCGGTAATCATTACTAAAAATTATGTATTCAAATTTAAAGCTATCTATTTGCGTTAATATAATTGCTATAAACTATACATTAGTATGTTTTACTCAATGTCAGTATTAAATTAAAATTAACTTCATTGTTAAGGATAATTTTAATTATCCAATCGTTATTTCTTATTGTAAGCGTAACTAGGAAAATGCAAGAAAGAAAATATCGCTTTGTTTAATTTTTGATTTCGTAGAATAATGACAATTGAAATCCACTTAAAGTATAGTTTTTTAATCTTTCGTTCATTTACCTCTCCGTCCGCTTTTCCATGAAAATAATTTTATGCGCATAAAAATATAATGCTGTGTTTTAAAATGAAAAATTCTACAGGGTGTCAAAAAATAAGTGACCTATCTAGAGGAGCTGTTTTAACATCACAAATACCACTTAGAATTTTTCGAGAAACCCATCTTCTGTGTTTTTAGGTTGATCACGTTTTTTATACTAAATATCCCTGTGTACCCTACGTTTGATTAAAGGTTTATAAAATCTAATTGAATTATTGAAAATCTAATGAAATTTTCTCGAAAATACAATATTTTGTTTCAACTCGTATAGCACATTGAGAACAAAACATAACCTTAAACTTTCAAATATTTTTTACTAATTAAAATAACTGTTTAGACTGAATTGACAAAGACAACTCATATTTTTTTACCAAAATGATGTCACACCATGGCAGCCTAGTGTTTTAGGTCACGATAAAAAAATCGAATTTTAATTTAATGCTAATTTAAGTTAATCATGTGATTTGACTCAAATTTAGAATATTTCTACACAAATTTTATTTTTTGCGAAATTTCATAGTTTAATATTCACTACCGAAAGTAGCCTATTAGAATGTGGAATAGGAATAGAACCTTTTGTTTTTGTGAAAGATGCCATGACTTATTAGAGATGATACACCTACAATAAGACACAATTTTCGAGATCTCATATAAATTATAATCAGCAATTTCGATTTAATTTTCACACATAATTATATAATCATAGTCTTGATTGAAAACGTTTTTGTTGTGGTTGAATATTTTAACGGTATTACATATTCGTGACCATACGGAACAATTAATTTACCGGTATATAAAACATACAACGATAGATATAATAAATAATTCACAGTTTGAAACACGTGAAAATAAAATTTTTATAATTTTTCACGATGCTACTAGTACCAGTTTTTCTTTGTGTTTAAATATTTTCAAAGCGTACGTAATTTTATAATTACTGTAAATTATTTATATACATAATATAAGAATGTAAAAGAGTGAAAGAAGCCGCTTTGTAAACATTGAAATAATTTGTAGACATAAGTACCGTGTGTTCAATATAAAACATTATATAAAACATTATATAGAATAAAATTAAAATTTATTTTTTAAATTGGATATTCCAACTTCTTAGCGACATCTACAGGAATAAAATCATTTAAAAATTATATATAAAATTAAACATTAAAATTGGAAAAAAGTACAAGGACCTAATTACGTTTTTTAAAAGCGGGCTAATGCAATAATAAAAACTTTTGCTAAAGAAATTGACATTTAACGGTCTGCCTTGACATCCAAATTAACGAACTATTTTTATAAAAGGTTAAATGAAGTCAGCGATATAATCGTATTTCAATAAACTTCTATGTGTCATAAATAAGTCATTTATTAATTTATTAAAACACTTAATATACTAACCATTTAAAATATTATTAGATTAACTTCCCTTTAAATTGAGCATTTTAAAGTTATAATAAATTATAAAATCTTTAATTTCATTTACGCTTTAACATAGCAAAAAACATAGAGAATCTTTTTATTTTATTTTAAGTTTGCATTAACTTTTTAGGTTTTGGTTTTAGAAGTATTATTAATAGTTTCGATAACTAGGAAATAACACCAATGATGTTTAACTACGGTTTAAAAATATCTACATTTTATTTACATTTTAACGTTTTATTTATTTATATATTAATGTAATAGAAATAGGAAAAGTTATATATATCATTTCTATATAGGTCGTACTGACTTGAAAATTTAATTCCAATAGAAAGGAACCTCAAGATACAAAAGTTATTAGTTCCGAGGCATGATTTTGCCCAGGGAGTGGTAACTTTCAGAAAACAGTTTTCAGTTCATATTTAGTATCTAAGAAAAACTGGAATCATCATGGCAATACTGATGAATGTGTAAAAAAGTTTATTTTGTGTTTGAACGATTCTCAAAGTCGGAAAATGATTTAAAATACGAGAAAATATATTGAAAAAGTTTCATGCATTGTATTTTTTTATTTATTTAAATACTACCCGTACAATAAAAAAAACGGACTAGTTGTTCGAATCATCAGAAGAGATCGTCCATCACAGACAACTTCGGGTTTTCTAAAATAAAAATTCCAATATTACAAGTCAGAAAATAAATATTCATTTAAATACAAATTTTAGTTTTAGTTAATGCACATCATTTTCAATAATTTTTGTATAATATACATAGCTAATCTTTAGCAAAATATTTTACATAGACCTAGAAGGCTAAAAGATTTTTATTTAAAAGGAAAAAAAGTATTATTATTTTTTACTCATTTAAAAAAGTCGCATTTTATTGTACAGAAGGTACCATATATAGATTTAAAGAGAAGACCATATAATAAAGCATTAAATCATCAACATAATTAAAATACTATGATTAAACATTAAATAAATGAAAAAAATAATTTATTGAATACCAGAGGTAAGATTAAAGTCTTCATTTTTCATTTTATTGCATTTGTGTACAAGAAGTACAAACACATGAATATAATAGTATTATTATTTTTTTTTTTAAATTTCCAATTAAAAGACATCGAATATTGTTCTCGAAAGGCTAAATTAGTTAACATAAATGTACGATATATTTTCTTTTGACGTTCAACGTCAAAAAACATGTAAACGTATTTATGTATTATATATATGCTCTATCAGTTTATCCAATTAGGTCGTAGCAAAGTGAAGAATAACATAATTTTTTAAAATACTCAGTTAATATTAATATAATAAAAACACCATCAACAAAGTCGCAGTTTCGGTTAAATTAAAAAATAGAAAGGTTTGCTTAAAGTCTTAGAAATTATTGATCTAGCATCCAGGCACTATGTGCATTTGTTCTGGATATGTCAATTTTTTTATTCGTTCTACAGAGAAAAATCTCTAAATAAAAAATTACGAGTATATTTCCATTTTTAACTTTTCAACGAGGGCTCTTGTATTGGGGCAGATTTTATTAATCCGGATTTTTGACATATCTTTACGTACGGACCCAAATTCAATATTTTTAGAAAAATGTCTGTATGTGTGCATGTAGAATGTATGTGCGTTCGGTTTTTTCATCTTATTCGTCGCGTAATTACGTAGTTAAAAACTGAATTCAACAAAGTCGTTTCTTGTTGAGAACAAAACAAGTAAAAACAGAGATAAAAAATGAAAAAATACCGCTATTCGTAACAAAAAAAAAAAATTAATATTTTTTATTCACCACTTTGGGAAGTTTGTCGTGTGGACCTTGGGTGTCGCACCAAGACCACTTGTTTATTTTTGAATTACTAAATACTTCCAAATTTTAAACAATTTAACTTCTATTAAAATGGTGAATCATTACAGAAAATTAAATGGAGTACTAGCAATACCCTCTAAATTCTTGTTTATTTAATACACTCAGTGCAAACAGTATAATGTCATTATTATTTTCTAAACACTTCATCAATAACATTTATCAATTATTATAAATTATTATTGATTTTTGTCAATTTTTTTTTTATAAAGAATAAAAACTGACGTATGAACATAAACCATTCTAAACAGGAATCGGTAAACAAGTGTACATTATCGTTCATGTTCCTATAATAAATGTACCTATGATTAGTTCCTGTCTTTTATCTACGCATAGTGTTTGATCGGGTAGGTCTCCTTTCAGTTTTTGAGTTTCGCAGCTAAATCTGCAATAAATGCAGATGGAGGAGTATTTTTGAATCTTTTAATATTTAAAAGATTTTATGCCCTTCTTAAATATAAGTAAACGTCTACTATTGCCGAAAAAAATAACATTAATTCAACAAAAAACAAAGTTTTAAAGTAAATTATTGCATTTTTTTCTATATATTTCTATATATATAATATATAATTTTTTTATTTTTTTATTATAATTGATCAAACTGGCGGTGCCTGGAATAAAACATCCTCCATTCTAAGTAGTTGAGTGATGGTATTAGTTAAATGCACTAGAGTTAATAGTTTGAAAGGTTCTGAAATTTCACATACAAAACCCTTTCAGTTGACTTTAATTTACTGTTGGAGATACCTTGAATATTCGTTCATTGATTTAAACCTATATAATAGTTTTCAATTATTTTATTGATGATTTAATTAATAAAAATATTGCGAAATAATTATTATATTATAAGCTGCTATAAGGCCAAGTTTATTATTATTAGGTATTATTATTATTTAAAGACATAAACTCTAACCTACAATTATTTATTTATGTTAAAAATTTTATGAATGTTAGAAAATTCGCGCCAGGTCATAAGGACAACTCCAGGTTTATAACCATAAAGACTTCTATTAATTAATTATACTTTTCAATATTAAAAAGTATTGAATACTTATTCTTATAATCAATTGCTATTATTTCAAAGTCTTTGAAAGCAGGTGTGAATGAGACAACTACAATAGTACAAGACTTTAGCTAATGCCAGTGTTAGCTGGCATACAATAATTACTATACATGTGCAATAATTTGATGATAAATTCAATCCTCAATCCTAAACACGCAATAATTTTATAATTTTCAATGATGATAAGTATTTCATAAATAAAATGATCAGCAGAAAAATTTTCAAGTATTTGGAAAAGTATTTTACTTTTTTGCTGTCTATGTATCTATGAAAAAAATAAATAATATTGTGGCTAAAAGACAGAGTGCTGATACGTTTGAGCTGATATTAATAACAGAAAAATAATACAATATACATAAATAAAAAAGGCTTGGAATATGTATTAAATCTTTGTTTTGTGGTTAAAAATATCATATTGTCCAATGATTATTCTTTTAACAACAAATATTAACTTTTTTTGGGCGAATCTGTGATATTTTATTATTAAAAATGTAACAATAAATATTGATTATCAAATATAGATCTAGGCACTTCTCAAATTCAAATATTTGGTTTCTTTTCTATTCTGAATCATGCCATTAAACAATTTCAGGAATATATTTTGCAATTGGAACAACAATAAATGAAAATTTAGTGTACAATAATATTACTAAAACTACTGTAATGTTACGACCCCGATACACTAATTTTGTATTCGTCTCTGCCAACACTGACTAGTGCTGACCACAACTTCATTTGTTCTGTACTTAGGTTCATCGCTTATTCACGCATTGTAGTCTCCAGTTTTAATATACATGTAAGTGCGTTTATTTGCAGTTACAAAATGTTATACTTTAAACTACCATAACGATAAATGGTAAATAAAAAAGTATTTGAAAATGAATGTTAAAAATGGGAACATTACAAGAGCTGTCTAATAAATTTTTGTCAATTCGTAACTATTAAAATTTTTTTAAAAATTTTATTTTATTGAAAACAATTGAAATGAGAAAAATGAATCAAATTTCATTTTTTTTTTTTAAATTAGTTATGTTATTATTGGTCAAAATGAAATTCTTATTTCACAAATTTTTTAAAAATTCGCCTGTCCATAAAAATGTTATATAGTTGACAAAATAGTTTTTTTTTTTTCAATAATTATTGAAAAATATTATTATGTAACCATTATTAGTCATTCCAAACAAACAAATTTTTTTACATAGCCTATCAAGAACTTTTAGTTTTTAAAAATAAGTCCAAAAATATGATACATAGCTGAATTTCTATAAATAAAATTCTTCATATACTTTAATAATGTACCTATTTTATGTTATGTGCGTCATTCAAGTTTGTCCAATGACATTTAATTTATTTATTAACTGGTTTTTGTATACATATTATAAATTAAATTTACCGAAATATCCCAAAAAATTTAAAAGAGCAGGAGGTGAAGGTACTCTCGGGTACGCAAAAATCTTCAACGGCATTCTGAAAATGGAATTGTGTTAAGAATAGCTCAAATATTAAGGAAACTCTAGGTGTTGTCTGATCAATAAGTACAGTTTTTTTTTATAATCTTTTTCGATGGACTATCAGATATGGGGTCATTTTAATAACTGTTTTATGTAAAAACACAAAAATAAACGCATTTTATCTTCTATGATTTTTTCAAACAGTGCTTTGAGCTATAAGCGATGTAAGAAGTCACTTCTTGTACAAATAGTTTTTATTTTTTGGAGACTATTTTTCGAATTTATAAACGGAAAACACCTATTGTTCGAAATAATTCGAAGAATTCAAAATATTTTGTTTTAGGTATATTGCACAAAACTAAAAACTTATGAAAAATATGGTGGTCGATATATGCATACTCAAGTATCTCCAAGTTCTGTTCTATGAATATTTTAATAAAATTATTGTTACAAGAAAAATATTTTTTATTTTATTCGTTTTCTTTACTTATGTTATTGACACAATATTATTGTCATTATTTTAGTCTGATATTCAACACGACATTGAAATATATTTAAATATTTGTAATCATATTTATTATCATTGTTTTTACCATGTCTTGATTATAGATGAACTATTTTTCTTTCACCTTTAAGAAAACTTTGACAATTACCTTGCTGATACATGTGTTCATTTCTATATCCTGCGAATGATATTGAGTAATGGTGAAAACTAATATTTACACAATTTTATATTTCCATTAACTATATATCATTTTGTTGTCATTTCAGCGCACCTTCTAACCTCGATCCGATTTCAATATTTATGACAAAATTAAAACAAGTGAAGATAAAAATTAAAGAAAACATACTTGGTCACAAAAAAAAAATAAAATATTGCCTTAAACCCAAATAAATCTATTATTTGTTAAGATTTTTCTCTATTAAGAAAGTCTTCTTGTAAAGAAGATTATGGAAGCTGTGTTGCATTATTATAGATAGCTACGTAGATATTGGACATCAAATCTATTATTACTGAAATTTACAAAAATTTATAAATACTGATGATGGTAAATGTATGTTTCATAAAAAAATTAAAATTTTTTTCTTACAGATATCCGCGCTTACGAATACGGATATTCGGCACATCTCTGATAAGTACATATCTCGTTAAGAACGTTTTAATTTTATTGTCACATTTGACATCACTCATATTATTATGCAGACACATAAACAAAATAATCATAAAAGTCAAATTATGGTTAATTAATACGGAAATCAATACCGGAGTCTTATAAAAACATTAGGTATTATATAATTATTTACAATATTCATATTTATTTTATTTAAAATCAATTTTTAATTTTCAAACTAAGAAATTTTATTAATCATAAATATATACACTAATGAACAAAGAAATCGTATTCATTAATTGTGACAATAATCGATTATTGTAAAACTTCATTATACAAGAAAAATCAAAAATTGGAAAGAGTACGTGGAAAAATAACTATCTAATGTCTCAGAGAATTTTATGCTGTTTTTTTTCATCTCAAATTCAAACAGCAACTGAATGATTCAAGTCGTTCCAAAGAATCAGAATATTTATCATTATTAACATTTAAGTAATTATATTCGATAATGGGTTTTTTCATATAATTACTGATATATCCTGAATTTTATATATAACATATTTCTACATAAGTGATTTGAATTTTGTTGAAAATGATAATTCTGGATATTGAAGGGGAGGGTGGTTAATATTAAACAGATATTCGAAAAAAATAGCATGCTAGCTTTGTTAACTTAATAATACAGAAAATTTTACATGAACGAAATGTAGAAAATATATTTTTATCTCATACCCATAAAGCTATTTAGGTGAGTACATCACTAAGAAGTTTTCTGTGAATTATTGGCAGTGCATTTTCTATAAAAATCTGTGAATTTACCTACAAAATATATTTAATTTTTAAAAATTTCGAAACGTTAACAGAAATAAATAAAATAAAATAAATAAACATTCAAATACTCCTCAAAAATAATTTTACATTGCATAACAAAATCAACTATTATTATAAAAGTTTGAACAATAGTTTTATTTTTTTCTTTAAATTTAGACAAGAGTACTCCATTATTATATTATCTGTATATTTATTTATTTATTTAAATAGTATAAAATTAAATAAAATATAAACGCAAATAAATATTCAATTGAATGATGCGTTAAGTATAAACAAAAATTACTTGAATATAAATAATAGTATTAATATTATTATTTATTTTACAGAGTATAATACAAAATGATTTGTTACGAATTCCTTTAGGGTTTTATCATGGAATTTCAAGCAATTGGAAAAACAGACACTTCAAATCAAGAAAAAAATTACTGCAGTTATTTGCGGTTAAAGATTGATATTATACAGCTTGGAGTTTTATTAATTTTGGTCGTAAAATTAATTCAATGCCAACATGTTTTTCATCCAGCACGTTTAAACAAAAGAAAAACAGCGCAATGTTTGTAATTTTCCACAATACCAGACACTTATGAACCATAGTACCCACAAAATCCAAAAAAAAATATTTATTGCTCTTTTGAACTATTCTAGGAAAATTAGGGTCTAGAAAAACCAAAAATAACATTATTTTAGAATTAAATGGCTGGTTTTCGAGATATCTGTTGAAATTCGTCCGAAATATTTACGTCGGAATCAGATTTCAAGTCATATATCAAAAACATCGCATCCAATTATTAAATGGTAATGTTACAAATATACAGGTTAAATTTTTCATGATAAATTTAATTTAATCGAATCGGAGACTGACACTTTTCCTCAATTTTTGGAATTTTTTTAGAAAATACTAAAAAATGGGCAAATTTTTTTACTTTCAATTTCAATTTCAATGAAATTATATTTATAAGGATAGTTGAAATGAAGAATTAAATTTTAACATCCATTTAAAGATTGGATGGGCAGTTTTTGAGATACCACAAGAAATCGGACACCGAGCAGAATATTACGGACAAAACAGAAATTGAATTGGAATTTTATGTTACATAACATATTTAATCTTTGTACACTCCAAAAAAATAAAATCTTTACCATATAATTAAAACATCACATTTGTTCGGATATGGTGCTGTGCTTACGTGATATGTGCTCTTTTACCCGGAAATAAGTAAATAACAAAACGTTTATTTTATTGTTATTTTAGATGTTTTTCTTATTTATTGTTGTAAAGCTTGAATTAGTGTTTAAAATTGCAATAAATAAACTGAAATTAAATACAAAATGCTGTAAACATCTCACAATCTACATGAGCGTAATCATTTGTACCGAAGTTTGACCATTTGTGAATTACGGGACAAAAAACGGATAGGTATAAATCACAAGAGAATAATGAAAAAAATTACAATCTAATTTTTGAAATATTTTAACAGAAAACACTTTTGAGAATTTTTCCAAATTAATGATGTTTCTGTAAACATCATACTGAATTTTTCACCTTTTAAAATAAGTGATAATTCACATGTAAGTTTTATCCCTTTCTTCTATGTAAGAAGCGATCGGGATACAAGCTTACAGACGTGTAATACAAAAGTTGCAAAATTTAATATTAAATTCAACTTTTGGACTTAATTATTATTATTATTAACTTAAAAATAAATTCCTATAATTACATGAACCGTAAATGAGAATTTAAGTTTTTTATTTATTAAACAACATTGATTGATAAATTATATTTTGATTATCATATATTATGTTTATTTATGAAAATTAATAGCCGTTAGATTTGTTTAACAGTATAGATTTAAATTTTATATCTTAAAATAGTAAATTTATTTTAAACGATGACTACTTCAATGAAATAGGTTTAATGTCAAGGTTTAATATTACCTATAAATATTTTCTGGTTAACTAGAATATGTACACAGAGTAATATTACTACATTCGTGCAATTAAATCTGAATTCAAATTTTTTATTACTAAAATTTAGATCTTCTTAAAATGTTTATTGTAAAAACATTGCTATAAACAAATTGAATGCATTTCATTTATAATATAATTGTATTTAAAGTACCAATAATAAGTAATTAAGTAATTGAGTTAATTGTTGTTTGAATAATTAGCATAAAATATTAACTAGTGAATTTTAATTTAATAATAATATTAACATTTATTGATATGTTTTATAACTGTGTTTAAATAAACCAAAACGTTCTGAATTCATTTGTTTTTATTATTATTATTATTATTAATAAATATTATTGAATTTATATGTTCATTTTTTTGTAGTCCCCAAAAAATAACATAAACTAGTCAAATCATCAGAGCATTGTATTTCCCGTAGAACAATTCATTGGCCAATATGTTTCAGCACTATTAGTCATAAATACACAAATTTTAACTATAAACATACCATATTTTCCTAGAGAAGGAAATGATAAGAGTCCTATGTAACACTGGTGTCACACCACATGAAAAGTTAGCAGATGGTAACAACATAAGAAACAAAGCATTGTGTTGTATAGTAATGAAAAACGTGTCCTGCAGCTGACATGTGGAGTATTACAGTATCATGGCGTAATCTGCGTACACGGTTGCCTTTTTAACCGAGCGTCACCTGCAGTCGTTGTATAAGATTTGTCCGGAGAAAAGAAACAAAAAATCTACGCTTAGTAAAATGGATCTTAAGGGGAATTAAAACATAATACAGAAGCACCCTCCATTATCCAAATGTTTTTAAACATAATATGCACAATATTGCCATTAAAACGGAGGCCTAGTCAAAAAGTTTTTCTCGAAAAAAAAACTTTTTAATATAAAATCGAATTTTGCTTTTTACATAGATATTTTTTTCAAGAAAAACATTTCGACAAGCCGTCCGTTTTCATGTATATATTGTGCATACCAAATTTCAAAACATTTGGTCTAGTATTTTTTGAGTTATGTGGGCGTGAAAATTGAAATAAATACAATGTCTGAATAATCCACTGTGAATAATCCATCTTAATATGTGGCCGGGCCAAGAGTTTAGCCAGAGCAATGTCACACAGGCTTCTCTAGGTTATATTCGGAGATAACATAATGAAAAAGTTCATATTAAGGCAGTTCACCAGATATTCAAATATATGATTTTCTAGAATTTTTCCTGGATATTCACAATGATATTTTATAATCTATATACAAATATACAAATACACACATTACATGAAAGCAAATCTTAGCGTTACGCTAACCCATTGTCTCTGACTATGGCACTCCGCAAACTATTGTATTATTGTATAAAACTTGTAATAATGAAAAAGTATATTCATTCTCCCTACATATTTTTAATTTAAAAAAAATTTTAAAAACTCAATTAATTAAATTATCATTGTATTAATTAGTTTCTTAAATATAAGTAGGAAATTACACTATTTCACACTTAAATAAAAATCCATGTATTAAGTATTTGTTTAAACAATTAGTATTTATTAAGTTATTTCACATAAGTTATGTTGTTATGTATGTAAGTGAGCACTTCACACATAAATCATAACTCAATTTAAGTAATATTGAAAACAAAAAAATAATAATAATGTAAACAATTGCACGCATTTAATAATAATCAAAATATAATTCAATTAATTTAATTAATATAATATAAAAACTTGTGAATTCAATTACAATCATTAAATTTTATTTTGTTCAAAAAAATATTTGATTTGTTGCATAATAATCTACCAAGTAGTGTATACAATTATTTAATTGGCATATTTTTAAAATAATTATTTAGATTTAAACAATAATAACAGGTTGTTATTAAGATTTAATACAATTGAATATAATTACGCAATTATGACCGGAACTTTAGCTTTAACTTTGTCGAATAGTTTCAACAGGTTTGTACACTTGATAAAATAAAACCGTCAAAATATCCAAGCAACAAGATAAAGTAAGGACATTAAATTATATTATGCAAATAATAGTATTTATTCAAAATAATAATAATAATATATATATCGAAAGCCACTTTTTTTACATATTTAAACTACATTTTGGAAAATCTAAGCATAGTGTTAACGTAAAAACCAAGAAATCCACAGGCTCATCATTTTTTTTTTAAATGTTAAACCAAGAGCCAAAAAACCGTGCATACCCGCTCTACCGATAACCCAAACACATAGATCTTAGCTAAATCAACCCCGAATATCACTTGAGAATTTAAACCACACAGTGAATTTGAGAGCCAAAAAGCTCGCAGATACGCGCTAGCTCGACTCTAACTCGTCTATATATTTGTGGCTTAATATCTTTCATAGCGTTAATTCGCGTTAAATCACACGAAAATGTTTCTAAAGACATAAAAATAAGCCTTTTTATATTAAATTTGGCTCGATTCATTTAATATGTGTATTGGCTGGTCTTTTAGCTAGGTATATTTTGTGATGGAACTAATAATTATAAAATAATTTTTTCATATGTACAAAGCACGAATATAATATAAATAAAAGCTAAAGCAATTCGTAACACAAGTGAAGCTTTGTTTAAGAATTTCACTAAAACAAAGATTGTTTGATCGTTTAATACTTAATGGACTATATAGCTTTCTATCTGTAATAACAAACAAAAGATAATTTTATTTTCTACAGCTTGTTTCTTCTAATATTATCACACATTCTAAAACTTTTCGCGAATCAATACATATTTCTGTTTAATAAAATATGATATATGATCGTTAATGTTATAAATAACCGGTTGTTTTGAAATCGCTATGTTCGTTTTATTTTAAATTTTTGTAGCCATTAAAAATTCAGTAAAATATTAATAATGTATAATATTAATAGTTTAAAACATTATAGTTTTCTTAAAAGTTTTAATCGCATTTAAACAAAAATTTAAAATTAATTTTAAGCAATTATGTTGCTTGATACTCAAATAATATCCGTCCATCTTAGTAATAAATATTTATGAAACATCCTATCGGAAATGAAGATTTCTTTAGGATCTAACATTGCTTGATTACCCATTGTCATAAGTATAAGTACCTAAAAAATAATCAAAAGAGATTTTAAATGATTGAATTTATAAAACATGGTAAAATACGTTGCTTATGTAAATAGACTGTATTTCAATTAACGTAGTATGTTGTTGCATCAATTTTATCATATTTGCCTGTAATATTTACAATAATAATACTATTTGTACTTAAATTGAATAATTAATGTGTATTTATCTGATTAACGCTCTCTTTCACGGTCGCAGTTTTTCTTGCATATAATTGTAACTTAGTCCTATAATTTATTTTAATTATTTCCTGTAAATTCACCTATAAATTCAACAAATTTTAACAGATAATGAATTGCGTTAAAATTTCAACTAGTTACGTAAATAATAGTTCCAAATAATCATAAATTATTTTGTTTTAATTTTCACTAAATTATAAATAATGATCTCTTATGAATAAAAATTTTTTGTGATGTAAAAAATGTCAAATACTATTTTTTTCCTAGACATAACGTTAAACCCGTTGCGGTCACACCTCCAAATTATAACGTAAGAGTCACATGGGTCCAGCAGACTACATAAAAAAAGTCCTATTCGCGTCTTATTTGAATAATTAACTTAAATCATGTGTCAAACTTTAATTTAACATCCTTTAATTTAGCAAACTTTAATTTAACATTAAGTAATCCACAGTTCCTTTTTTTCTTTTTAATTTTATTTAAAAAACAATAGGAATATTTTTTGCAATATTTAAAAAGAAAAAAACAAACCCCAATTTAATCGAAAAACATTATACTTGTAAGAAAAAATACGAAATTTAATAAATTTAAAAAAAAAAATTATATTTATTATCAAATAATAACCCCAAAATTAGGCTGGTAAACTCCATGTGACCGTAACGGGTTAAAAATATTCAAGGCCTTATTTAATAAAAAATGGTATATAATATCTTTCTATGAATTTACCAAAGGAAAACTTTTGGAATAACTCAATAAAATAATACTTGAAATAGGAAAAAAAATATAAAGATAAAAAGTTGCTTTGCTTAAGTAAATTTTTACTCAACAATACTGGTTATTTTTAAGCTTGAATCATAAAAACAAAATTTTTTATACCAATACCTAATCATTTATTATACATCCAAATTATAAAACGTGATTTTTGATGACAAATACTCATGGAATTTTTCCAGAAATTTCTTACTTATCAAAAAACATTATAATTGATGAAAACGCTTTATGGCGTTAATAAAGCAGTTCATTCGAAAAAACTTTTTACGAGATATTGAAATCGTGTATTTATACAATTATTATTAATAAAAGTGTTCAATAATATTCAAACTACAGTTTTTATTTTACATTTTTTAAAAAGTTTTTTCGTAACATATTCGATATTGGTATACCGAAACAGCTTTAAGACAAAAAAATTTCTCTGTGCAATTTTTACACTTAAACAAATAATGCGGTAAATTCAACTTACCGTACTCAAACCAATAAATAAGTTCATTTTGTTGGGAAAAAATCACACTCTTTAATCACTACATACAATTTTTTTTTTTTTAAATCACAACATGATTCACAGGATAAAAACAAGGATACACTGTTCAAAATATAAAAAAAAATCGCACTATATTACTTCCAATAATGTATATTGTTTGATTGTCCTAAAATGATATAGTGCTCTCTTAATAAATATATAAGCGGAGACTTACTGAAGTTAGATCACATATGACAATTCGTTTTTATAAGCAATTACATTTTGAAAAAAACATTTTTTTTTTAATTTTTATATACCTATATGTGATAAATAAAGATAGATATACTAATTTACATGCTAAAATTTTAATATGAACAGAAAGAGAAAGTGATTAAATCATAGGTATATACAAAACACGTTAAGAAGATATTATTAAACAATATGTGAATCTTCCAATTTCAAGATTCATTCATGTATTGGAGGTGGGAGAGATTATAGTTTAGGCGCTAAGAATATTTAAGAATATGTGTTTTCAATTTTATTCTTATTCGATTAATAGACATGATACAATGCTTTATTAAATCTAAAAATAGTATTTGTTAATTTGTTAATTATATTAGGGTATTTTCCGAAATTAAAAATTAAAACATAACATTTGGCAAAAATTTAAATTTCATAATTTAAAGAAATATTCTTAAATACTCTAAATTTGAATCATGATTAATTTCGTATTTAAAAGTTCGATATTTGTATCCTTCTATCACGTGATCTCAAACACTATGCTGTTACGATGTGACGTCATGTCGGTAAAATTATTGTCTTTGTCAGTTCAATCAATTTGTAAAAAAAATTTTGAAATTGTCTGGTTATGTTTGTTGTTATGCCAGTATTCTCAACATTGTATACCAATATTACGTCACTAAAATGACAGGCAGCGTTTTTAGTTTTATAAAAAAATTTATTGTAATTTCAATCATGTTTATTTGGCAAAAATATTTATTGTTTGCGACTTTGTATTAAGCAAACAATATTTTGATGTACTTTTTAAAAAATGCTAAACTACCCTATTTAACCCGAACTAATTTTGTAAATATTTTATAATATTTTCCAAATTTATATAGTTTTTTATTAATATTTGTAAAATTACAATGACTTAAATTAAATATCTGATACTGAAAATAATCATAAATTATACCCCCGAATTATGATTAATTTCGTCCAAGTTTTTTTTTAAATTATAATTTTATGAGCGTGGTAAATATTTTAAAAAGAAACCCTCTAAAACTTTCAGCGTATATCGATGAGTGAAAAATCATTCATGCAATGTCTTAACACCCCCTCCCATAAGTTAAATAGATTTGAAATATTTAAAAAAGATTCTGTGATTTACACTTTTATTTGTGAATTTTATTAAAATGGAAACTATATGCTTTTAATTTTAGTTGGATGTCTAGTTTCCAAGGTATCGCTTGAAATGGGTTCGAGGTTGACATCTCGAAGCATTCTTGACATTGATATTCTCAACTGACGTCCGAATATACGATTTTACGCAATATCCCAAAAAATACGTACCCAATTATTAAATGGATGATGTTCGATCTAAATTAACTTATAAACAGAGTTCAATTGAAATTGGAGAAAAAGAATTTTAGGACCCTTTTGCTTATTTTTAAGGTTTGTCATAAAATCACTCTCAGTAATGCTTTTTCATTTCATTTAGCTACTGTGTAGAGTTCTGGCTAACATCCTCCGCTTTAAATGACGTTTTAAAATTTCTAAAAAGATGTTTAAAAGTCATGACCAGAGTTGGTCCAAGAGAATCCTGCGTGCCGCTCTTCAAAAGATATAAATTTTATAATTATTAATGAGAACTCTGGGATTTTTTGAAAAACTTCGATTTTTTGCCCCAATTTCCTAGATCAAATTATTTTGTATTTTAATAAATACGTATTTCGACTACAAAGTAGTCATCATGAGTATGAATTAGATAGTTGTAATGATTCTCTGACGAGATGTTAATCGTTGCCAATTTGGTGACGGTTTGCACCAAATAAAAATACAAAATAATTTGATTTATAAAAATACAACAAAATTTGATCTAGGAAATTGGGGCAAAAAATCGAAATTTTTAAAATGTAAAAAGTTTAGGTCGGAATTGGCTTAGTTTAAAAAGTTTAGTTTGGAACTTGGTGCATCCGAACGTTTACTTTGCAGTTCACTCCAGATTCTCTATCACCCAACACTTCTATCAAGTCTATACCAAAATTAAAAAATTGACAATACAAAAATCGGCTCCTTAACCAAAAATTCCCACTTATAAATCCGAAAGTTGAACACTTTTTGGATAGTGTTATATACAATAATGATTGTCCACATGTGCTGCAGTTGACTTCATGGTTAAAGTACACTTAGACTACTTAGCGCCTTGATTATACTTATTGAATAAACCGTTCATATTAATAATCAATTATGTACAATTTTATAGTTTAACAATCAAAGCATATTATAGCTCTGAAGCACATGTTTTTAATTGTTGTAAGCGATGATCGTGTTATGTATACAACTTAATAATAACAATGTAATCACTTACGAATCTATAATTGATGAAATTAATCATTGTTTAAAAGTATATAATATTTATTGTAATTGTAGTCAAGATTCTTATCATTTGACATGTAATTGGCAATATATTTTGCGCATTTATTTTTATATTGTTCAATTTTTGTTTTTATTAATGGGTCCTAGTTTTTTGTCGGTTTAATAAGGTTAAACAACTTTTATGGTTAAAAGAGGTTATTTCAAAACGATAACTTTGATTGAACTAAAAAATAAAATTTGACATGTGATATTTTGCGCAAGATGTGAGATCAACGAGTTTATAATATTACTTGCAGAAATAATCGCGCTATCATGTGAGAATATTTACAGAAAATGCAGAAAATAGTTTAAAAATAATTTTCCAATTTTATCACACCATTCCACATCAAAAAACCATATCTCTCTTGATTGCATAGAAAAGTTTTTTTGTCGCTTTATACTGTAATAAAAAACAAAATTATTTTTTCGCTAATCATTCCACATCGAATTCAAAAAAACAGCAACTCTCTATCATGCCTAGAAATTGTTTAATCATTAAATTTTTTCCCACGTAAAATTTTCATAAAAGAAATTTATTCACCAATCCTCCCCGGTTCTTAAAACAAATTGAGTTAAAAACTATCGTGTATAATTTTAAGTTCGATCAAATCTCACATTTCGATAAAAACATTACATTAAGATCGGACATGTCGTTTCAGAGATCATCACGAACCATTTCAACAATTTTTAACCTATGAATAAGATTGTCACCGACTTCGAAAAGTAATTGATCATAAGGAAATAATTTTTAGAATTTTTTAATTTATTTTAGTTTTTATATTTTACGTTTTAGTTCTTTTTATTGAAAGCAGTTTTTCTTGAAAAACTTTTAAATTTTAATTTTGTATTGTATATAAACACGAAAAAAATCTACTTTGGATGACTGTCAGTCACTAAATGTTGATTTTGTCTCTTCTATCCCCTTAGGGACATCATATTCTGGTACGGCACTTGGCATATCTCCTTTCCAACAAAAAATAACCGTCAAAATCAGTTTGTAAACAAAAAAGTTACCTGCGAACATCTTTAAGAATCCACTTTTCTGAAGTCGGTTAAAAAGAAGAACATACTTTCATTAGCTATCGATATGAAAAACTAAGATATCGATACGATTACTTGGTTCGATAATTAAGAATTAGCATGTGGCTAGCATTAAAAGTGTTTTATGTTTATCTATAATTTTTACTTAGTCTCAGTATTTATTTAAATAAATTTGGAAAATATATATTCTGTTTCTTCAAAACTTCTTCTCTCTTCATCTTACGAATGACAAAATAGAAAAACTTCAAACGAATGAAAATAAAACTTTTTAAGAATAGCTTAAAAGATTGCCGTAAATATCCAAAAAAGAATAAAATTGAACGTAAAAATTCCCGTATAATGATATAACCTTTATGTTTTCATCAAGTATATCATATTTTGTCCTTGTATTTCTGTCGGTAGAGTTTAACACGACTACGTTTTTGTATTTTTAAATAATTGAAATCTGTTATAATAATTTGAGATAAAAGGTCAATTCTTTAAAGTGAAAGTCACGTTCAAAATGCACTTTTATGAATTCTGATCGAATTACAAAAATTATAAAATAAAACGGTAGCACTGAAAGATAAAAAGTCTCTATTTAATTTTAAAAATAAAGAACTTTTGTCCCAATCGTTTTTTTGAATGAATTTTTCAAATTTTAATCGTCACTCTTTGAAATTTTTGATGAGAACTTTGTTATTAATTCAATGGTTTTTCAAATTGAATTTTTTTTAAATTCATATTTAAAAAACATCATTTCCAATTTCATGTATTTGTTTGCACTTTCTACATTATGGTAGTTCCTCAAATTGCATTAATATCTCTTTTACGAAACATATTTGGATCTGATTCATTTTTGTTTGGAAGAAATGTAATCATATTTTATTGAGCAAAACAGAGTTAGAATATTCTATAATATTTTTTTACTCAAAATTAACATATGCAGCCACTTAAATATTTTCACATATCGTGCGAATTTTTTTTTTCAAGCATCCCTGACCCGAGATAACATGAAAACCAGTTTTTACAGGTTTTTATTATAGCAAATTTTGTCGTCATAGATAAAAAAAAAAAGTATAATATGTACAATTTATTGTACAAAACATTTAACAAATATTTTAATTTTAATATAACAAAAATTATTAAAAAATTGAGCAATATTTTAAATCAAGAACTCTTAACTAATATTTGACTCCACTCACTTGAATTAATTTCAAATACAAATAAAATAATACATATTTTAAAATTTTTTAATGTGTACTACATTATTTTATAATATTGTAAAAAATACAAAAATAGAAGTACATTATTATGGGAAGAATAAAATAACTAAAAATTTTGAAGAAAAAAACTACAATTTTGTGAAGAAAAATAGAAGAAAAGGAATTTAGAAACTTTCGAGAACTGTTTTAAAGAGATTCGTTGATAATAGTCAAAAATAGATATTAAAGTTTAATAAAGTTTCATGATCTCAAAAATAATAGAAAAATTTTATAGAAAAAGCGTTTAGCAAATCAATAAATACGCATAACTGTCAAATGAAATAAATGTTCTAGTATTTTTTTAAAGGAATGCATATGATTATTTGTATCATATTGTTTGATAAATGAATGTTTTTTTTCTTTATTTATTGTGTATCCATTCATTTGGGATACTCATTTGATTGACTTGTACAATGTTGCAGATTTCATTTAAAACTATACAATTGTATCAACTATCAATTGAACCAATCTTCATCAAGTATCAATTCTATTCCACATCTCAAATGTAACATCACAAGTTAAGATAACATAAATTTATATAAACATTTTTATTGTGCCTATAGCTTGTAAGATAACAAAAAAATACAATTTATTCACTGTATATTCCAAATTCTTTTTCAAAATGAAAAAATTCTATAGTATTTATGACGTGATCAATGTCTAAATTTCTATATAAACTTGTTTATTTATGAGTCCTATGACACCTAGATGCAACATTCATGAAACTTTTTCCATTGTACAAAATAAAACGCTAAAATTATTTTATTTAACTACCTACGGAACTTTCAGATTTTATTGTATTTACTTATCAATAAGCTTAGCATTTAAATGTTTACATTTGGAATCTTCTATATTTTATAGTTTCAAAAATAAAAAGTTTTGAAATCTTCCACCATCAGTGATTTTCTGGGAGTGGCATTGACATTATAATATAGTTATAGAATAATTTTTAAACCGTTATGGTTTAAGGTGGTAGTGGTTTAAAATATATGAACCAGTGATATTGTGCCACGGATCGTTTTTTAATCCAATTTCATGAATTATGCAACATAAAAGAACGTTGAGAATCACTGAACTAAAATATTAAATTCATTGCTAAGAGAAGACTTTAGAAGCTTACCGGTCTCAAAGAAACTAAACACGATTATTAGAGTTTATTTATTATATGTTTAAGAAAAAAAATATTCTATAATAATCAGCATTAAACGATTTAATTCTAGATTATTTCATCTAATGTCTTTTTAAATTTAATTATAGAATCAAGAATCCTTGTAACCAGCTATGGAATAGCAGATCAGTTTCAATAATCCAGTAGTGCATCTTTTTTTAAAGACCACCTGCAATGTTGAATTGAATATAAAATAATTTTTTTATGTATACATTTTATATTCAATAAGGTAAATATGTATCAATTTTATTCAAGGTTCAATTTCTCCACTATATTATATTTGATATTTAAAAAAGTAAAATTTATCCATAGTTTGAGCTGTAAATATGTTTTCTATAACTGAAATGAATGATTCATAACGTAACGATACAAATTTAAAACTTCTGTCCAGAAATTCGAAACATCACCACGGAAATACTTGGCCGAATAAACACGCGATACATGAAGTTACCAAAAAAGGCTGACGTTATTTGCCTGATTCAGCATAATTCAAGTCAACTAAGCTTGTTAAATCATTATAAAAATATTATGGAGCTTGTAAATTTGTCATGAGAATATCTGAATTGTCATCGAAGACCATAATTGCTATAAACGTTTAAGATCAAATAAAAGTTGGATGATCGGGAAATCCACTAGAATAAACGAATGATTCATCAATTTTTAGTTACAAGTTTTTCAAAATTTAGTCTTTTGCTAATCTTCTTTACAGAATAATTGAAAATAAATAAAAAAACATTTTGACCTGGCCATAATTTTAGTATTTGGTCCATTTCTTTATAATTTAAAAACAAATTAAATTATAAAAATGATAACAAAAACATTGAAAAACATTTTACTAACTTGTTTTTTTACAAATAAATTAACGCCTTACACAAATAGCAATAAAGAATACAATATCTTAAAATTATTCAAGTGATTCACAATGTTAATTTCCTCCATACACAGACTAATTACAGATACGATGTAAGGAGACGTTTTTCTTTTTGGTAATAAAAATTAATGGAAACTATTACGTTGAGCAATTCAACTAGTTTGAATTTTCCCTTTTTTACATTCATAAATTTATTTTAGAATAAATTTATTTTCCTAGCATTTTTAATGTCATATCCAATTCTCGAAACATCGGATGGTTTGTATTCGATATTTGGAAACCAATGTAAATACACAGCCAACGGGCAAAGAACTTTCCAGTGATGTATGAATATGTCTATTGGAATAGCTAGGAGAAAGGACCCGAATATCGGAAACTTTTTGAAAATTGGATAAAAATAGCGTTGTCTTTATTATATGAAAATTTATGTACAGAATCTTAGTTCTATATACTATATGAAGCACAAAACAATTAAAGCATAGAAGTTTAAAATTAAACACAGGATTATGTATTTTAATTTAATTCGAAACCAGGATCAACAAATTGGGCTCCTAATATTGGATAGTCGATCTCAATATTGGAGACCTAATATTAGGTAGGTACTAATAATAATATTAGGTAGGTACTCTTTTACATAATAAATTATGAAAGGAAAATTAATATAATGTGTGATTTTTATGTATCAGGAACAAGAAAATTAATCAATATAATTTTAATTATAATAAAAATCAACTAGAACTCAAAATTTAAATTCTTTAAGCATGTTTACTCTAGGAAATTCAAACATCGGTACATTCAACCCAACTGCACTGAACAAAATTCATGATATTACCGCTTTCCCTTGAAATAATTCCACCAAACTGTTTCTGTTCTGTCATGCACAAAATTTTTGTCATTTTTCACTGAAGCGTAAGAAACTCCTGTGTCGGCAACTTTGGAAATGCGGAATATTGTTCTTAATTCCGTACTATTGTACATCAGATTTTTGATAAAAGTCGTGCTGGAAAATTTGTCAGATATTTTAAAAAGACCTGTCCTATTTTTACAGCATATTGAAACCGAAGTTATAGAAAATGTGGTATGACCCCCGAATAGCTTATTTTATCATAATGCCTAGTGATAATTTCCAAAAGTATTTTATTAATTTGTTTTCAATTTCTTGGTAGATTTTTATCTAGTTTACTACCCAATATTCGGGTCCTTGAGAATGCATAAGGGATTCTTTTAATAATTTTTCCTTATTATCCAGATTAAAAGATATTGGCACATCAGTGAAATAGCAATTATCGAATTTATTTAATTCAATACATTTATCTCCGTAACGGCTTGGTCGATTATTACATAAAATTATTTGTGACAGCCAGATGATTCAGGCATATCAAAATGTTTGTTATTGAGTAAATTAATTTATATTTGTAAAAATTTCTATTAATTTGTTTTGTTTGAATTATACTTATGGAGATATAATCCAAATTTTGTCTATTGAAACATTGAATCATATAAAAGATCTATTTGAATATAAGTCTTGAATGAAAAAGAAAAATCTTTCTACCTAATAAAAATAATTAATAAAAATAAATAAAAATAAAAAATTTGTTTGCATTATTATAAATTTTAGAAGCTATTAATTTTATAAAAATATAAACAATTTGTTGTTTAAATAATAAGTGTTTTTTTCATTTTAATTTTTCTTCTATTTCTTAATGTATTTCTTTTAACATTGTTAAGATAGCGACATTCATATTAGTTTATTTGTTTAATTTAATCGGTTTATAATCAGGTTACGGGGCTGTAAGAGTCTAAATGCCGTTGGATCCGAGTCGTTTCTTTGAGTTTTGATTTTGTCTGAAATACATTTGAAAAGTAACAGAGTAATTAGTGCATGGAGGTCACATAACGTTCACATCAGATTTTTTAATAAATTGTAAGACATAAATTGTTATTAATCCGTAAAAATTTAGATAAATATACTTTGACATATTACATTACTCATTATTAATGGATTGGCTCTTGCAAAAAAAATTTTTTACTAAGGTATAAAACATAAAACATTCGACCATCAAAACATGCAAATTGTAATAGATAAATATACCTATATTTGATTTGAAAACAACTTAGAGACCCATGCATCCACCTACGAAATTAATCCATCAAATATTACAATATTTTGTGTACATTCTGTAGTTCGTTGAACTATTTACAGGGCAAAATTCTCTATTGATAATAATCAAAAAGTATACATCATTGAATTCAATTATGTTTTACAAACTTTAAAAGGTTATATTGATTAATAAACTTCATTCATACCATTGAAAGACCATTTTGACACCTATTGCTTTTTTACTCAATTACAGAGAAAAGCAAAATAAAAAAAATTATTTTAATTTAAGCTTTTGTGGTGTTAAAAGATAACAGCTAATAAAAGTTTTTTTTCTTAAATTTTTTATATATTAACCATATTATTTTTGTTTTTTATTATAATATTTTCTTGTCATCCAATGATCCAAATTACATACATATGCTCAATTTGAACTCAATCGAACACTAAAAAAATGATCAAATTTTACTTGTAAGATGCGTCTTAATAAAAGCTTTAATGATAAATTTCGAAAGTTCAAAATTCGCCTTTATGTTTCAAGAAAAACTAAACGAATACAAATAAATACCATGTTTCTTACGATTATTTATTGAAATCTGTAGTTTTTACAAAATTATTTCTAATATTTATATAGGTATAACTATTTTGGTGGCACGAACAAAATCTCCGTAGAATCGAACAATCCACCAGTTCTTAAAATTGTCGTTCATCGTTTGAGTGTTGTTTCGTCCGCTGTATAAAGCTCATCCGACCTATAAGAACAAGGTTATTTAACTAGAATTATCATTATAATGCAAACTTTATTTTTCAATACAACTGAGTTTCAAATAAAAATATATATCAACATAATTTATCAAAGTCTTTTTCTCATAATCAAAATTATGTTTAACAATTTAATTCTTTGAACGTAATCCCTATATATTTCATTATAATAAAAGTGGCTTTGGTCCACATGACAAACAGTATAGGGGAAAGAAAATAAAAAAAGTGCAAATAAAACTGAAAGTCTGGTTCATTGTCTAAAAAAATCCACATTTGATTCAAATCTCAACCGATCACCAAAGTTAAGCAGCAACAGACACAATCAGAACATGGGTGAACATCTAGGATTGCTGTGTACTGTTGTTGTATAGATTGAATATATACTCACTGTAGTCACTATATAACTTTAGTAGTTGATAAAGTGACCTAAAAAAAAACACTAAATATGGTTATAATAGCTTGTTGTATCTATAATAATACTTTCTACAATTATATACGTGTTTATTAGCTGAATTTTAGCTGAATTTCTTCACTCTCTTATCGTTTTATTGGTTGGGTCAAAAATCCATTGGACTCACTTGACTGATTTGACTCATTCATGGACTTAAAATCACTTTAAAGATGTAGAATATGCCACCAAAATTTTAGGTCGTTGTTTTTTTATTTAGGTCTCTAATCGATTTTTAAATGTCTTGATGGCAGAGTGGCATATCAACATTTCGTTAGTGCGTACAGACTTTAGACTAAATTTAATATACTTGTCATATAGTTCATATACGCCCAGTATAAAAGTTGAGAAAAGTATATATAATTATATATAGTATTGTTATACTATAAAAGAAAAATGCATGTTTTTGATGAAACAGGTGTCCATACGATTTTTTTTTCTCGTGATAAGCGAAAGAACTTCACCTAGTTTGTAAATAAAAATCAGCGTATCTATTATTAAAAAATTGAGCTATTATTACTAATTTATGCAATAATGTAATACTTAATATGCGCATATGCAATTTGCATCGTATATCTTTTATAAAAAATTTGTCAAGATTAACCACTTAACAAACTTTTATCAAATAGAGAACATGTAATTTTTGTAATCAAAATGTAAATACAAATTTAATTTACATTTTATAACATATTTTAAAAGAAAAATTAACGTAATTTTATAACAAATACTCAAATGACTTGCATATGAGATACGATTTGAGTTTTTATCAGTTATTTAAACTTCTCAAGAGACATGAAACAAAGGATGAAGTAGTTTTATATTACCGGGCTAGGTCATGTTTGATTTAAGAGTTTTTAATAAATAAATTTCACACTGGTTTGATTAAGAAAGGCTATGTAGTGTTATCATTACAAAACCAACGAACTAATACCAATATTCTCCTATTTACAGGATTCTTCAATCAAATCTCCTCTTCATTAGGTTAATGCTTCTTGGGCTATAAGAGAAGGATTCTCTGTTTCAATAAACCTTATAATTAAAATTTCTGTTTGTTGAATTGATGTAGATCATTTATGTTCACAGCTTTATCTCCCAAAATAATTCAAAACTAAGCAACTACTTATGTTATAATTAAAATCGAAACAATTCGAGTTGCATTAAAAAAGAGTAGGTATTTTAAAATTCAACTGATTTTTATTCTAAGATAACCCCAAGATAATAATTATTATGCTATTATATTATCGCAGTTTATGCGTAATTTAACCTGACAGTTATCTCGTGAAGGCTACACAGCTCCATCGCAAAATTTTTCGAAACACCAAAACGTACACAGTCAATATTTAAAGTTATCTCATTATACCCAAACTCGTGGTTATTAAGATTGGTTAATTTTCAAATAAAATTAAAAATGTCCTTATACGGTTTTTGATGTATCATATCTATTAAAATATATAACCTCGGCTTAAAAGGTAATATAAAACTTCAAATAAGCGGTTCTAATATTTATTTTCCACTGGTATCCATAGTTTTTATTTTCCAATGCTTCTACCCTACTTTGATACTAATTAAACTATAAAAATTATTTTATTTTTCAATTTTATTTTTCTATTTTAATAATATAAAGATTACAAAAACATAGTTATCAAAATATTTTTACTAGATTTTTGTTTGAATCAATTTGTAGTTGTGTGCTATATCTGTTGGCACTCTTATTTATGTATGTCAACTTAGCAAAACATGAATTTTTTCCGTAATTTTTAAGCCGTTAGAGCAAAAAAAAATTTTTTCTACAACTAATTAACAATAAAACAGCGACTAATTATGGGCCTATTTCGTAGTTGATCTTAAAAAGTTGTTTCGCTAAGTTGACTTTCTACTAAGCTATTAATATCTATTTTCTCCGTTATGATAAGAACGATTAATTTTTTTTACACAATTAATTAATGATTAATTAATGGCTAATAATGAGCCTATTTTGAATTTAATTGGGAAAAAATTTCTACGATAGATTGACATATGTCTATTTTTTGTAATAACAATACAATACAAAACTGTTTTGATTACACATTTCAAAATAATATGATTTAAGAAATTGAAAAACAATACGAATGTTCTCTAGCAATTTGTAATACAAAATTTTTATTAAATCATTAATTTATGTAAAAAATTTTTTGTTGAATATTTTAAATATTTGTTTAAATAAATATTTAGTTAATTTATGAATAGTCTTCTATGATAAACAATAGTTGCGTTGTGCGGGTGTATAAATTTTTTTATAAATGACTTCATGAGTAAATAATGTTGAATATGTAAATATCTATGTCAATATTTTGTTTCAGGTCCCTAGAGTTCGTCTTAAAAAGATAACATTATTCATTATAATAGAAAAACAATTACAATATGATTATAGTTTCCGAAGAATAAGGACCAATTTACTGTATACACTTATTGAATTTGGAACAGCGATGCCATCCCAATAATATAATGTAAATGAAGTTTTAGAGCAAAGTTCTTTTACGGAGCTTGCAGTAAGTGAAATAGCAGATAAAGTAACGCAACGTAATTAGCATAGTTACCATAAGTCAATAATCTATATAATAAAAAATTGATGAAAAGTTCAATGTCCACGCTTTTCTCTCCTCCATCTCATCCAATTTCAGTGTTTGATAGCTCGAACGAAAGGTCTTGATTCACTGAGTGTTTTTTGAACGAAACCCTATATCTTCATTGGAATTGGAGATATTTGGATACTAAACTATCACAATACTTGGAGAAAGATTATTTAATTCTCTCCATATTATATAAGTCGGCCTAAGAACACTGAATGACTCAATTATCATGCTAATGATAACGCAATTTCACCTACCATTAAAGCTATTTAACACTCAAATCGGATGAGCTAGAGATTGTTGAAAGCACAACACACACTCAACACTTTTTTATGTGATTTGAATGATTAATAGTATCAGGTCTGTTTGGAAAATGACACAGTTGTTTAGATTCAAACTTAAGCTGTTAAATTATTATCAACAATTAATGCTGCGGATCAGCATACAAGTTCACTAGTTATATAATAATTATATTGACTTATGTTGCAATATAATGATAAAATATAAAGAGTTTTTCTTATTTAATTATATATATAATTCACCATTTTATATTCAATTTTTAATAAATAAATATTTTTACTAAAATATTAAATAATACTTAATTTTATCCCAAAATACACGAATATAATCAATAGAAATCTACAAATTAAATAATGTTATAGTTTAAAAAAACCCTAAAGAGCTTTATTCTTGACGAGGGTCGAGGAAGCTTACTAATTTCTAATTACTATAATAATTTCTAATTTCTTTCCAATTTATATACAAATTTAATGGCAATTAGGTTTATGATTTTTCTATTCGACTTTAGTATAACACTTAAAAAAATATTTTATTCATTAGCAAAGAGTGAAATATGACTGTAGATAATCATATATGTTTAACTCATATGTATATTGCCGTATCCAGTAGTTGACACGGCGAATCAGTGTGGTTAATTTAGCAGGAGCACTGTCACTGGAGCATTTGTTTTTATTAGGTACAAATACGTAAACCTTTGGCTCCAAATCAAAGTACTTTTGGAATAATTGAAGTTACCTCCATAGGATTCCAGTGTCCAGTATTTAAAATGATATCTATATCGAGTAAATATTATATCCGACTGAAATTCAACAATCCATACCAATAACTTGATTTTAATCTAGTTATAAGATAATTCAATTATTTTATTATGTTAAATGAAAATAATTCACTTTTGAAAATATAACAAATGACTCTTTAGTCAAAAAATTACTTTTATTAAAATTATTTATTATTTATAAGATAATTTACAAAATTAAGTATCAATTATTAAAGCGTTTATTACTTCGGTATTATCATACTCAATACCGTGCATTGATTAAATAAATTTAAAACTGTTTTATCATAACTTACATGTGTTAAATAATTTTTGTATAAATTTCACATTAAATTTTAGACATCTAAATATAAAAATAAATTAGTGAATAATGTCAAAAATTTGTTAAGAAATTTTTATTGTATTCTAAATATAATGTCATTTGATATGTCATTTTAACCCAGATAGAAAAAAATTTTCGATCATATTGTATGTGTTTTTTTATAATAAGACTGTCAAGGGACAGGAGAGAATGAAAGGGAAATAATTTTTAGTAGAGTTAAGTGCAATAAGCCTTCTGGAAATAATTAGAAGAGATTTAGGAGCATTATCCAATTATTTAAGTTTTATTTCGAATTGATGCGAAAAGAAAACTTACAGCTAATTCATAAGGACCAAAATAATATATTTTTATTTTCTAAATTTATAATTTTGAAGTTTTTGCTTCTTATTTGTCCCTTACCACAGTGAATCGTAAATATTTACCATTCAACTGTCCATTGTAGAAACAAAACATGTACAACAGTTTTAGAGCATTTTCCTAACACGTATATTGCCCACCAGTGATAATTCGACCAGGCAGCCAAAGAGTGTGTGCATTTTAAAAACAAACTTTTGAGTATAGCTATGAAAAATCAAAATTTTTAAATTTTTCAAACGGGAATATTTTCGAAAGCCTTTAATGAATTGATTTCTAAAAAAATGTTTCTAATAATCTCATAAACAATGTATTTGTAACAATTATGTAAACAATTGAAATTATAAACCTAAAAAAATCTTTTTATGTGCGTTTTAAAAAAAAGAAAATGAAATAATCGAAAAATTTCGAGAAACTTTTTGAGAATATTTTTCGAGTTTTTAATTTTTGAGTATAGCTATGAAAAATCAAAATTTTTAAATTTTTCTAACGGGAATATTTTCGGAAGCCTTCAATGAATTGATTTCTAAAAAAATATTTCTAATAATCTCATAAGCAATGTATTTGTAACAATTATGTAAACAATTGAAATTAAAAAATCTAAAAAAATCTTTTTATGTACGTTTTAAAAATAAGAAAATGAAATAATCGAAAAATTTCAAGAAATAAAAATTTTGGAGTACATTTTTCGAGTTTTTAATTCGTTTTTAAAGAAATTAGAAAATATAGTTTTTTAAATTGTTCCAACGGAAGAATATTTGAAGCCTTCAATGATTAGATTCAAGAAGTGGAAAACATTTCAGATTTTTAGTTTAAAAATTATCCAGGTCTTTCTGTTAGTTTGCAACTTGGGAAAAGTAGTTTATTTTGCTTAAATAATTTAAATGAAACGAATCCTGTGTTGACCGAGTTGACCAGATCAACCGTCTTATACCCTATTTTCATCACTCAATTCAAAGTGTAAACAATGTTTCTTTGAGAAATTATATGCACTTTATATTATCTTTTTTAGATTTCAAATATCTGTAACAGTTCTTGAAATATCCGCGAAAAACCCTAACCTTTTTTGTACTTAATTTTTTATACCTTTTATAATTTTTTTATTCCGGGAGTCTAATTTCTAAATTGGAAATGTTTCTAAATACTTTTCTGATTCGAATTTCACCATGCCAGTTGCATATATAAAAACAAAATATTACTACTATGTTTTTTAAATTTTAACGAAATGCGTAGCTTTTCAAAATAAAAATTTAAAAAAATTTTAAATACAAAGATAAGAAAAATTAAGTTTTTAAGCTTATTCTAAAGAAAGGTAATCGCACCAGTACTATTTATCAATCGTAGTATATAAGTATTATTTAACAGCTCAGACATATACCGGGCAATTAATACTTAATTAATAATGATTTCTTCTTAAACATTTCGTATTTTATTGCTTGTGGTTTACATGCGTATGCTAAGTATGGTACATTAATTAATGTAAGTACTGAAGGAAATTCCAATTGATTCTAGTAATGATGCATAATAAAAAATATATATACTTATACGAGTTTTTAAAATATGATGTTGATGTGTTAAAAATATTGTGTAACTTCTTTCGTATCTTAAAAGTTATAATTATTACTCATTAAAAATTTGGTGTAAAAAACACAAAACCTCTATATTATAAACTGTTAATTTATTAAAGTGGCTACCATAAAAAGTTCATTCAAGTCTTTATCCGCCTCTAATTACAACAGTTTTTGTATAATGAATACTAATAGCTCTGTAAACTGTAGACCTCACTCAGAAGTAAATAAAAAGTATATAAAGAATACGTACACACAATTTAGAAGATATCTGACACAATTCAAAACATGATCTTAGACAAATTAAATATTATATGTCAGCAGATTTAATATTATATGTATTAAAAAAAGAAAAGTGTATAAATTATAATATAAACCTTGTATAGATGTGTAATGAAAATGAAAATTTTTCTAAATAGTGATATATAATGTATTTTCTGAGCGTGCTCAATATGTCTACCAAATTTCGTCAAAAATCGATGAAGATGTTCGAAAGTTGGGTATAACTTTCGTGGGTATAACAAACATAAATGAATACAAAAAGAATGCAAAATTGTCTAGTTACACTATAGTCTAATTCAGTCTCTTCATTTCAAGTTTCTAATATTTTCGAAACACAACATATTTTACAAAAAGTTTTATGAATAAGGTTCAACTATTTCTTCTTCTAAGACTCAGCGTATGAAAAATGGAGGATTTTTTCGGTCCACAAATTTCGGATATGTTCGGTTACGGGATTTATTTTCAGCAAGATGGAGCCCCTCTCTACTACCATCGCGCTGTACAAGCTCACCTAAATGCAGCTTTTTCTGACACAATGATTGGACGGAAGAGGTATCATTGAATATCCTGCACGTTCCTTAGACTCACACCTGTGGACTTTTTTTGTGGGAATATCTAAAAGACGAAGTTTATCGCACCAAACAATTGATGCATTGAAATTCGAAATTGAAAGACAGCGTCGTTATATTCCTCATGACTTATTTTGTGATGTATTCGAAGGTATTTAATTTCTATTTATGACAATAAATAATATTTTTCTCGTCATTCGAATTGTGAGTACATTATACCGATTATAACGATTCTTTACCTTTTTTGGCTATTATTAAAAATAACAGACTTAAAATATCTTGACGTATATTCAATGTATAAAAACTTCCAGGTGCTCTTTTCAAATGTATAAAAGCTGGTGACGTGCAGTTGATTACTGCCAGAACGTGGTGTCCTTCCTTTGCTCCTATAGTATGAATTATCACTTTAAAAATAACATCCATACAGAAACACCGTTACTCTTATCCCCTACGAGTTCCTGGGCTAAAATTAACTGTGAGTTTATGTTTCTTTTTTACGAAAATGATTGAATAAACTGTATTAAATAACTGTGGTAATAAAAATGAAAACTTAACTAAAATCAGGTTATAACATTAGACACAAATAAATATCTACCGACAGTCTAAATATTATCAGCAAGCATTTAGATGTCTTTATATACAGAGGTTGATTGTAACAATAAAATACACACAAACTGCACTTTCAATATCATATTAAATTAGAAATTTATTTTTTTGTCCCTTGACAAAAAAGTTAATTCCAGATTGATTTACCATGAACTAATTCTATTCACATGAATCATCTAATAGTATTTTGAGAATAAAAAGAAATATTTAATTTTTAAAAGTATTTAATATAGTTCTTCATTCTTTAAATTAATTTATATTCAACTAGCAAATTTCTTTATTCGTAAATATTTTATTGATATTTTTGGTTTATATATTTTGCACAAAAATTAAGAAAAAATCACGTTATTAATCATTCGCTCTCATTAAATTATCTTATTGAATTCAAGAATAATGTTAATAAAGAATTAAACATTACGTATTCTTGCATTTATTGAATCTAAATCATAATAGTTCAAATGATGAAATCAATTTCTTCCTAGCATCACTCCGTGGTCGGTCAACTCAAAATTTTATACGACATTCTTAAAATAGATGCGTCCCTAACTTATACCAAAAAATCTCTTAAAATCACTTATAAATTACTTTGCCTATTCTCATTACATCATTGTCAACAAATTTTTCATCTAGTTTTTTTTTATAATTTGGAACTTTAAAAGATCGTTCTTCATATGGAATGAAATCGGCAATGAAAATAATATTATTTCATAAGATTGATTTTCTTAAAAATATTGACTTCGTATGCTATAAATAAATTAGTTTAATGACCATGCTTGTGAATATTATTTGCCGTCCCTTAGATGTCCCGCCAGCATGCTTTTTACTTACGCGGATCTAAACATTAGTAGTTTATCTTTATCTCCAAAAGGCGCTTTTAAACATAATTTTTTTTTTCCGTGTAAACACGCGGAACATGCGTTCGTAATGTAACACCGTATCGTAAATCTGTACTGTTACTGTTACGTATGTTACGTGATACGAGGCCGATGGTTTGTAGGTGTTGAAATATTACAATGTTACTATTGTGTTTTCTACCGTTCCATCCGTTTACCAAACAGTGTATCTGCACTTTAAAGTTGTTTATGTTGATAAATTTCAATAAATTCCATTATTATTTCTTCGTTCCACCCCATATAAACATGTTTATATGTTATATATTTATTTATTTATTTATTTATTATATGTTATATATTTATTTATTTATTTATTTATTATATGTTATATATTTATTTATTTATTTATTATATGTTATATATTTATTTATTCAATATTTATTTGTATTTATATAATACAAATAAATAATGTTAACATCGTGTACGATTTAATGCGTGCAGATTGTGACTGTCTTTGCAAATGTTGCATTATTAAGCCAACACTATTCGTAACCGCACCCAGTAGCATCATTTGATGCGATTCAAATTTACCGGCAATTTGTGGAACGCAATGTAACGTCATCGCGAATCATTTTTTGTTACGGAATGATGTTACGTCTTTACGTAACACGCAAATTTTGAACGTGTGTACGCGTCTTAACAATTTTTAATATTAATGAATGGCTATAATTAATTAATTTTATAAAAATTTATATTTATGTACCTACCTATTCGTAAGAAGTTTTCTCGTTAATTATAAATTTTATTTTCTCTAATATGTTAATTATTATTAGTAAAATATAATCAGCTATAAAATCTTCTCTTAATTTATTATTGCAAAATCTATTTCAATTTAAAAAATCGTCATATATTGAAAGTTTAAAACGTATTTTAATTTTGCGGTCATGTTTTTAAGAGGAATTAGAACCAATAGATATTTTTATTACAGATTATCTTTAGTTTTCTTTTTGTTCGGATCTCTAGTTTCTGTGATTAGCTAAAAAGTTTTAATGAAATTAATTTCAAGAACATATTCTAGCAGATCTTGGAAAAAAAATAAAAAATAAATTTTTGGAAGTTAGACATCAAAGATTTTTTTCACTTTCGATGGATATAATTAATCTAGCTTTGGTAATCGCTAAAAGTTAAGGAAATACTTTTTTTGCTCTATTCGCTTGACATGTAACTATCAACGTATATCGATCGATTGATTTTTTTTAAATAATTTTATATTACCAATTTCCAACCACAAAACATCTTTGTCTCAAGTTCATCAACCAAATAAAATGACCTTTTCATAAATATTTTGCAAAAATTCCTTTCAAAACTTATCACGTTTTACTTGATAAAATATCCTTAAATTAAAAAGATACATAGATTATAACATCCGTTTATGGTAAAATAAAAAACTAAATTTATAATACTTTTAGTTTCCAAGAATTAGTTTATCCATTAAATCTAATAAATTTATGTTAATTTAAAAAGATTTTGTGGTCACAAATTTACTAGAATGATTCAACAGATATTATGTAGGTAGATATTATTTTGAATAAAAGTGATTTCGAAAATGGTTTAACTTTAAACAAAAACAACAACAACAAAAACTTTACCGTTAGTATTTTTTTCGATATTTAATATCTTTTTATTATACTAATAAATAATATAATTAGTATACATAAAAATTCCTACATTTTAATAAAATTAGGAAGAATCTTTTTATTAAATTTAGATAATATTTTTATTTATAGTTAGTTACTTTTTTGATAATAAATTTTTTTATTTAAAAATAATATTTAATGGATTTATATTTTTAGCCAGATTAGATATATATATATATATATATATATATATATATATATATATATATATATATATATATATATATATATATATATATATATATATATATATATATTTATATATTTATATATATTTTTTTTTGCAAAACTAATTAATTTAAGGTAATAATTTTAAATATTATTATCATATTTATGGATGTAAATAACTAGAAAAGGTCTTTTACCCTAAAAAAATATCTATAAACGTAAATATAAAAATTAGAATCAAATAGTTTGATTTTTTTCTGGCCGATCTGTAGTGTATGAAAGTATATGACTTTATTTAAAAATTTTCAAAAATCAAAAATTCCTTCCAAACAAAAACAGCTGTTTTTCTTTGATGTAGATTCAATATGATCACCACACGTGCGTTTGGAAGGATTTTATATTAAATATCAGCAATGAGTTCGCGAAATTTTTTAATAAGCCAATTCTATGAGTCCCTATGGCACCCTATTGTATAAGCCAGGACTACACCCATAAAAAAATATCGTTCTTTATTTGAATGATCATGGGAATAAGTATTATCCAGGCTTACAACTACCGAAGTCAACAATTCTGATTGTTAAGAACAAACCTTAATAATGAGTGGAAAACCTAATTTGTTCTAGATTCTCGCATACTAAAGTTAGATAAGGTCACTTATTAAATTCTTATATATTGTACAAATTTTGAAAAAGTTTCAATTCTGCATTCTATGACGTTTAAAAGCTGTATTTGAGACAATTTTAGATAAATATACATAATTGTGAAAAATGGAATCCAAAACAATAAACCTGTAGATATAAAAACTGTATTTTATATTATCTTGTATTGTTGGGCTGTAAATGTAATAGGGGAGCAAAACTGTATTCTGGAGGAACCTTTCAAATAGGACCCCCCACAGAAATGATGAGGAAGTCTATCTTCAAAACACCCAATCACCAATAATTTAAATCCCGGCGTAGAATCTAATCATCCATTTCATCATTTCATGAAAAATTTCCATTTTGTTACAATTTATAAATATTGCAGGATCTGGGAAATTTAATAGTCCCAAAATCTTCCCATTTGAAGACTGCAAAGAAATCAGTTTCGGAGCTTAAAGATGCTCTATTATAGATAATCTTTAATGTTTCTTTACTGTAACATTTATATTTCTTGACTGTAGTTTACTCAAACTATATAAACTTTGAGTGCACCTAAAATTAACAGAGACATACGAAATATATAATTACAAACTTTCTACTCCAATAGTCTGCCTTTCTTTTATTTCTTTCTCAAAATACCTGAAAATCACTGTTAAACAATAATTTTCAGGTGAATAACCTATTTTGTGCGAATACATGGCAAACCATAGCTATACAAAACAAAGTTCTTAGAATCATTATCATTAAATCCAATCCGTTAGAATATTAACAATTCCTGTGTACTTTTTATGTATATTTATTTATCATATCAAACCGGATTTGTACAAAAGAACATAACAACGCAGAATTTGATTTTTATTAAACAAGAAATGTTTTTTAATACGAATTTAAATATTTATAACATTGTGTGAACTGAACTCAACAATATGAACGAACATAGATGACCTGGCACGTATGTTACAAATATTTATTATTTATATATAAACATGTTACTTTTAATATTATTAACCTGTTGCCTGTCTACTGTAATGTAAATCAAGAAGATGGATTATATTCACTCGTCAGACATATTTATTAATGTTTTATCACTTTATCAAAACAAATCGTGATGAATTTGATATTCGAGTTTAAATCAATATAGCTTTAGGATTATGTATGTTATTCTAATACCTTCTTTACTTTTTTGTCCATGCCATATCTCGAGAACGGAAATTTTCGAACAGTATTATTTATAATTATGATAGAAAGATTGGGTACACATTCATCTTGGGCTAGATGAGTTCACGGAGCGTATGACGAAGATGTTGAACGTCTATAAAAAATTAAAGCTTTCGAGGTTTTACTTCGTTTGAAAAACAATGCCGAGATACTCAAACTGTAAGTCTGTGAGAGTTTTTGCTTTTTAAGCTAAAGACATGGATAAATTGATTTAAATAAATTTGGTTAGGATTGCTATTTCCTCTTTTATACTACGATATTAGTGTCATCTGTTTGGACGAAAAAATATAACATTGATATTACTTTATTAACAAAAATAATATTTTAGTCTCGAGGGACATGTTAAAAAATTTGTTAGCCGAATATTTGCCAAGCGAAAAACAAATCGTATATTGAACGAGTTTTTTCCTAATAATCTATGAACTGATGAGAAAATATGTTTGAATTCCAACAGTGATGTCTGAGCTATTTACATATAAGGATAACCTGTACATGAATTCAACGGAATTTTTAGAAATATATATAAGTAATAAATGAATTTTTTAACTTTACACAACAATTTCAAAATCAATTTTAAATTTAATATTGAAAACAAGTGAAAATAACAAATAACTAAGTTAATTGAATAAAAACTAAACATATGGTTGACTATCAACTTTTGAAGTATTAGTTACAAATACATATATAATCATAATAATAATATGTACTGCAAAAATGTACGTTTTAGCTAAATTTGTGATGAAATTGTTGCGAATCTAAACAGTTTACAAAAAAATGTTTGAAATCAAAGTTTTTGTTTTCAAAAAACTAAAAAAATTTGTTTGCTTTTCATTTCTTTTATGATTTAATAGTAGAGTCAGTGAACAATTGAACCCAATAGACTGAATTTGATTATTCACAATTTTAAACTCAATTTTTTTTATCTGGAATACGTCCCCAAAATTTCAAATCGGTATCTTTTTTTGTTTTCGATTTACCTTGATGACGGTCTTATACAACTGATGATGGACATACATCCTTTCTTTTTTACACTTAAATGCTGATATCTCTTGAACCGTTTATCCAATTTTGATGAAAATTTTATATATACATGTATATTGTTGCCATAAGAATTGTGCCACAATAGGTTATTCAAAAATCGCAACGAATAAAACATAATGTCAGTTTACTTAAAGGGAGAATTTCATGTAATATCAATGTATTAAAAGCATTCTTTTAGATCGAATTTAAATTTCGATTCATTCGGCCAATCCGATATATAGCTATTTAATTATTTATATTCCGCGAACGATTTATCCTAAACTATGTAAATTTTTCACCATTTTAAATGCAACACCTATAGTACGAATCGAATGTGCAATAAAATAAAAAAAACGTTGGTATCGAAAATCAAATAAATGAACGAAAAAATTACGGCTTAAGATTTAAACCTAAAATTAATTCTTTGCTCATTCACTTTCTAAAAATTTTGCTCATTATTTGCTATATGACAACCAATTTTAATGATAAAGTGTTCTCCATAATTACATTCACATTTATGAATAAAAACTTATAGGTGCTTTATATCCTAAATGATATGGTTTACACAGACCTTTAAATAGACCTTTACAACAATTTATCTATTATATAGCCTAATAGACCAAATTTAACATGTTTAACTTTACAAAAATAATATGTTGTGAAATATGATTTCAATACAATTGAACTAAACTACATAATATATAATAGAATCACATTAAAAATAATATTTCATAATACAAAAGAAAACACAAACTTATGATTTAAAAAAAAATCCTTGATAAATCGGATCTTTCAAATAAAATAAAATAATGATTATATCTTTTAGAATTTTTATTTATTTTATTTTAAAAAAATTTAATAAAATGATTTGTATACAGTATGTATAAAATAAGTATAATAGACCAATTAAATTAATAATTAATATCATTTATAAATATATAGTAGTATTCGAATTTTTTTAGATAAGAGAAACGAACCAGGTACCGTCTTTTGTCTACTTATTGATTGTTTATAAATTATTATTATTTAAATTATAAATTAATATGTCTCAGTGTATATTATTTTTATTCTAAAGCTAGAAAATATTTGCACAAACAAAACTTTAATAAAAGTGTTCATAGAATCGCCTTATTTTAGTACATTTCCACATGTCCGTCTGCCCGTCTGTTCATTACCCAGATAAGTAAAAAACAAAAAGAGTTTGCAAGTTGAAATTTTGGTGACGCATTAAAAACTGAATTAAATTTCAAGAAGTATGATTGAGTAAAAACGGTTCATTGGGTCCAATGAAACAAAGCACACTTGAACTCAGGTGACCTTGAAATTTGAAGATATGTGAACATTTTTAACTTAAAAATCAAATCCATAACTTCTTACTAGGAAAATAATCCGGTGTTTTTTTTGCCATTTTCTTCAATTTTATCTTCGGATTTTTTAGGTTTTTGCCAAGTAAACTCATTTAATTACATCATCACATTGTATCAATTTATGAAGGATATTTTCAAACGTAAATGAATGAAGTGTTGTTGTTTTCATCGTTAACTACTAAAAATGCCTTCAATTATAATTACAGTTGTATTACTTAACAATTGTATTCACCGGTTTTCCAAATTTTCAACGAACAGAAGTCTTATTGAAAAATCATATAATATTTCTATAATTATTCGTAGATAACAACCGATACGATTTTAGTCAGTATATGAGCAATATAATTTGACTGATTGATTTTTGATTCTTTTACAGCGAGAAAATAAGTGCTAAATAAACGTCTGACGAAATGAATTGCATTTTTAGCCAGGTCTTACAAAATATTTACTAATTCAAAATATGGTAATTAATACCATCATGAGATTAATTAATAAATGTGTAAATTTATCTTATATGTATGTATAATAGCTATAACTGACCTTTAAATCTGGTAAATTTATAAATAGTATGATAAAATTCCCTTAATTAATCTAAATTTCATTACAGTTTATTACCATTTATAATTTAGCTATAAAATATTTAAATAGCTTTTAGCTAGGCTACATAATAGATGCATCATGATTAATTATTTTATTGATTACCTTACAATTCTATTTACAAAGTCAAATAAATTGAAATGATTTATGAAGCCAGCGACATAAATTACAATTACTAATAGTTGTACATTATGGTTGTATTATAGATTTAAAAAAAGCTTCAAGTGCTAATATTTTCAGAAATGAGACATAGCTCAAAATACACTGCTAAAAATAGACACAAAAATCCTCGTAATGTACGAATATGCTCATTTAAATAGCTATTCGCCCATTCTTCAATAAAAGAATCACAATTTGGATATGAGATGAAAAAATATTTTCTACGTTCCAATCATAAAAATTTTTTTGGTTCATTAAGCTAACGAAGCTTCATATTTTTGCAATTTTCTCTTTAAAATTTTTTTCTTCCCAATATCCAAAAAATTAATTTCAACAAAATTCAAATCTATGGCCACATACGAAATATATGTTTATTCAAATTATAAATTTTTTAGATTTATCGATTTTTATTTTATATTATTACGTAGCAATTAAGTTGTATTTTTGTATCATAGTGTTTATTATGTGAGTACAATTATTAATTCTGAGTACGTATATATTTTGATCCCGATTAAAATAAAAAATTTGTTTATATTCCAATTTCAAAAATGTGTATATGGTCGAAGTTTTGTATGAAAATTGATTATTTGATAACATCATTATTAAAGAAGTTAGATTACTGCCACACGGAATTTTCCCTGTGTAACCAATTTGTGTAAAGAATAAATATTCATTTAAATGCAGAAAATTATATTACAAAAAATTAGAATCCATTTTGTTATATTTTACATTATAATACTGTAAACTATATTCTCATTCTTAATTCTTGTGTAAAAAATAAAATTAATTTAACTAAAATCAGAAATTATGAGTTCAAAACAACCGCATTTATTTTAGTTCAATTTTATGAATATGAGAGGGCTAATTATTTAAACAGAAATGGAAATTACCATTTAAAAAGAATTTTGTTTTTTTAACTCTCATCCCGAGAATGAACATGTCTCAGAAACTCAATACGCAAAAATACATTGTAGTTAATTGGCAGTTACCGCCGTATGGAATCTTTCTTGGTTTAAACCTAGCGAAGCGGACCAGTATCAGTCTATTACATGTTATAAATGTAATAAGCCTTGATATACTTAAAAAATGATGAGTAAAAACAAAATATTAAATTAGATTAAATAATAATATTGTATTTACATATAAAACGAATTCTACAGATGATTAATTTTTATTTAATGTTAATGTAAATAGTAATTATTACTTTAAGTTGAGTATGAAATTTTATTAATTTTATTATATTAAATATTCCATTTAGAGCGCACCTCATAATTATTCAAAAAATATTATAAATTCATTCACTTTATAAAGTAATATAATTATTATTTGAGACAAATATGAAAAATTTCTCATCACGATTTATTAAAAAAAGTTTTGTTCACATTCCTATTTTTATACTCGACATACATAATATGTCAGACTATATTAATTTTAGTCTAACGCTAGACCGCACAAACAAAATTTTGGTATAGGTGAATATGAGCAAAATCGATTGGATGAAATGGGTACTTGACCCAACTTTTCAACTAAAGTCTTTTTAGTCGAGTATAAAAATCGGAATGTGAACAAAACGCTTTTTAACAAATCGTGTTGAGAAATTTTTCATATTAGTCTCAAATAATAATTACATTACTTATAGGCAACTGTATAGACTGAATATTTATAGTATTTTATGAATGCTAAGCAAAAATAGTCCAAACATAGAAATTCAATCATATGTTGAGTGTCTAAACAATTAACTCTGTTAGTTGTTATCTTCACTTGTTTAATTTATTTTTGGTAAATTCCGTTTCAAAATATTAAACTAATTTAATATTTTGATTTTAAAATAATATTGTTATTTTTTATATAATATTAATTTCCAGCGGAAGTCTTAACCATTTTAATCCGTAAAATAATTCTTACAAGAAACGAATTCCATAATTTTTAATATATCATTTATATTTTAATAATTTACTAATTTTGGAGACATATTTGTTTACATAAATTTGCGCCTACCGCCTAGAGTGTTTATTTTATTCACTCGTTTACAAAAACAAATTTACTAGATATAACATTTTTTATATGAATTCATTAGTTAATAAAAGTAATAAATAATACATAGCTTCTGAATTTTTGCATAATAATATTTTAAAAAAAATTTTTTTTTTTCAATTTTTTTAAATAAATAGTGATTTACGTTTATCATAAATATATACGCACTACGAATTTAAAATTACCAACAGCGTCCTCTTTGAAAAATTGAAAGTACTATGCCCACGGCCACAGAATATATTGATTGAATTCGTTTGTTTGAATGTCTAAATATTTTAACATTACTATTTTGAAGGTTCAGTTGAAGAGATTAATTATCATTATAAAAATTCTGTTACTTGAAAAAACTTTAAAAAATCAAAATAAAATGGAAATTAAGCGTATGTGGCTTGTTGTCCAATGTCTTCACCACAAATGATGAAAATCAGTATTTTAAGCCATCATCCGATCCATTTTGAGAACCATTTAGCCCAATATGTTTATAAAATTTTTAATTAATTTCCATGACAACAATTATTATTAGTTTTATAAATGTATATAAACGAGAACGACATATATAACTATAATAACAAGATGGGACAGAAATGTTTACAGAAAAGCGAGTACGACATAATTAACACATGGACTGAAAAGTCTCGGGCCTAACAAAGAAAACACAGCTTTTTTGGTTCAAAATTAGCTTTATTCATTAACGTAATTTACATCAAGAACAACGCAATCATTCCAATCCACTGCGTTCTGCATCATCGGTGTATCTACGACGACGTTTGAAGTCAGCAAACCAACGTTTTATTGTTGTTTCTGATGGAGCGTAGTCGCCATAACACTTTTCAAGCCATTGCTTCGCTTGAACGGTATTTTTTCCCATCAAGAAGCAGTGTAAAATTAAAACACGAAATTGTTTTTGATCCATTGTTTTAAAAATAACAAAAGTAGCGTCACTCTTAGCACAATAACTCACAAACTAATGAATAGAATATCATGAAATTTTAACAGCTGTCTTTTGAAGGTTAGTATTAACTGAAAAAAAGGTGACTGAAATAAAACTAGCACCATCTATGTGTTACGCCCGGGACTATTCAGTCCATGTATTATATACCTATAAAAAAGGATAATGATAGATTATTTATATTTTGAGTTTACTCTCCTAAGAAAGAACTTTAGTATTCTTGATGATGAGCGATGGACCTGTAGACTGATGAAAGAGGATTATTTGATCGCTTCTGTGAACAACTGTACCATAATTTTTTTAGTGCGTTTAATATTTCTAGCGTTGCAAGCTTTAGACTTACTTTAGTATAATATAAACTTATATATTCGTATATATGTCGAGTATAAATAAAGTACACCTTTGAATGATTTTTTTTATGCCTCGCTAGTCACGCTGCGTATTATCGTGTCGTCAGTTTGTGCTGGCCCATTCATTTGTGTATGTTACAAAAAATCGCTTAGAGTGTAGAAAAATTTCAATGTCAAAAACATAAGATACAGAAGATGTTATACAATTGCTTTTTCAACGGGCGTCTAAAATAATAATAACATCATCATCATAATATATTGAGAAATATTTTTTTTTTATTTATCATGTGCAAAATATTCTCGTTAAAAATGGTCAATGACTTTACGGAGAAAAATTTTGTACATTTTTTGGATAATAAAATATGTTATAAAAATAAACAGGAATATGGAAATCCCGTAAAAAGTAATGTTATTTAATATTTATTATTATGTAAATAAATGCTTTGTTTCCATTATTCTGGTAATTTTGTTATTTATCTTAGACATTTGTTTACATGATAATTTAATCAAAAATCTAATAATTAGATTTGTTCAGCTTATACAGACAAATTCGAAAAATTATATGAATCAAGAAAAGTTTAATCATTCGGAAGACTTGATTATACATTTTTATACAAAAATAATTGTTTATACGAAAACCAAAGCTATTAAAAAAATAGCTTTAAATTCATAATGGAAAAAATTAATTCGATTTTAAGAAGGAATGAGATTTTTTTTATTTTTTAAGCTTTTATTTGTTTTCTGTTTGGTCTCAAATTGAAAACCAAAAAATGTTTAAAACAAATATAAAAATTTCTCAAAGTTTCTTTATTAAAATATGCACAATATTATACGAGTTTTTTGTAAAGCTTACTTTTCAGAATTTTTGTACAGAAAATGTCTGTAATCATAGTTTAAGGGCAATATATTATTTAAAAAAAATTTGAATAGGCATAAGTTGTATTTTTTAATCTAGAATCCATCCTCTTTAAACTAAGTTTCCTGCTTTCCACAGTGATGATTTCTAGAAGAACAGTTAGAAAATTCACCAGGTCGTACAAGTTTGTAAATTGTGTAACAGCTTTTATGTCAAAGTCGAATACTACTAAAAAATGAAAAAGAACCGTCTTTAAACTAAAAGAGAACCGCTTTAAAAAATGAACTAAAAAGTTAAAAACAATTTTGAAATTAAAAACCTTAATAAATAATTGGCTTGAGACCAATTACCTTTCGTTGTGTGGACCAATCATACCCTTACCAAAAAATTGAAAAAGTTTTCAATTTAAAATTATTTTTTACTTTCTTAAAAAAATTTTTTTTAATCCGTGTATTGGTACCATATTTGTAATCCTAAAAAGACCTCCACCATCTAAAAAAAAAAATTTGTATTTTTCTTAAAAGGTTTATTATAAAAAAAATTTTTATATTTATAATGCAATTAATGAATTATAATACGGATTTGATTTATAATTTAAATCAAATTATAGGTATTTTATGATGAAAAAAACAAACATTATGTACCTAATACCTAACTATTATTTGATATTCATTTATAAATCAATTATTATATTATTAAATATATATGTATATACATTTTTAAATCAATAATTTTTTATTAATAATAGCAATTAATTATGAAATGATGAGTATAAAAATTATTTTAATATTTATTTGTAATGTATAATTATTTAATAAAAATTAGATTTGACATTAATGTTTTGTTTGAAATTTATGGGTCACCTTTGAAGGTCTAATCAAATTATTGTTTTAGTTACCAGGATCGGATTAAGTGCTGGTACAAAAGTATATATAACAAGTGAACATAATAACTATTAATGTTGATATATACTGGACATAAGATTGAGTATCAATATTTGAACTATTTCAAATCCATAAAATACACCAGTCTATACGGTGATAAATACATAGAAATAATAATATATATAATAATTGTATATGTTTACTAGCTATACTTGAGCTAAAATTTGTGGCGAATTCAAATATTTTATGAAAAGACGTTTGAAAAAAAATCATTTGTTTTAAAAATAAATATTTTAAGTTATTTCTTTCTATCAATTATGGTTCAGTCATAGATCTATTGGTCCCAATGGACCGATTTTGCTCATTCACAAACTTAAATTTACGGTTAAGGTATACAGCCCACCACCAAAGTGTCATCTTCTTTTCGTTTTTGAGTTATGTTGATGGTTGGACGGACAGATGGACAAACGAAAATGGGCTAATTAGGTGATTCTATGGACACCTATTCAAAAATGTTATTTGTGTGATCAATATTCACTAGCGTTACAAAGTTAAGACTAAAACTAATATACTCTGTCGACTATAAAAATGTATTTTTAGTAATAAAAAGTTAACTTAAAAGTAATCTTCATTTTAGTATTAGTTGTAATTTAATAAGGAAAGTGTAAACAATAATTTATTAAGGCAATAATCAATTACATAAATATTAAAGTTGGCGTACGTTAATGTCAAGTTACTTTATAAAATAAATTCCTTAAATTGAATTAAAAAATCTTCGAATTATTTATGTTACGCATATTTTCGTACATGAACAAAATTTATTGATTTCATTATGTGTTTTACTTATACTTTTGAAACTGGCTAGTCGCTTGACAATAACTAGTAGTTGTGTAAACTGTAGACCTCACTCAGAAGTCAATAAAAATATATAAATAATACGTACGCAAAATAAAGAAGATATCAATCCACTCAATCATGATGATAATAGTTAGACAAATTAAATATTTAAAAAAATTAAATATTATATTATCATTAAATAAAAGAAGTATAGAATATAAATGCAGCATAGTGATAGAGAACTTGCAGAACGAAACATTAAGTCCCGTGCTCGAAACCGGTTTTTATTTTTTTAAATTGTTTTAGGAAAAAGTTTATTTGTTTACATAAAGGTGATTTTTCTCGATGGAGAAAATGAAAATATTCCAAAAACTGTACTGTAAATTTTCTGAATGTGATCAATGGTTCTACATAAGACGAAATCGAACCAGTCGTTCAAAAGTTACAGCGGAACAAATAAAGATAGAAACAAACAAAATGCAAAATCGTTATTAATCCATGTCAAAAATTTCCTCTATTACAGTGACAAACAAATGCCCGACAGTTGAAAAATTTAATTAGGTAATTCTAAATCGGTCAGGGTTTGTTTTATATATGTAAATATAAATTTTGTTGTTTTAAAATGCCACAGTTAGTTTGATCTATAAAGAAACCCTTAGGCATTTGAATCAACTTGAACTAATAACTTTAAAAATACACATATAAAATGTCAAATTTATTTCGACAATTATAATAAAAATAGCTTTTGAGAAATTATTGCATTCACTAAGAAACATTACTTTATAAACATTATTTCTTAAACCTTTCAAACTGAAAAATAATCACTGAATATTTTATACTTCAACAATTTTCCTAACATCAAAAAATGAAACCACTAATCTATGAAATTAAATCAATTTTTTAAAATGTAAAAAATTGCAATATCCTGATTTGTATTTGCAAGCAGAATGTATAAAAAGAAAATAGCAATTTGTATTTGAAGACAGAATTTATTAAAATTTCTTGCTCTTTTCTTGTTCTTTTAAAATACCTACAAGGTTAACAAAAAATTGACATAAAACAAAAATGAAATCCGCAGAGAACCGAGACGTAATAGCTATTTTAAACAAAATAAAATCATCGTCAGTGAGTTATTTCCGGTAAGAAAATGACAGTTAATTTATTATAGCCATTCAAAAATTTAACATGATTTTAATTTCAAATAATTTAAATTTTTAATTTACGACATAAAATTTTGTATATTCAGATTTCATCCGATAACTTCATTAAAATCGAAAAAAAATTTTATTTTTTAGTAATTGACTCAACTTAAAATGCACGTTATAAATGTTGTAAATAAATAAATTTGTGCACAATGATCGGAAATATAAGCAACGTATTAAGTGATAGGCTGACAAATCCAGAAGAAATACATGAACATTAGTTGGAATTTAAAGCTATCAATTGAATTTCATTAATTTTTATTTTTTCACCATATGGATCGCCGTTTAAAGTTTGCAAATTATGAATGAAATTTATTTTAGCTTTTTAATTTAATTAGCATTTAAATATTGCTACTACATATTCAATTATTGCTAAATAATTGAATGTTTTCCAATCCATATATTTTGCACTTGATTTAATCGATTTTTATAACTTTTTACAGTAATTGCAGAATGTTTAATTATTAATGACTTATTTTGTTTCAGTTTTCAATTAAAATTTTGAAGAGATTTTATAATTTTACAAAAAATTAATATTTCAAAATATAAAATTAACCTATATTTATTATTACTGGTGCAATTAAAACGAGAAAATAAATAAGAAGTTCAAAACATTATATCATCGATTCGTATAAATTATACAATTTATTTCTTAATAGTTTTTCAATAATAAAATTTAAAACTTTATTTATTTATAAACAAATCATTAAACGTATGTTATTTTTACAGGTGAAACTACGCTTATAAACATACTTTACCAAAAACGCAATCAACAAATTTTTCTCGATTTTTTCATAGGGGTACATATAGACTCCTTAAAACAGAAATACGAAAAATCGAGAAAATTATTTTTTCTCCCAAATCAATGAAAAAATATTTACAAAGGTTTTACTAACACCCATTTAACGATTGGCTGCGTTTGTCCTGAAATCCGATCTGGCGGTTAGTATTTCACAAAAATTTAAGCAATATGTTGAAATCTAGCCAGTCAGCCGTAAAATAAATCTCATTTCAGGCTTTTTTAGATCTGAATTACCCTAGAAAATTTAAAAAATTTAATAACATTTTTTACCGATTTTTTTAAGGTTTTTTCACAAAATTAGAAAAGTTAATCCAAATACCAATTCGACACCAGTATACAAAATTTCCTGTTTGAAAAACTCCCCGGTGATGATTTTTTCAGCCGTTTTTTGCAATATCCAACAAATTGCATTAAAATGCATCCCGAAATCGTGTAATATTCATATTTCATAATCATATTTCCCATTATCAAACCATTAACATAAAATTTCCATATACAGTTCTAAAATTGCCGAAAATTGGAAAGTATCTCCTTGTAGATATTTTTAATCCGTGCATCAAAAATCTTCGATCATCTTTGTTATTCGATTTCGTCATTTGATTTAATTATATTGCATAAAAAATTACTTCTTAGAAATGGTTATTTTACAATTTGATATGATTCTAATTGTTTATACTAAATAAAAATAACTTCAATACTTTAAAACACGCAACATTTTACAATTTAAATTTAATACTTATATAATAAATATGTTTTATAATTAAAACAAACATCTAAAAAATGTTCACAAATTACATAATTATTATTCTTATATGTTTTCATTGCATCCAGCCAGCATTCATTGACAAATCTAATACAATATTTTAATACAGGTTCTAAAACCATCATCATGTGCATTTGAAGAGTTCTAGTGAAAGTTTATTTTGTCGATTACATTTTGTTGCATGTTGATTTTGGTCATAAATTTAAAAAAAACTAATTATTTATAAACAAAAATAAAGATAGATAAGAATTTCGATTTCCTATGATTGTATCAAAATTAAGTTTTTATTGTCCAGTGAATCTCAATATGTTTTTTTTTTAATTTTACATTTTTAAAATAACCAATTGAACATATTTTAAATCATAAATATACAAATAAAAACTTTATCACTAACTAAAAACTCTAAAGACTTCACATTGATCAAGTAATTTAGTCAAGTAACAAGCAATTTATTAAAACAATGTAAATAGTCACAGTCAATTTTATATCACAAAACTGTTGATATTGTATGACTGTGACTGAAAAACATTTAAATGTCAAATATATTCCTTCATTTGTTTATTATTGTATGTTTGTGATTGGAGAGTGGTGGTGTTACTACTTGCACACAAAAAATATAATTGTACTAAACTACTTGGCTAAACAACTTTACTAAACATTTGACTTGTTGCTATTTATACTAAGTATCTGAACTACTTGCTATTTGGTTAAATTTATTGATCAATGTGAACAAAGGTCATTCCAATTGATATAAGTAGTATAATGTCTGAATTAGAGGAAAAAATGAGTATTGGATTGGAAAAATAAAAAAGAAAACACGTGTAATTAAGTTAAAAAAAATTTAATAATTAATTTGAGTGGTTTCTGTATTGTCGAGTATTTCGTAAACGTTTTAGTATTAAAATAATAGTTTTCTAATTAAATGGAATTTAGCATCGCAAGAAGTCTTTGCATCATAGCTCTAACAATAAAATGGCAACGCAGTGAAACTTCAAAAGATTCAGTATAAAAATTATTCCTAAAATTAAATTTAAAAAAAGTATTTATTTTTACTTATTCTGTCGAAAATTGTCTGGAATCTATTTCTCCGGGTTTGAAATAACAAGTTTTTTTAACTCAAAAAATACTTCGAATATAATTTCGATTAAATTTACAGATTGTACAATAGTTTACAAGGCACAGAATATAAAAATATCTAAAAGATATATATTGTGTCTAAAAAGAAAACCCAATTTTACTTACAATTTTTAAGTAAAATTGGCTTTACTTAAAAATGTACTCTTTTGTTAGTACAATTTATGTCTAATAATAAATTTCAATATTTTGCATAAATAAGACTGTAGAATATTTATATATAAAATATTCAATTACTTATGTCCATAATTGCTACTAAATCCGAATATCGTTTTTATGTATCGAAAATCAAGACTAATATGCCGTGTCTTACATCATTAGAAACTATTATCGGACGTGAGTAGAAACTATAACTATCAATTACTGAATGACTAATATATAAGGAGGATTGAAACATAATAATGCAGGACACTTTGTTTCAATTTTCACGCACAAATAACTCAAAAAATACTTATACAAATGTTTTGAAGTTTTGTATCCACAATATTGACATGAAAACGGAAGGCTTGTCGAAGAAATTTTTGCTACATGTCGGATTAAATTGTTATTGAAATTGTTTTACTTTGATCTTCCTATTACAAAAAAAAAATTACCAAATCATGAGTATTTGAAGTTTCTCAGCGCAATCAAAAATTTTAAGAGTTTCGAAAACAAAACGACTTATTTATCTGAATTTTTGAAGCGAAAAGAGTTATAACATTAATCATAAATAATGCCCATTCCGTAAAAAGACAGGAGCCACGGACTGCAATTAAATTTCACATATAAAAATGTCAGATCCAGCCAATATGACTGGAACCCGCATTAGGAAAAAGTTAATGTTTTTCATTATTATTATTTTCATTAAACGATGCTAATGATTTTAGTAAACTTTATTTGTTTTTAGTTTCTATTCTACTGCGAAAAAATAATGTATTGTGCTCAAAATAAAAAAATTTCCGTCAAAAGTTTTGAAATGTAAGTAAAAGCATGAAATAAATGGAATTAAAAAAGTTTTTTTCTAGTGACAAAAAAATTTTTTTAATTCCATTTATTTCATGCTTGGCTATAAATTATAAAAAATAAAACATAATCACTATTTTTCAGTGATTAGATAAATTAATCCAAATTAATTGACATACCTGCTAGTTTTAAGTTTTTAAACTACTGTTTTAAAAATTATGTAATTAAAGTTAATATGAAATAAACTTGAACTTGAATATTATTATTCGTGCAATGAACTTTATTAAAAAAAATACTTTTTTTTTTACAATTTATGAAATCTACTAGTTTATTACTTTTTATGAATATTATTTTGAAATGTTATCAGTCTTTTCATTATTGTTACAAAATTTATATTGATTTGTTTACAAATTTTTAATTTATCCTGAACATTAAATGGAAATATTTCATCATGGTTGTAAATAATATTCATTCAATCATTCAATAATATTGAAATAATTATATCTTAATATTTATATGTTATGGATCAATTAATCAGGGCATTATTCGTAATACTCGATTAGTATGAATAACGACAAGTGAAATTGGACCTAGTTATAAATTTCTTGCATAGTGTTTGGTCATTATGAATATAGCAAATTCATTACGGGTAATTTGATAATGTTGATGTATTTGACAGAACACGGGGAGCAAGGGCAAATATATGACACTTGGTAGGGTGAAATAGGTTACTTATATCACAAGATATCACTTAATTAGGGGGACGGAAACATTCAATTCAACAACCTCCATTATATAAAAATCTTTCCATTTTCGCGCCCAAATAACTTAGAAAATTAATTATTCAAATATTTTGAAATTTGGTATGCACAATATAGTAATGAAAACGGGCTTATGGAAGAGTTTTTCTCGAAAAAAACATTTTAAAATATAAAATCTAATTTTGATTTTTAGCTTGGAAACAGACCTGATACTAGTAATCATTCAAATCACACAAAAAAGGTGATGAGTGATTGTTGTGTTCTCAACAATTTCCAACTCATCCAATTTTAGTGTTTAATAGCTTAAATGAAAGGAATTGATTCACTAAATGTTCTTGGGCAAATTATAATATACATTTCTAATGGGGCGTTTCTTTATCCAAGTGTTGTGATCAAGGCGCGGATATTCAACTTGACTTTCAACTTTTTATTAGATTTTCTCCACTCAAAGTTAGATATCTCCTGTTCTAATGAACATAAACAGTTCTTTTCAATCTAAGAACACAGTGACTCAAGTACTATGAGATTTAAGCTATGAGATGGAAGAGAGCAACGTGTGGTCATGCAAATTTTCATCAATTTTTTTAATTAATTCATAGTTGCTCATATAAACGAAGTAAGATTAATATGACACGTTATCGCTCAGGAATGTTCTCATCATTTTGATTATACTGTACCTTTATCACCACCGGCAACTTGCTATAATAAAAATAATTATGTTAAGCTATTACAATTAGATTTTTTATTACCAATTAAAATACATTCAATTTATATAAAATACCATAAAATGTATTTTACAATTAATCAAATAATAAAATACTTTTTTAAACAAAATTTACGGATTATATACTTTGAATAACATTATTATTATTTTTACATCAATTAGTTTAAATAAATAAAAACACAATATACAATTAAAATAAACAAAGGTTAAATTAATTTAATTTAAATATGTATGTAATTTTCAATAACTTTATTTTAAAAAGGAAATACTTAAATAATTATTGCAAATAATTTAAATAAAATATATTAAAACATAAAAAAAAATACAATAGAAGTGTTTAAGAATTATGTTAAGAAACCATATTATGTCGACATTAATCAAAAAATAATCAACTTGTAAATCTGAATCTTATTATAATAATAGTGGACGTCACGCGGTTTCACCCGCGTAGTTTCCGTTCCCGTGGGAATTCAGATATAAAAAGTAAGCTATCTCACCCGAGGGTGGTGTAGCTTTTCAACGGTGAAATAATTCTTCAAATCGGTCGAGTAGTTTTTAAGATTATTCCTTACATACAGACATACAAATGTTTCATCTTTCATCCGCATAGTTCCCGTTTTCGTGGGAATTCAGATATAATAAGCAGCCTATATCACCCGAGGATAGTGTAGCTTTCCAACGGTGAAATAATTCTTCAAATCGGTCCAGTAGTTTTTATGTTTATCCGTTACATACAAAAATACAAATGTTTCATCTTTCACACCGCAATTCTCGTTCCCGTGGGAATACAGGGATAAAAAATAGTAAGTAATGTCACAAGGTGATATTGTAGCTTCCCAACGGTAAAATAATTTTGTAAAACGGTCCAGCAGTTTTTCAGTTTATTCGTTACATACAAAAATACATATATACAAAGGTTTTCTTTTTACAATATTAGTATACATACGTTTTAAATATAACGTATTGCTGATGATAAATGATTCGTCGCTCTCCTCCATTTTATTTGAGGGTAATTGAAAAGATTATTGTGGAGGAATTCTATAATTTAAATACTCTAACTATTGCGTTTCAACTTCTTTCCCAGCCGGGCATCAGATATGACTTCAGAAGTATGTACAGGCGATACCTATATAAATTGAAATTTTTACCAAAAATATTACTAATATTAATTTTTTATAATACGTAAGGCTGTGAGCAGTTGTCATTTACAAGATTTTCAGCGGACTTTTTTACAAAGTCAGCCGTACCTAATGGTTTTGCATTTATCCTTCCCTTTCTTTACCAAAAATAAAGTTTTTAGTACAGAATTTTCAAAATAAAATTCTTAGTCAAAAACTCTTTATAGAGAGTCTTTAACCCAATGTCTGTTAAAGAACAAGAATATTCCGATTACTGTCATTACGAGACATTCTCTCATATCTACAAACTATACATCCTAAGAAACTATAATTTTCGACAAAAATATATGAAACGAGATGTTTTTAATAGTATATCATCGTACAGAAACATTGCGTATAATAAAATCGCAGTTTTACCTGACAATAGATTATTATAGTACATCTAAGATAATTTCTCCACTTTGTACAGGGTGGCTATAATAACCAAAAAACCTATATTCCGTGCTATCTCGATCCTAAAAACGCCAACTTGCGCTAACTCAATCTCAAATGTCACTTAAGCATAGGTTAACCATAGTATGGATGTGAGAGTCGAAGAACTTGCAAACACATGCGAGGACTACCCCAAATACGCTGACTTCATCCCAAATACCACCTGAGTAATTTTATTAAAGTGTAAAATCTTGCATATAATAAAATCGCAGGTTTTACTATTTTTCCACATTGCACTGTATACATCCTGCGGATAAGAACTTATAATTTGACCTTCGCGATCTGGTAACTCTTCTAATCTAGCAATGTCTAGGGATGAGTGTCAGAAATGTAAACTGGCATCAAAATCACTCAAATGCAATTAGCCTCATTTGATATAGTTATAAGAGCTTACAAGGGATGTCGAATATTGGACAAAACATTTTGGGTAGAATTTACGTATGTATATGCGTGGAAGGATAAACGGATAGAGCAATATTTATTTATTTTCATAATTCACAGACATAATTGAGCAAACAAGTGGCATTGTGGCATTTATGAGTTTTGAAAAACTAATCAATCAAGTAACAAATTTTGGAAAAAATGAGATACATTTCAACAAGGTTAAAAGTAAAACAAATTTCTGAGTAATTGTTCATGTAAGTCATAGTATGAACTTGGATTGTAAATATTACATTATTGATAGAAAGAAATTTTATTCTCACCTAAAATCGAAATAAAATTAAACATCTTTTATTACAATTCTAAATCATTATTTGTTTTTTTAATTGTATGTTAATGTATATTGAGACAAATTTATCGCGTGACAATAAATTTGTCTCAATATAGGATTTGTTTTGTTCTAAGAACACTTAGTGACTCAAAACCTATCATTTGAGTTATTATCATATATATATATATATATATATATATATATATATATATATATATATATATATATATATATATATATATATATATATATATATATATATATATATATATATATATATATACGTGTAGAACTTTAGTTGATTAATGTGCTGTTAGAGTTATTTGATCACATTTTGAAACGCTAAATACACTGGGGCAGTTGGGACTTATTTTCAATATAGAAACTTAGCACGTGTTGCAATCTACCCGCTAACTGTGAAACTGATCTCTTTCTTGACCTGATGTAAGATTTAGTACAATCTCAAAATTTTGTTGAATATATCTAATATTACTGTAATTAATAACTCGATAAATTAAATTATTTAGAATCTTAAATCCCAAACAACTTTGACGTTTTCCAAACAGACCTGATACTATTAATCATTCAAAACACAAAAAAAAAAGTTAATAAGTATGTGTTGTGCTCTCAACAATCTCCAAATCATCCAATTTGAGTATTTAATTGCAAGTATTGAGCTTCTAAGTGTTATTAGGCCAAATTATATAATATACTTTTCTTATGAGTCGTTTCTTTCTCCAAGTATTGTGATAATTTTGTATACAAATATCTCCAGTTCAAGTGATAGAGGTTCGTTCTGGTTTAACAACACTGAGTACCTCAAGACCTTTCATTTGAGCTATTTTATATTCAAATTGGATGAAGTGTAGGAGAGCAAGGTGGAGACATTCAACTTTCATCAATTTTTTTATATAAAGATAATTAAAGTTTTTTATTAAAAAAAATGGGGGCCGTCACGGGACACCTGGCAGATGTGAAACATCGAAATAATGTTGTAGGTTACCCTAACATGTGTAACGTAGTAAATAACACTATATATACTATTGTGTTATTATATGCGAGATCAGTGTGGTAAGACAGATTGCCTGAGCCGCTCGTGCATTTCCTACGACTACGTATAGTACATATATTCCATCATATAACATGAAGATGCGTCGTCAAGGCCTATATCGCCACGCCAAGAATTAAGTTTACCCTCGTCTATAGATGTTTCACATCAATAGATACAATTGTCATAAGCAATTAACCAAATTACAAAATCAATTATTTACTAAATCAGAAAGTGATTGTGTTTCCCTTCTAAGTGTTAAATCCAGCACCATAACATATTTTTTACCATACCTATTCAGATAGGTCACAATTAAGGAAGTACGAGCACCAAGGCAACTTTTGATAAAAGGCTTGATTTTTTTTTAATACAAAGTTTAAATATGTCTAAACAAATTCCAAAAATTTGAAGGAGATTGCCCGATCATTTAAATAAATAATTAACTTTAAAGTTGAGCAATTTAACATTGGTCTTATGGGGTAACCTTCAAACATTGATACATTTCTGTATTTTTCTCGTAAAACTGTCGGTGAATATTTTTAAAAAACTTATGGATGAAAGTAAATATATTAGTGATAAATTTAATTCAAAAACATTTACACTTGCCCGACTAATTAAAGTGTATTAATTAAAAGAAAAATAAATGCCGCCACTAGCCAATGTTAAATGTATATCTATATATTGAAAAAAAACATATGGTTACTGCGTTCCCCTTACCGCGCTAGAGTCGATACCTATCGACACACCGCCTGGCGCTCGTACTTCCTTAATGTAGTATTAATTTCAAAATATTTAGGTTACAAATATATAACAAAGGTTGTTAGTATTGATAATACCAATAACCTTACAGCATGTATCAAAACAACTCAAAGTAATATTCGCTATACCGGTTTCAATCTTTAATACCTAATAAAATTAAACGCAGAAAATTCAAATACTCCGTTAACATCGAAACATAATATCGACAACCAACATCAAATACAATAAGGTGATAAATTTTTTTAAATAAAATAATGGATTTTCACAAAATAAATAATATATCTATTAATTTTCTAATAAATTTTTTATCCAGTATTTTAAAATAGTATTATGAATTATAAAACCTGTAAATATAATTAGTTAGATCCTGAAAATAACAATTAATAAACCAAATTTTATGATATGTAATAAAATTATGTATAAGTTTATTAAAAAGAAATTTATGAACAGCAGAACTAAAATCATCAGTAAAGTCACTCCTCATTAAATACGCCATGCCTAAATTTTTCGAAACATCAGATAACTGCATATGAGGCGGGTAGTGAGACTATAGATTTGACATTCTCAAAGGCACTCTCTAGACACTAATTTAATCTAAATAAAAGTTGTCAATTCTTTAATTTGTAGGAACTCTGAACACACCCTAAAAAGTCAAAATGATATTTCGTACGTACAAAGAGAAGAATCCTGGTTGGCGCTGACACCTCATTAGCACTAACTTAATCTACATACAAATTTAAAACACTCTTTCTCAATTTGAAGGGATTGTACAGTTGCCAAAAGCTCTAAGTCGATATAAGCACATTTAATCTTGACAATCCCTTCCAAATTTCTAAAATCAATCAATACTTTAATAATATTTTTCTACCTAGCAAAGTTATAGAACCGAATTATAGCTCATTTAAGATTTAAGATGTAAAAAAGGAGAGGGAATTAAAAATGAAAATGATGAAATTTGTCAAAATATAGTGTTCAATCTTATCTATCCAGATAGCTGACTAATATTCATCTGAGACTCTAGAACCTCTTTCTCGAAGAACGAAGAGGCTAAATAGTTATCCACAATTCGCGAAAGTATGTATTATTGCAAAACTACATTTAATTTCCAATATTTTATTTCGCTCCATTTAGGTAGCTCATTGAAAATACGTAATACAAAACAAAAAAAGAAATAGAAAATCAGATTCATTGCACACCCAGTGTAAATTGTAGCCAATAATGTTTTATATAAAAATGGATAAAATAGCAACCTTGACCGTTATTGTAAAAATTACGTAAAAAGTGAATGTAATTTAACCGTCTCAGTTACATATATACAATGTATAGTATGAACGAACATCAATGTCTGTACCCAGCAGCAAATATAGAACTACTCTCTAATTCGAACCGATGACGAACTATAACAGGATATTAAAACAGATTATTTACAAAAATTATAAGTAGAAGTGACTCAACGCAAAAAGCAAAAAACTATACTTCTTATTATTACAGAAATTTTAAAAACATCAACAACAAAAATTACCCACTGTGATGGATATAGCCTTTCGAGTACAGACCAACAGCTTTCTCATTGAGTAAATTTAGTTATCCACTAAAAACTTTTTTCTAGAAAAAAACTATCAAAAGTGTTTACTTGTGTTCAATATACATAAAACAGTCACTTTTGAACAGTTTCGATAATATCGAAAATCTTTGACTTATAGTCAAAAAACGAGCTCACTCAATGTGTATAAAAGTTTCATTAAATAGTTTAATATAATAGTTACCTTTCTTTCTAAAAGTATACCGCTCAAAAGTTTGTCAATTTATCTTGCGTTATTTTTCCCTGTGTCAATTTTTTTTTTGTCTTTTTTATACATAACATCATGCATAGTCAGAGTATATTAATTTTAGTCTAAATTTTGTAATGCTACCTAATATTGACCGCACAAACAAAAATTTTGGTATTAATGTTTATAAAATCACCTAACTAGTCCATTTCCGTCCGCCCGTCACCAAAATAACTCAAAAACGGAAAGATATAAAGAACTGAAAATTTGGTGAGTGATTGAGCAAAATCGGTCTATAGGATTCAATGGATCCATGACCCCCAACTTTTTACCATAAGAAAAATTAATTAAGAAGAAAACTTAAAATAGAAGAAAAATTTAATCACTAAATATTGGTTTTTTAAAACAAACAACTTTTGTTTGAAACACTTTTTTGTAAAATTTTTGGATACACCACAATTTTACCTGAAATTTACCTAATGAACACTTATACGTATAGGTAATTGTAATAGATTTTATTATTATACATGTGTTTATAACTGTATTTACTGGATATTTATAGTATTATAAGAATGCTAATTAAAAATAGTTCAAAAAATAATATTCAATTATATGTCGAGTACCTATCTTAACAATTATCTCTATTAGTTGTTACCTTCACTTGTTTATTATTTGGAATTTATAAAAAAATAAGTACTTTTCTTAAAAATAAATATTTTACAAATGATACATCGAAAATTTTAACATAACATTACAAACTTTAGACTAAACCATCGATGTATCAGTTTTAATAAACATCGATAATTTCATGAACAATGTTCAAGACGTACTTATTCCCACAGAAAAGTTTTAAAAACTGCTTGAACAGAAATTATATTTTAAAAACTAATAAAACATCGCCCATATACTACACCTTTAAACATGTTATTCTTAAATTAGATTCATTTATTTCGTTTATGTCAACGGCCCTTGTTAAATACGTAGGCCTCACTATTATTTCTTGTATGGACTTCAGGGGTCATCATCAGTTTTATAATAAACAGCTATGCTACAAAACATTTAAACGACTATCGTACACCTTCTTAGAATTTTTAAATCAAAATAATGATGATTATTTTAATATTTTCAAAAACAAGATTCATTTACGCAATATCTAAATTTACCGTATTATTATCGTACGTATCATGTGTATACACCGTCGTTAAATGTTAATGATTTAAAATAAATAACTAACGCTTATTACACCAAGTAAACATGTACAAGGTTTATCAAAATTAGAGAGCCATTTGATAAATTATTATGTTTCAGATACTAATCCACTACCGGACAGCCCTTGGCTTGATTTGTGGTGAAACTTGGCCAAACATTTTTGTACATCTAGCCAAGACCTGTTTAAATGACTGGGGCCTAGACCAATATATTCACCTTTATGTGTGTATCGCAATCTCTATACGTTTGAAATTAATTAGCTAACTGAAAACCATTTGATTTTTTTTTTGAATATTTCACACATTTTTGGGATTTTGAGCTGATGAAAAGTAGCGTAGTACTATTGTCACTCGTTTCGTATTGCAAAACTTTCAAACTGAATATTAAATTTTTTATTGCCATTTGCATTTATTAATATCTACTTAAGTATCTAAATTTCAGATAAATCTATATATATATATATATATATATATATATATATATATATATATATATATATATATATATATATATATATATATATATATATATATATATAAATCAATTGCTGTTCGTTAGTCACGCTAAAACTCGACCGATTTGGCTAATTTTGGTCTTGAAATATTCGTGAAAGTTCAGGGAAGGTTAGAAACGGTTAGAAACTAATTTTGAAAATCAAAAAAAAACTTCTTTATCTCTTCTCACTAGCAGTATGACGAACTGTAAACTATATAAAGTGTGCATATCGCATTGTTCAAGTATTACCGGAATCATTCCTGGTTCAGGAGGTCCATATACCTTTCATCAAGTGTATGTGTACTACAGCAAAAATTATCGGGTGAACGCGGTCCCGGGTGTACCCCAGCAAATACCAGGCAAATACCGGGTGCATATAATGTACCGGATGCACACTAAATACCGGGAATCCGATAAGAAAGGATTTGAAATTCTTCCCCTGAGGGTAGAATTGCATCCGCATGTAAACGATGTAATATCATTTATTAAAATGTGAAAAATAACACAGCAACGCGTAAACCGGGTGGGTATACTTCAAAATATAAATTAATATCATAATTTATTCTGATTTGCCGCAGCTTCATTATTATAGAATATGTTATTATATTTAGGAGATATGGATGTTGATTAGAAATAATTTATAACAAAACAATGTTTACCCGGGTCAGCTATTCAAAATAGAATTTATTTATCTCTTCTTTTCTATATTAGTGGTTCTGGACTTCCTTTTACTATTTTTCATCAAGTATATGAGAACCACAGCACAATATACACGAATTGTGGGTGTACGAGGTACCGGTGTCCCACATCAAACACGAGAGTGTGTATATATAAATATTTCATGTCACGGGTATTCCACACCAAATAGTGGGTTACACATCAAATACCGGGCATCCCATAAGAAAAGATTTTCTGACATTCTACCCCTAATGGGATGAAAAGCAGAGGCAAAGTTTGTATGGGACAACGGAATTTCTTCGTCCAATCTGCTTCAAATTTTGTATGCAATCGATGTAATATCAACTCTCACCGTAACGTGTCCGGGTATGCTTTAAAATATATACTAATATCATTATTTATTCTAATTTGCCTTAGCTTTCAGTATTAAGAAATAGAGGAAAGTTGTTAAGAATATGTTATTATACTTAGAAAATGTTGAAGTTAATTAGAAAAATGTGGCAAAACGACGTTTGCCGGGCCAGCTAGGTTTCAAATAAATTTGGTTTTATTCAAACCTTACCCTGGCAAGAAAAAAAGATAAATCAGCCGAGTGAGTGGTTTTCTAGTAATGAGATAACATACATGGGGTAATTGATTTTTATGTTAGTAAGTATATAGATTACAGTTTTGATTTGTTCTACAAGAGTACTATGGAGGCAACTTTTCTTAAGCGTAATCTTTGAGTATATACTATGTGTGTACAATTTTATCTTAGCAAAATATGATGCAATCCATAAATCTCTACCACTATTATAAGAGCGAAAAATTATACATTAAGTTCGAATAGAAGCTTTATTAAAATTTTCAAAATTATGTGAATTGTCTGACGTTAATATTATATTATTTTGAAATTATTGCCAATATGTAAAGTTTTTGGAACTCATTGTAGGTATATAAAAGAAATTTCAATAGATTTTTAAACAATTATGATAAAATAAAATAAAGAAATCATAAAAAAATTTCAGTACAAATTATATCACTTTAATTTCATATTTAATAAAAATAAATGTTTTTTAGGAATTATATCAATACTAATAATTATAAAATACTAAATAATATTCATTAAAATTAATGTAATATGATTCATAAAAATTGTACTCATAATGAGAAATATTTTTTCAAACTCAGAACATAATATCAAAAAAATATACTTGCAATTCGAATAACGAGAAAAAAATATTATTTATTAGCATAAATAAAAATGAAATACCTTTGAATATAGAAAACAAATTTAATTAAAGAATCATGTTCGTAAATGTTCAAATTGATTACCATTATTGTTCAGACAACACTGATAACGCGTACTCAGAAATTCGCAAACATCACGAAATAGGCCATGAGGAATATTGCGAAATTGCCTTTCAATTTCAAATTTCAATGCATCAATTGTTCTTGGTCTGGTGAGGTGAATTCTGTCTTTGAGATATTCCCACAAAAGAAGTCCATGGGTGTGAGGCCTGGGGAACACGCAGGGTTTTCAATGATATCTCTGCGCGTAATGATTGTGTCAGAAAAAGCTGTATTTAGGTGAGCTTGTACATTGCAATGGTTTGGGGGAGGGGGCTCCATCATGCTGAAAATAAATCTTGTCATCACCAAATATCTTCGAAATTTGTGGACCGACTCCAACTCCCAAAGTAAGTTGAGGTAACTGTCGCAAGTAGCAATTTTGTTAAAAAAAATGGTCTTATGATACCAAGTGCAAATATTCCACTGTTACTCTTAGTAAGTTTACATGGTTTTCAAGTGTTACATGAGGATTTATGATTTCTTTAGTATATTCGAAACTTGTGAACGGTGGACGATACACGAGATATCGGCATTTGAGTGAAAAAGATGTCGAGTGTTCTATACCTTTGAAACGGTAATTTTTTGTTGATTTAAAATGAAACCATCCCGAACACCTCCACTATTTGTGCCAGCAATCGATAGACAGGCGGGCAAAAAAGGAAGCATTCTCAAGAAGATCGAAAACACCAACACATTAAGAAAATGTGTTGTTCATAATCAGAAACGCAATACTTCCGATACAGATTGATATAACTCGGAAGTAGAAAAAACAGTAATATTTTGTATGGTACATTCTGTAAATTATGGAGTTCACGTTACTATCATATCAATAAATTAAAACATTTCTGTATTTTATAAATTAAATTAAAAATACTTCATGTAGTAGATATATTTAATTTTATAAATTATGAATCCATTAAATTAAAATGATAAAAAATAAAAATAAATATAATATTGTGATGGTCATCATTCATTAAAAATACATTAACAAAATATTCAAAAGTTAATTACCATGAATTATAATTATTTGCTTGTACGGATTAAAATGTTATTTTAAGGATACTTCGTAAAATTATCAATACCTACATTTTTTTGACAAATTCTTAGGGGTCAATGATCTTTCATCAAATTATAAATGCAATTTATTTCATTGTTTACTAAATACCAATTATAAAAAAAAAAAAAAAAAAAGATGAAAATAGTAACTAACCGAGTTAAAAGTTTAAATACTGTATATATGGTTGAGTATCAATATTTTAATCATTAGCATTCATAAAATACTCTGAAATTTCGTAAATTTTTTTATGAAGACAAAATTTTTTGTCCTGGATGTTTCTTCTGTCTTATAGTTTAAAATTTGGGTCATACCATTATACCCAATTGATCGATTTCATTTACGAACAAACTAACTTTTTATATTTAAAATACGACGTCACCGAAATTTCAGATCGCTATGTCTTTTCGTTTTCGAGTTATCTTGATGACAGACGGACAGACATTAAAGAAATTTTGTTAATCCCTACAATATTTGCTAGAGCGTTAAGTTAAAAAAATATAACTTGGATCATAACAATTTAAAATTATGAATTATACGATTTTTACTGTGTGTTAAATTGTTTCCCATATTTAATATTGGTAATTACAGTATAACATCAAAATTAACCTTAATAAATTATAAATCGAGAATTTCTTAATTATAAAAAATAATGTGCTTTCGAACCTCGTTTTTTTTGGTCAAAGATTATACTATTTTTAAGGGTTAATTATATATTTATTGATTAATTTAAAAATTGAAAAATGCTCTTGTTCTATGTGCATCCTGCTTTTATACGATTTTTAAACTCTTATATATGTATTAGGTAACATATAATAAAGTTTGAAACGCTAAAAAATATTTAAATATTGTCATCAAGATTACCCAATATTATAAAAAATTTACATTATTTAACTAACATGAATTAACAAAAATGGATAGTAGTTTTCATATTTTATTCCATAATAAATAAACGAAGATTTATCAATTTGCTACGTTTTTATAAGTGAATGCATAAGATACAATTTCAGCAACTACACAAATTTTTACAAAATAATTATTATAATAAAAATTACGTAATTTTAGTATTGAAACTGATAACGTTTAATTCGACCCGTATTCAAAAAAATTAATGAGATCTTGCAACAACACAACATACATCGTATTGTAACATTTCCCGTTAATTGTTTCAATTATACAATACACCAACTTGATTATTAAATTGATTACATATTAACTGTTGATTTAAAACCATTTAACTGATTTAGAAGTAGCTATTTACGGGGGAGTTTTAAATCGGTACAGTTTTTTAAGTAACAAATAAGTAAGGTGGACTAGATAACGGTTTATTCTTTTTAGAATTTGTTTATGCAATAAATTCTTCCCAATCAAATAAAAAATTGGAACATTAACTGTACCCAGAATATGTCACACAAGTAATTTTATATTTTCAAAGAGTTAATTACATGAATTCCAATTCGTATTACTAATTCTACACTTATTCGATTGCTATATGTAAACAATTTTTACTTTCTTTTACTACTAATCTATAAATTAAAAAATTTGATGAAAAGTTGAAAGTCCGCACCTTGCTCTCCTCCATCTCACCCAATATGAGTGTCTAATAGTTCAAATGAAAGGTCTTGAGTCACTGAGTGCTCTTAGACTAAAACGATCTTCATTTGAACTGGATATAAATATATGGATACAAAACAAACACAACACTTAGAAATTGTTGAAAGCACAATACACACACATCACCTTTTTTGTGTGATTTTAATGTTTAATAGTATCAGCTGTCTGTTTGGAAAATGTCAAAGTTGTTTGGGATTTAAGATTCTAAATAATTTAATTTATCGAGTTATTGATTACAGTAATATTATATATATTCAACAAAATTTTGAATAAATCTCATATCGGGTCAAGAGAGAGATTAGTGACACAGAGAGATAGCACCACGTGGCAAGTTTTCAGAACGTTATCTAATAACTGGAACTCCACATTGATCAACAAAAATTCTATTATTATTAAACTTGCTTGCTTACCATCACATAGCTAACTTTAAAGTAATGTGCAGTTGTAATGCTTTTAAGGAATTTGAATCTAACAAAACGATGATTGAATGAAACGAGATTAATTGTTATAAAAATGTATTAGAATTGTTTAGATTTAGAAATTATAATTGGCTGAAATGTTGGGCGGCGGACATTGTTACTTCGCATTGATTCGTTACCATCTGATACTACAGATAGTATCTTATGCATTCAGCTATAAAAACGTTTAAAACAAATTGATTAATAATATTATGGAATAAAATATAGCCCATTCTCATTTAAGCGAAGACAATTTCCTTTGAAAGTTGCTTTTTGTATTACCATTAATAAAGCGCAAGGGAAAATCATAAATCGAGCGGGAGTGTACTTACTTGAACCAGTCTTCAGAGATGGTCAGTTATATGAAGCCCTATCACGCGGAAAGCCGTTTAAAAATGTAAAGGTAGAAACAAAACCTAAGAGTCGATACACAGACAATATTGTTTGAAAAGAGATTTTGAGAAAATTATATTACTTAAGTTAGTCAAGGAGTTATGCTCATCATGTAGAAACGGTATTTTAAAGCTATTAAATTATTATCAACACATGATCCACTAGTAGTAAAGAAAGTATAGTAATGCATGTGATGACGTCTCCTGAGTACAAATAAATGGTTTTCAAAAATTGTACCTGGTGTGTGTGTGTGTGTGTGTGCATGTTTCTGTGTGACAGCGATATCGTTGATCTCTATTTATCTCTGAAGCGAATTTAAAATATTCCAAATGTATGTCAAATATTTTCTCAATAGCTATCAAACATAGAAACTGACTAAACCTAAGAGGTTTAATCTGTAAATATTTATGAGCTTTTTTTGCTTGAGCTGAATGCCGAAGTTTATAGACTATGTAATAAAGACGAAATTGAAAATGTGAACAGAAACCTAAAGTTTGGATCATCAGCAAAGAGGCATAGACATGAATTTACAAAGGAAACACTTCTGGTACATTAAGAATGGCGAGAAACAGTAGAGAAGGAGATTACAGCAAAAAAAAATTCTGGGAGAAGTCAAAATTCTAAATTTTTGTCTTATAAAAAACCTTTGTTTGGGTTCTTAAAGATTTAAGGATTTCTTACGTTGCGTTTAAACGATTCAGACTTTTAGTTTACAGACTTCAGACTTTCCCTATAGTACCTATCGATTTTTTCTGTGTATATGTCTGCACAAACTTACTTCTATAGAAATTTATATAGAAAGTCTGAACTCTAGGATTTTTCGAATAAATTTCGATTTTTTTCCCCAATTTCCTAGATCAAATTATTTTGTATTTTATAAATACGTATTTCGACTACAAAGTAGTCATCATCAGTATGAATTAGCTAGTTGAAATGATTCTCTGAAGAGATGTAACTCGTTGCTAATTTAGTGACGGTTTGCAAATCGAAATTTATTCATACATTAGACCACCACACCAAAAAAAGGCAAATTTGTAATCCGCATATTATAAGCTCTAATTTCAGTCAAATATAAAAAGCCATTAAATAAAATAATTTTATAAATTTGTTTGTCGTGTTATTTCAAATCTCACCAGGAGATTGTATATTTATAGAATGTAAGATCATCCATATTGTAACATAGCTCCAGACAGATAGATTTGTAATCCATAAATGGAAAGGATGGCATTGCCATCATGGCAATTTCAATTCAGACATGACAACATATTTTTTATGTAGGTGTTAACTTTATTGCATAAATGACGTCACTATTTAACATCTAGAATCCACACTGGGTATACTTTACACAAAACAAATACCTTTTTAACTGTCTCAACCAGCGGCGTAGCTAATGGTGTTCTAGGTGTGCAAATTACACGAGCGGAGATATAATTTTCAATTCAATGTTAGAGTGTAAAATAGCATGTTCATTTTTAGTTTCTTTGATTATAATTTTTTTCATAAATTAAAAACAGTTAAAAAATTGAAATTATTTATTTTTAAAAATTATAACTAATCCGTTGAAGTTACTCTGAATTGTACTGTAAAATGGGATCTAAAAAACACAAAAATAACAAATTGCGGATATTGTTTCTAGTGATATCTCAGAAAATATGCGATAAATATGTGTTATAAAGCATATTTAGAAAAATAACACATATTTTTCTACGATTCGATGATTAGTTTCTGAGATATTGCTTAAAATCTGAACTATCGCTCTGCAAATATTATTTCTGAAAATAATTTACAAACTACTAATTAGTTTAATTATGGGTGTACAATTTATGATTATTTTCCTTGCAAAGAGACTAATAGAAAAAGTAACAGATTACTGCCTTAAAAGTACACACGGTCAAAGTTGGAGAAAGCTATATTGGAAGATGTCATAATGTAGACTAGCGCTTAAGAAAATTAATTTTCTCCATTGGAATAGACGAAAATTGAAAAATTTCAAGACGGGTGATAAAATTCTAGTTACGCTACTGGTCTCCACAACATGATATACTTATAGAATGTGTCGCCAAGATTTGTCAGTTATATCTCGAAGAAATGAAAAATATTTATTTACCTTCGAAACCTACGAAAGTTAATTGGTCACAAAGGAATCATTTATAGAAGTATATAATTTAAAGTTATTTTTTACTTTTTGGTTCATAATTGTTTTCGAAAAAAAATTTCTTTCTTTTCATTGCTTTTCAGAAAACAATTAACCGAGACGGTAGTATCAGTTCTCATTTGAGTATCAAAATGTTGTAGTATGGCTGTAGTAATAACCAAAGAGAATCCGACTAGAGAGAGAGTAGAAATTAAACGTGGGTTGTTGTGTCATATTTTGACTCGGAATTATGAAAATTAGAGTTATAAACCTTCATCTTATCCTGTTTAAAACCATTTAGCCCAATAATATGATTTTAAAAAATTTTATTGAAATTCCATGGCAACAATAATTATTATTTTATGTCTTTATGTGCTTCACCTAATCCTCTTTGGTAATAACTATTCAAATTTGAATCACAATACCTGATATTATTGCTTGGCTACAGATCTCAAAACAATTTAGAGCCTATTTTTTAACGTACATTATTTTTATAAAATATAGATTTTTTGTGTGACGGAAAGTTTTTCATTATGCAAGACGAAGTCGATGAAATTTCTCAAAATGATTCTTTGATGGATGAGGAAATGCTGGGTCATGAACCAAATTTGGATCATCAGTTTAACAAAGCTAAAGCATTTTTACAAAAACCGAGCGTATTTACTGGAGACAATTTGTAATTAGAATTTATTTATTAAGAAATAACGTTATACAGTTTAAAGCCCAGTGTTTTAGGAAATCACTTAGCAATGGTAGAAATTTAAACATTTAAACATAATTTCGGAAATCGTAGATTTTAAGTTTTCTATTAATTTTGTTTAGCTTAATAGGTATATTCTTTACACCCAATAGAAATTTTTTACCCACAAACTGTGTTTTACAACCATTTTTAAAAACAATTTAAAAAATAAAATGTAATTTGATGTGGTAGGTACTTGAAAAATTGAACAGTGATATTTTCGAATTTTCGCATTGTATTAAAATTTTAAATTATGTTCTAAGCATAGACATATAGAAGAATGGGCTGAGCAATACCTTCATATAATTTACCACTTTCTAGAAAGAAATTGAACGTGCATCAAACATCTGTCCTATTTCTGTAGGTTTGTAGCATAGGCATAGAAAAAGCCGCACGATAGCTTTGTCTTTTTCACAATTTTCAGATTGTATTTACTTTACAGACAGATATCGAACGCTCAGGAAGTTCTTTTCAAAGTCTATGGTTTTAAGCCAAAGCGTCAAGTATCTGTTTTTTTTAGAGCCAAACATTAAAAAAAGTAATCCACCACTAAACTAAAATAAAATTTTTATATGAATATATTTTCGTTAATCGCGATCAGCGAGAGTAAAATGCAAAAGTTATTGCCCATCAAGTATGCGCATAACAGAAAAACAATCGGACAAATTGTAATTACATAATCAATGTTCGCTACTATAAATTTGGTATAAATTCACATACTATAAAATATATATTACCATTGCCTGAAATGAAACTTCTTGAAAATGTTATAATCATCCTCGGTAATTGAAAATTCGACTTTAGGACCTAAACTTAACGGTTTACTATTGTATATTTTTAACACATAACTGAAATAGTCGTTCCACAACTAATATAAATTAAAATACGTGTTTAACCAACTTAATCACTATTTTAAAGATGGGTAGACAATTTGTATTACATATGTGTAATAACAAAATCGAATAATAAGTTTACACAGTGCAACATGATCATTAGACCAACTTGTACAACTTGAATTTTGCCATATCTTATTGATTATTAATTTTGAATATAATAAAATTTTCAGATTTGATCACTTATCGGATTTATTAAATAAAATTTTATCAGAACGACCTCAAAATATAATTGATTTTTTTGAAGATTATAGCCGAAAAGTAAAAGAATGCCGATACAGAGATGCAACTGATCATTTACGAGATATTTATGAAGAAAAGCAAGAAGTTGAAAGTTCTATAAAGTTAAAACCATTAATAAATGTAAATATGTTACACAACGAATGTTGTAGTTAAGGTTGTTCCACGGTGAAACCACCTTTCGACAAATTTTAACCTTTTTGTTTCCACGGACTCTGAATATCGTTATCTATCCCGAAGTAATTACCTTAAAAGGATTGGACTCCTTACACAGCACACTACTTTATGTAAGGAGTGTGCTTCCAACAAGCTGTTAAGTCAAATTACATGTAACATACATTGTATTTCTTACAATTTTCGCGGATAACTCAAAAAATACTTAAGTTTATTCGAGAAAAACTGTACCACGTGTCCTCCGTATTCAAGTCAATATTATGCATACCAAATTTCAAACCATTTGGATAAGTATTTTTTGAGTTATTTGTGCGCATAAATTGATAGATTTTGCATAAAAGGGTGTGCTTCAGTATTGTTTCGAACACGCTTAAGTTTTAGTACGTATTAAACACATTTGTCAAAAAATATATAAGAATATCCCTTTTAAGAATAATAAACAAAAAGTGATTTTTAAATAAAACACTTTTTGTATAAGACTTCACCTTACATTTTATGAAAGTACATACACTTTTTTACAAAAAGGGGCACAACTAATGGAAATCAATTTTTAAGGGGAATTGATACAAAAATTGAGACCTCTATAATAAATACAATTTCTTATGTAATATATATTGCATATCTTTCAATTTTCGCTCACGAATAACATATTTTGACATGAAAACGGATGGCAGGAGTTTTTCATAAAAAAAATTTTTTAAATAAAATCAAAATTTTATGATATATTTGATATAATTATATTTTCAAATTTCATTACATTTGGTAAAGTATTTTTTTATTTTATTGAAGTCTCATTTTTTGTATCAATTACTGCTGTTAACATAACAATATCAAGTTGCAACCGGCGTTAGCCACGTTGTTTGAATTATTAAATGAATGTAGTTAACAATTTTATAACACTCAAATTATAACGATTAAGAATTTTCTATATTGCCCAAACACCCTCTTACAGTATAAAACATTAATTCAGATTCTAAATAATCAATATTTGTGTGTACATAAAAGCCACTTCATGTTGTGGATTTTGAAGAGTCTTCAGAAGAATCCGATGAATCTTCACAGGTTGATGTTCTAGACTCTTTTCATTTGCTAGCTGAAGCGGGTATAACAATTCCAAAATGTGATATGTACGTTTTACAATTATCATTACGAAAACTAATCCAATCTGAACCTATAAAAAATTTAAGGTAAGGTTTAAAATGATTTAATCATTAATCTTTAAGTAGGTACTTTTGAAGAAAATGACAATTTTATCATACTTTACTGACAAATGGCAAAAATTACCACTATTAAAATTAAAATTATTTTGGCAAAAACAAACTTATGATATCTTTTTTAATAACCAAATAAGCAGGTTATCGTGAAATAATTTAATGAAATTTTACTCAAATATTTCCCAAAAAATATTTATATTCACGTTACAGATTCTGGGGTAAGATTTTTGGGTTAGATGCTGATTATTATATTGCTGAAGCAGAACTGAGTGAAGAAGGAATAACTCGTCTCGAAGCTGTGAGTTATTTTACACACACTTTGGTATTTATATGCCTTTAACCATTTTTAAAGTGAGTCACAGTCTTATGACTAAGTTATATATATATATATATATATATATATATATATATATATATATATATATATATATATATATATATATATATATATATATATATATATATATATATATATATATATATAAGCTATTTATAACTAAATCGTCATAATATAACATACTTTATGTATTCACAACACCCTAGTTTTATAAAATTTTTTAGGAAAGAATAAAGAGACAAAAACGTTGAGCAAACCTTGATTAATTAAGTTTTATATAGGAAGAAGAAGAAGAAGAAGCGGAACTGGAAGAAGAATCTGAAGAAATCGTAATGGAAGAAGAAGGCGGAGAGGATGTCCCAAAAATCCCGCGTAAAAAACCGCCTATTCCAAAATTAATAAAAATTGAGGAAAAAGTAGTACCATGTGAAAGGTTTGCACAGGGTGCTAATAAAAAAGTTAGTTAAAAATCTGTAATTATTCTTTAGATAAAAATACCAAAACTCACATAAAAACGGAGGCGAAAATAATGTTAACTGTTATGTATCACTTTAGCTATACTATGTATGCCATGAGCCAGGAATAGATCCATGGGTTAAATTACCCGACGTCACACCTCAACAAATAACCGCTAGCAGAAAAATTGTAAAGTATTTTACAGGAAATTTAGAGCATCCAGTAAGTACACCAATACTACACAGATTTATACCCATAATACAAAAAAATTTTATAGCTAGAAACTTGGCCCCCATTTCCTGGTGTTGAAAAAAATTATTTGCGTGCACAAATAGGACGCATTTCAGCGGGAACGTCAGTGGCTCCCGTTGGATTATATACATTTTTTCCGAGTGAGGAAGAAGAAGACTTTAATGATGAAGAAGATGGAGGTAGGAACCTTTTTTTTTAAATTTTAATCAAGTTGCATTGCAATTGAATGATATTCTTTATATTTCACAACTTGTCTATTCGCACATTTGGTAAGGGAACAAGGGGGCTCCTAAATTTACACTTTACTAACGAGAATGCATGCATTTAATAATAAGAAATAAATCTAAAAAATAAATATTCTTGGGATATAAAATTTATATGAATAAATACAAAAAGAAAATCGTGTTTAAAATTTTTGCATATATCGTTCAGGGCATGTAAGCAAGCACATTGGAATCCTTTTTGACATACATAGGCATAAATATAAAACGAGCATGAAATGTTCATGCGTAAGACTACCCGCCAACCGATAACCAACTATAAAGAATGGCCCTAAGTCAACAACTGATAGTCACATACATGTATTTTCAGTTTTTTGTTATCGACTGATCACATGTTTGCAAAAAATTGAAACATTCATCTTAAATTTCTAGAAAAGTTTATTCTAGCATCATTCAATTGCACCAAATTTTCCCAAATATAAATGGCAGAAATAATAATTGAGGAAACAATGTTTTAGTTCGAACAGAAATTTTTTTAAATAGTAACTACGAGAAAGTAAATATAAGAGATTTAAACGATGGAACTTTATCGTTTTGGGTACATACAGCATTATACATTCTACCACAAGGTCGATGCATATGGTGGAATCCAAACCAATCAAAAGGGGTATATTCTTATTTTTTAATGTTTCATATACTTAAGATATTGTGCTATTTAATAATCTTAGGAAGAAAATGAGGAAGATGAAGACGCAGGGGAAGAAATGATAGATGCAGAAACTGGCCCAGTACTGTTATCACCGTTAACTAATGACGCATCTTTGGAATCAATTCCACCGTGGACAGTGCGATTAACAACAGCTTTAATACCAGAGAAAGCTTGTGCTTACATACGTTCTAATTTATGGCCTGGTGCCTACACTGTAACCAGTGAGGAGTACGTTTCTATTTTCACTAAAACTAAAAACATTTGTAAATATTTCATAATTGTAGTGTTTTTGTTGGAATGTAAATGTGAAACATTGGGTGTGTTTGGCAGAAAAAAGCGCTTGCCAGCGCTGAGAAACAAATAATACACATGTCAGCCCGGGCAGGTTTGCTAACTTCAATAGCAAAATAAATTTATTAATTGGTAATTTGTAATATGAATACATTACAAACATATAAGTCAGGTTAGTTTTCCCCGTTAAAGCTAGCTTAGTGATTTTTGCTTACAAACGTTTCTTATCCCTTTTTCTGCCCTACACATTAATTAATTAATTAATTAATTTCTAGACAAAATTGAAACAGAATACACAAGGACAACCAAAATTGTAGATTATTTCTTTTTGAATTGCTTGGAATTCTCACTTTTCTCGTTTTCTTATTTAAATTAATCGTTCCATCTCTTTTTACACAATATATCGTCGTTATTACATGACTTTCATATGTTTTTATAAAATTACGTAACTTTGCATTGTGTATTGTTGTGAAACTATTTTATTGAAATAATAAAGCAAACCTATTTTGTAGTAAATGCGTGTATATATATATGGGTACGGGTCATAAATATACTGCATATAATTACTCTCCGCCACCACTACCGGCAGTTTTGAGAGAATATCCAATTGGTCCAGAAATTCTAGAAATGCAAGATCCATCTGGTGCTCAAGAAGAGGCATGGCGAATAGCTCATGAAAAACACCCCCCAGCTGAAGAAGAACAGGTGGAAACTGAAGATGATGAAGATGATGATGATGACGATTTGATTTGAAATTGAATGTAATATAAATAATATATAAGTCAATTTAAAATATACTATAATTTCAGATTTAAATTATTTTCAAATGTAATAAATTTATTTATTCTACAAATTTAACTTGCTTTGATTCTCGTACTACCTTAAAATAGTAGAATTTTACTGACACCGTGAAAGAGAAATGTTCTACTAGCCAAAATTTGCACAGGGTAAACTTATTAGATTGATAAAATGTATACACATAAATTTCTAGAGATGTATTTCTAAATGGCATAATATCCCCTTATGAGCAACTGTACTCTATTATCAGTGAAAATTGGTACATGTTTGTTCAAACAGATATTGAGATTTCATGAGATTATATAGAAAATGAACAGAACAAAACAACGCCTTGTTAATCAATGTTTCAATTACTTTTAATTTTATTATTATTCAACTATTTTTAAGTTTAATTGGTTCCATTTTTTGGAAGATATCTTAAACTATTATAAATGCTTTGTTGTAGAGAGACAAAAATGAAAACTCCTTTTTTAATCAAAATTAAGTTTATAGTAACCATTTAACAATATAAAATATCAATTGCAAACAAAATTAAAATATATCTAATTTAACGTTTTAAATTTTGTAATTTCGGTGCTGATACTTTGACTTTTCCTGGTAAATTTCTGGCCACATTTTCATCTTTAACGGATCGCAATAAATCCTTTTCACGTGGTGTTGTATTTCTGTCTCGTAAAAACATTGCAACAGCTGTTCTTGCTGCTTTACCACGTTTTCCAGTACCTGGTGTTAATTTTACTTTATATCTAAAAAAAAAAATCATATGTAAAAACTTAAAATAAAATATTTTCAAATAATTTTTTGATTGAACGTGATTATTAAATAATAGAGATTAATTAAAATACTAAAATTTTAACAAATGGATAAAAAAAAATCGTAGTTTTAAAAGCATTAATTCTTTTCACTTACACTGATTTAATCAATTGAAATAAAACACGGCAGATCAATGTACGAACTATAAGAACTGTATTTAGTGACTATATTTTTAGTAATACAAAAAAATTAATGTCAATGTTTAAACTACCGAGATTCATATTATTAATTATTAATGCAATAAATTCAAATTTAAATTCTTTTATAATCCTATCCAACAAGAGAAGTGAGTGCGTGGTATTAAAAAATAAATAAACGGGGTTAAAAATAATAAAACTAGAAAAACCCAGTCTACAAAAATCATTAAAATAACTTGTTGCAATCAAAGTTGAATTTTTTTTAAATGATTTGATCATTAGTATGATCGTAGTATCATCTATAGGATTTTAGAATAAACAAAATGAACATCTTTCTAAACATCTAATCTTAATAACCTTATATATCTCTGAGCACAACATTTTTGTATTTATCAAACATCTATTTAACTTACTTATAATTTGTAAGAGTATTATATGGTGCTACAACTGGTATAGCAAAAAGCAATTCATCTTCAGTTTGAGGTATTCCAGTTAATGAATCTAACATATCAACATCTGCCGCAACAGTGATTTCTTTTTCATCCTCGTCTTCTTGACCACCGCCACCATCACCGTCATTATTATTTTTAATCGAACTTTTCGGATTTGGTGTAATTTTGATTTGCTGTACATTTTTCTGTTTTTTATTTGTATCTTTATTCTTTTTCGATTTTTTGGTCTCTTTTCCAGTGCCGGCAGATTGTAAAATTTCCATACGTAATTGTCTTTCCTCATCATCTTGATCCTTATATTTTTCTTTAATCTTTTTCAGTTTACCTTTTTGGCCACGTTTTAATTGATTCGAATTTTGTTTTTGATCTATAATATTGAATAACAGTGTTCTTATATACAAATAATACGAACATAATCAACTATGTGAGTTTTTTTTAATTTAATAAAATCAGTTTCCGATTAAATTTATACAGTAAAAGTTTTGTTCGGAAAGTACCTTTAATAATGCCTTCGTTACAAAAAGATTTCAATAAGTGTGTATTGTGATTTAAAAGTCTCGCACACAATTTGCCTAGAGACAATTTGAATTTGGAAAGTCTTGGTACCCAAACCTTATTCTTTATAATTTATTGAAGAGAGCTTTACTTTGTGGAAATCCATGATAATGACTGAAGAAAACTTCAAGGATATATATTTTGCATTATTCCACTATTTTAAATAGTGGAATAATGCAAAATATATATCTTTGAAGTTTTCTTCAGTCATTCTTATTCTTTATATTAATAAAATTTTATGTATACCTTTATTTTGATCATTTGTGGACGATTTTTGAGTTTTAGTTTTCGATTCGCTTGTATTTCTAGATCGTTGATTTTGGGATTTTAATAAAACTGGTTTATCATCTCCCAAATATATCACACGTTCTGAATCACTAAATTCATCATCGTCAGAAAGATTTGAAAGTAAATTACTTGGATCTGGACGAATATTTATTCTAAAAATAATAATTATTAATCAGTTTTTCTCTCGACTTAACGTTAAATTTCGGTTTTAAAAATTTTTTAATTTTAACACAGAAGATAACTTACTTTGTTCCACCGAAATGTTCAATTTTGATTTGAGTATCAGGAAATTTACTTTTGGATTCATCGTCTTCGTCACTATGTTCAGAATCAGATTTATTTTCTTTTTGTTCTTTATCACTTCCTCCTGCATTTAGTTCTGAAAAATATAAACAAATCATCATATAAGCATTTTATATTATAAGCATGAATTAATATGCCTTCATAGAAATGATTTCTGCCTTTCAATTGTCAGTTAATTGAATTTTGAGACATATTAAAGATGTTAGAATATTTACTAACCATCTTCTTTGTCTGATTCTAATTCAACATCCTCTTCAATATTTTCTAATTCATTTTCTACTAATTTTTTTTGATCAAGTTCTTCCTCTTCAATTGTTCGAACACGGCGTTCACCTTTATGCCGTTCAATAGACCCATCTTCCAGTTTAAACAGAAAACTAAATCCCATTATTAAATGACATGGAGGTAAATAATTTTTCTTTCCACGAATTATAAAGCTACCAGTGGTTAAATATTCACCAGTTGGAGCTGTTTTACTCACTTGATTTGCATGTACCCACCATGCGCTGGTTATCACTTTAGCTTCCCACGCAACACTAAAATAAATAATTTGAATTTAGTTAATAATTTCAATTAAAAATTTTTTATGAAGTAATGTTTCTTATGATAACTTTTTTTATAAGATGAATATTTTTGGTCTCTAAACTTTTCTAATATTATACCTCATACAGTTTTAAATATATATTTTAATAGGTACCATAGATCAATAATCCGATTTTACTCTGGCACTATCTCGGAATCGGTTTATAAATTACAAAACGCATTTTGAGTTATTTTGATGAAAGGCGGATCATAAGACAATTTCTATAATCAATATTTTGTAAACATTTAAGTAGACTATAAAAACTAAATAACAGTCAATAAAGACTACATAAATGTTTAAACTTACCTGTAACAAATAGCCATTATTCCAGCTTCATTCAATGTTTTTGGTGGCACAGCTTCACTAGTTGGATTTTTAACAATAACACTACTAGCACCATGAATATCTGCGTGTACATAAATATCACCAGGACGCATGTAACGTTTCACAATTAATTCATTTTGTTGTTGGTCTCGACCACCGATCACAAGATAATTTTCTGAACTAATAAACCAATAAAATTTTTCAAACCAATAAACTTTTCGTGCTTTATTTATACTTGTTGTGATTTGAACTTGTTTTAGTGTTTGTTTTGTTTTCTTTTCGGCAGATTTTAGTGCTTTGCCTTGTGATTCTATTGTTTTGCGTTGCTTGGATGCGGCGGTACGTTTTTGATCGTAATACCTATAAACGAATAAAAAAAATTTTATAACAAAAATTACATTTCCTTTAAATTGGAAAAACAGATTAATTTTCTTAACTTTAAAAAATACGGATTAACTTAAATGAAAATAAATACTCAAAAATAAACTCAAATTTCACAAATAATTACAAATACTAAGTTTAACATAATTACATTTTTTTATAATAGCAATTGAATATTAATTATTAATTATTAAACCTATAGTAAGAAAATATACATAAATTACTTTTTTTAAAACATACTTTCTAGCATTTGCAAACGCTCCTAGTGCTAAATCAATATCAATCATCATTGGCTTTAAACAATCTTCATTTTCTTCTGTTAATGAATTTTCGTATGTATATGGATCAGTTAATAATAAAGTTATATGATTCTTTTCCAATTTTAATTGTTTGATTGTTTTTGCAACTGGATCATTTTTTTCTTGAGCTGCTTTTACTAATCCATCAATATCAGGCCATGAAATCTATACAAAAGAACATTGTTTTGAAATATTCATTCCAATTTTTATAGAATGTATCCTTCTCGAAGAGGAAATATAAAAAGAGAATAATGATTCACTCCTCTGTTATAACATGATTTTGGTGAGAATTGTAATTTTATTCTTTTGATTGGTTACAATTCTTAACACTTCGAAAGGAAATTGAAGAAAATTGCTGTGTATGTTCAAAAATAAAACTGTGTACCTGATTAGCGACAGCACTACGAATTGCTAAAATGGCACTATCGACTAATTCTTGGTTACGTGTTATTAATTCAGCTCGTTGCTTATCAACTTCTTGCGTCTCTTCTAATGCACGCAATCGTTGATCATGATCTTTACGAACATTATCTAATTTTTTCAAAGCTTCACGTTCTTGTTGCAATGCTTTTAAATCAATTTTTTGTGATTCGAAAGTTGAAAAAAATTCATCAACAGCTGCATCGAAAGATTCAAATTCTTTTACTGGTAAATTTTTGTGCTGTGCAAATATAATTGGATGAAATTCTTGATTTGTATAAATGAATTCTTTCATTTCATCGGTTGTTGGACGTTCTTCCTTTTTTTGAATTATATATCCCTAAATATGCACAAACAAAATAAACGAAGTTGAATAAATTGCCAAAATATTTAATAAAATAAATAACCCTAACCTTTGATGTGGTTTTACTTGCAACAGAAATCAATTCCTCAGCTTTAAGTAAAGCTGCATGTAACTTCTCAATATCATTTTCAATATTAAACTGTTTTCCTAATTTACAATTTGAAGGAAATCCTGCTTCTAATAATACGTGATCAATCACTGCCGGTCCATAATCTAAAACCATGTTAGTAGAGGTAAAGAATTATTTTAATATTTAACCCATAACTTTTTCTAAACAAATTAAACAAATTTTGTATTGACGTTAATATGCGGGTGGATAATTTTCAGTACAGTTATTAACGTATTTCAATCTATCTTTGGTTGGAAATTTGTTAATATAAAATAATTTTTTTTAGGTTATCATTTTCTCGAGATTTTTGGAATTGAATGCTCTACATAAGTCAGTAAAAAACCGAAATAATAATCCACTTTAATTTTAACTTTTTGGTTTTAAGAAAGTATAAGACACAAAATAAAATGTTCAGTACTTTTCGTATATCAATTTGCTGCCAAAATTTTTAACTATAATAATTATAAATTAAGAATACCTAAGTTAGGATTGAGAATTTTTTTCAAAGTATCATTAGTCTTGGCATTTGTTAATATTTGTTTTAATTCTTCAACATTATATACTTGAGTATGGTCACGGGCTCGATCTAATGGATATTTCTCTTTAACTGCAAGACGTATTGCTTCTCCCTCTGTATGTGGCCGCAATATATTCAAAATATTCATTTGATAATCGGTAAGAATTAAATTTCCTTTATCATATAACTCTAAAATTACATGATATGCAGCTTCACCAGAACCAAATTGTAAGTCGATTACACGATCAATTCCTAACTGTCGTAAAGATTCAAGGCGTTTATTTCGTAAATGTTTACGCATTTTCATACTGAAGCCAGATGGTGCCACATTTTTAGGCCATTCAAAACCAGTTGTGTGAATACGATTTCCTGACTCTAACAATAAAATGCTTTTCTCCTCAGTTCTTTGTAGTTTTATCAAATATGTTTTATTGTCTATGTCATAAACATTATTCACTCGCATTCCAACAAGCCTAAAAATATAAAACATAAAACAATGTTTCCCCAATAAAATTATTTAAGAGATTTCAGTCAAAACCCAAATGGTTGATTTCAGGATAATTTCCGTTTCTGAAAATAAAGCTTTTTCCGCTAAGGCTGTACTTGCTGAAACTAAGAAATATATTCTAATTTCGGTCACTTCGGCAATAACTTAATTCGCTCTTAAATTTTTTAAAAATAAATTAAGATTATATTTACCTTTGTAGTTCTGTTACACTACAAACAATATCGTAAGTACTAAATCTCGTTTTCATTTTTACAGAAATTAAGTAATGTAAGTAATAATATAAAATACTGTTACAGTAAAAAAAATTTAAAACGCTTTATGTTATTAAAACTTAAATTATCTCATTTGTAGTCTGCATAAATTTTATAACGTAGGTCCTTTATCATAATCTTAAGATTTTATAGGCATTGTTTATAGGTTATAAGTTATGTCATGAAACTGTGACGTTTCAAGTTTTTCAATTCACTTCAGATGACTGAAATTTGAATTTGAATAAATCAGTTAAAATTAGTAAATTGTGAAATATTTTAATAAAATTAAAAAAAGTTTTGAATTCAAAACCGTAGCTCCAAGATCTACAATCATTTTCTTAATGAAAATGTCAAATTTATGTAAACTTTTAGAATGATTTCGAATGAAACGCACCTAAAAATTATAAAAGTTTGACGTTCTGGGTTTGGCGGCAAATTAAAATTTTTATTTCTAGTTTTGACACAGTCATGTAATAAGTTTTGACTCATCGCTAGAGGTGTGTCAAAAAATCAGCTGATTTAATTTCAGCCAAATTTCAAAACATATGAATAGTTAAGTTTTGAGTTAATTATATTCGAATTTTCGTTATAGACGTCTCATGGATAATTTTTTGTTTCAAACGAATTTCGATGTATATTTATTATCAATATTTACTCTTATTGAAATAAAGATACAGTCCTTTTAATAATCATGTCTTAAACCCTTTTAACGTAGTATTATATATGATTTCTATGCTTTTAACAAAATACAAATATTTAAGTATAATCATCGATAATCCATGAAATTGAATTATTCATCTAAAATTTCTCAGTTAATGAATCAAACACTCAAAATTTCTATTTTTTGAAATACCCTCCGTTTTCATATAAAGATTGTGCATACCGAATTTCATTACATTAAAAATAACAAAAGTATTTCTATCTCTATCAAAAATATAATCCCCTAAGATTTACATCTCATACAAAGAGATTGGACTCTTTCCCTAAAAAAATTATAATAGCGACAAAGAAAGCAGATATCCACAAAGAGAATTGGGAAAATCTGACAAACGAGGGCAATAGGAAGAAGCCTATTTACATCCTTGCCACGGTGGTTGACTATATAATATATATATTCTGCACAGTAACCCTAGATTTACTTGTACAAAGTAATATTAGAACATCGCTCATGTAGATATCATATGGTAATTTAAACTTTAGGCTACAGATAGCAGCATAGTATTTATTAACTTTATGTCCAGCGTCACTAGACACGAAATTTGTACTATATACTAGTATAACCTGTTTACAATGAATAAAACAAAGCTAGAACTATACAACACACATCACACATGTCTATTCCAAATTAAAGGCACGCGCACACTGTATAAACACTCCCGCTGTGTATATTATGTTTTGCAATGATAAAAATGTAGGCTTTATGAAATCATTTAACTTGCATGTTTTTCAGTCAGTAGCGTTAACAGCGCTGGGTTGTTGTTGTGTATGTTCATTGTTAAAACAGTTTTATCATGTGTGTTGTATTATTAACAATATGTCGTTTTTTTTCCATAATTGACTGAAGTTTTAACAGTGATAAGTTCAATAATTGTGTATGAAACATAGTGCAAATGAAGTGAAAATTAATTATTTAATGTTTAATTAATCATTTTATAATGGTTCAATTGAATTTTAACAATCAGGGTATGTAGTTTTTTAGATTATTTTTAACCCTTAAAATGTATTGTATCTTGCAAAAATTAATAAAATGTATGAATTTCTCCTGTTTTTATCCCAGTTATTGTCAAAAGAAAATATTTTAGATAATTTTAAATGTTTGTCTTCGAAAATTCAATTTGTTTTTTTTTGTTTTTGTTTTTTGGTGGTTGAAAAACAGGGGTTGCTACTTTGACGTCACATAATTGTAATGACACTCGTGTTGGTACTATGAGATATGTTTTAAGGGTGTGTTTTTCGTATGATTGATATTAATAATCAGATATTATAATGCTGATTTCAATCAGAGCAATAATTTTTTTGGGTTATTATTGATTTTTAATTTTTAACAAATATCCTTATAGAGTTTTGATATTGTAAAAGCAATTTAATTTTCTCCTAATGAGTTTTTTCTAATAAAATGTTAACGATTCCGTTGATTTGCGAAATGAGTAGTGTGTATTAAAATCTAAAAACTATTTTTTATGTTAATCAATTCGATACTTAATTGCAATAATGTAATTTTTTTTAAACATTGTAAATTGATTGATGCAGATGTCAACAAATATTACTTTTAATCATTTAAAGTAATACATGTATAATAACAGTTATAATAACAAAATTTCAGTTATGATCTGAAGAAGGTTTAATATTTAATATACTCTGAAAATTGTTTGAAAACTTTTAGAAACAAAACGGTTTGGATTAATTTTACTCAGTTAAGAAATTTTTCATCAGGCGGGGCTATAATAAAGTTAAATTATTTGCGAATAACGATGCAGTTAAGCTAAAGGAACTTTTCTGTACTTAAATAAATATATGCCAAATTCAGCACTAGTACCTTTATTGTTTTAAAAAATTTAGTTGAGATATTGCTTCTTAAAGAACTGAGATATGAATTTCTACCACTGACTATAATATTATTATCGCTTTTTTCCAAATCAACTAAACTTATTGTTTTTCATAAGGTGTAATTAATATTGAAGGTGTTTATAATCTCACTATGGCTCGGGTCTTTAATTACAAAAATCGAGATTTTCATTTAAATTTTTGGTACCGCATTTGGCTACTACAAACAGAATATTGTATTTCATTATTCATACTAGACTTTTTGTATTACTGTTTTGCAAAATTTTGTCTAAAGTTTTAGTTAACTTCAAATAATACCACCTATCACATCCCCCCAAAGAAATAAATTAGATTTTGAATAATCAATCATTAATTTCTGTATTTTTGATATATCACAAAAATTATTGTATCTCAACTCTCAGCAACAAAATCTGAGCTTAATACCCCCCCCCCCATTTTTTTTGTAAATTAAACGTATAAATATGTAAATATTTATTCGTTTCAAGATGTTTTCTCTTTTTTGGGACTTTTCACGTAAAAATTGACGAATCGGACTGTATACTGAATTTTCAGGTGAAAAACAATTCTTTCAGTTTCGTATTTCGACAGTAAAGTTATAGAAGAATAATATTTTATTTTGCAAGTTTCTTCTACCATAAATCGACACTTGTTTACAACAACTAAAAAGGTAAATAAATACAAAAAAAAAAAATGTATAGAAAAATAAAAATACCTGTAAACTCCTAAAAATAATATTTAAAAAATAATCTGGTAACATCTGTTCACCTGGCGATGATGATGGGTTGGTGGCTGGTGAATTATAACAAGCAAGTAACTGAGCAGATGTGTTTATTAAAATATAGGTACACTGAATATTATTATATTATTTGTGTATTTCTTTATAAAAAAGGATTTCTGAGTAAGTTGGGTCACACTTCTTGTATACAAACATCAGACATCGAGCATCAGGTCTATAAATACGTACAACCACATGTTAATTATCAGATGGGAACATTACTTGTTTGGATGGATTATGTTTTGTCCACTTCAAAACAACTTGAAGTATCCTATTTACGTTTGTGGATTTACAATGATAGGATGATTTAACTACATGCGATGATTATCCAACGTGCTCTGTTTGAACGAAAAAGATTTAGTGTCACGTAGTTGGTTTGGGAAATAAAAATTATGAAAATCGAGAAATTTTTTTATTTTCTGGACATAAATATTAATTAATTAAACGAACAATAAATTTAATAGAAAGCTTGTAAAGCTAGAAAATATTGAAGGTACTAACAAAATTTTGGTATGAATATATAATCGTCTATTTAGTCCATTGTCTCTTCTGGCTTTCCGTCAAGATAACTCATAAACGTGAATGTGAAGACAAGTAAATCAAATGATCTAACCTCGCTCTGTTATTATACCTGGCCATATATTAAATGTACGATGATATATTAAATTTAGTTTAAACTTTGTAACGCTAGAAAATATTGAAGATTTTAAATAAAAACTTGGAATGGGTGTTCATAGAAGCACCTAATAATCCATTTTTGTTTATTCGTACACCTGCCCGCCTGTTGATCCGTCATCAAAATAAATCAAAGAATGAAAAGCCATATGAAATATACGAGGATATATTAAATTTAGTCTAAACTTTGTAACGCTAGAAAATATTGAAGATTTTAAATAAAAACTTGGTATGGGTGTTCATAGAAGCACCTAATAATCCATTTTTGTTTATTCGTACACCTGCCCGTCTGTTGATCCGTCATCAAGATAATTCAAAGAATGAAAAGCGATATTAAATATACGAGGATATATTAAATTTAGTCTAAACTTTGTAATGCTAGAAAATATTGAAGATATTTTATACAAAGTTGGTATGGGTGTTCATAAAAGCAAATAATTAACTCACAAATGAAAAGTGATATATATATATATATATATATAGTTAGTGAATTTTTTGAGAGTATATTAAATTTCATGAAAATGAAACAAGGCGTTTGACAGTTACAGCAGAACAAATATACATAGATATATACAAAAAAATAAATTAAAAAATCGTCTAGTGGTTAATGACTATTTTTGCTACACTTTGCTGAAATATAAATTAAACTTTTGGTGGCAGTAGAATTTTTGATTTAAATAATTTTTTTTCTCCCAGTATAAGATATCTACTTAAATAAATGTCTATGATGAATATATCTCTTTAAAACGAAAGTTTCTCTCTATTTCAAAATGTTTATCAAAGGATATTAATGTAATAGGGCTTGTAAATCATTCTATACTTTACAAAAAGGTGTACCTACCTATAAACAGCTGCTTCAAAAAGGAGGAATGTTAAATTTGTATATAAATTTAATATTTTATATAAGCTTAAAACTATATTATTTAAAGATGGTATACCTACAATCTTTGAATGTATTAAATTACCTGTCAATACAGTTAAACTTCTTTATTAATATGTAATAATAATATTATGTATTTTAAATATTTCTGCATTAAAATGTTCTCTTTGATATTAAAAAAAAAAAAATAAATAAACTGATTGGTGAAATTTCTTTTACTGGTTAATTAATAAATGTTTAACATTTTAATAAATACTATATATTTAAATAGGGAAGATACAATAAAAAAACATTTGCTATATACTAAATAAAATTCGAAAATTAAATTAAAATTGATTCAAAAACGAATAATTTATTGAAGAAAGATTTACTTTGTAGAACTACATGATAATGACTGAAGAAAACTTCACGGATATATATTTTGCATTATATTCCACTATTTATTTTATTCACAACAAATGATACATATTTGTTTTTGTAATTTTTGAAATTGATTTATAAGTTTATACCAAATATTGATACGTCATACTAATTTATAGTATATAAGACCATAAAAAGGATTAATTTTCACAGTTTGAAAATGGTTGTACAAACCGAAACATGTCACGTAATTATAAATTTTTAATAAATAATAAAATAAATAGTAGAATAATGCAAAATATATATCCTTGAAGTTTTCTTCAGTCATTATCAAAAACGATTAAGTTATAAGCTTTTAAATATTGTTTTCCATTTTTTTCTTGCAAAAAAAGTTTTATGGGTGAATCTACGATAAGCGGTCATTTTCAATGGGAAAATCGTACGGCAAAATTTTTGAATATGAATATAATTTATATATCAAATTTTTATTCACAATCAACTCATTTGTGCATACTAACATTATTTTCCTTAAATTTTGAAGGAAAGTGTATATAAGTGCCATAGACATTTTATCGTATAGTGATCCTAACGTAGAAACACTATGGAGATTTTCTTGTGAATATCTTTAATTAATGTAGGTGTCCAATATATTGAAATAATTTTCCTAAATTCGTATAACAATAAGATTTCTTGGTGTATTTATATATCAAGTGGAGGGAGATACATTATGTTTGATTAAGAATATTATGCTTGATTTAGATAGGCAAAGGTTCTATGGTTACGAAATACTGGTTTATCAATCAAATGACATAAATCTGTGAATGGTTGGTGTATGATTTAACATAGGATTTTTCTCAAAGTTCAATAACTAATTTAAATGAATAATTATTTATATTTGTAATTAAAAATAATTACTAATACAATTTCATTAATTATTCTTACAATTTTTAACGCAATAACTTTAAATGTTATTTTTTGTAATCAATAATTTTTGTTTAACATTTACTATACAATTTACATGCGAACAAATTCAGAGCTTTCAGGGAATTTCTCAACTATACTACTGAAAAATCTTGAAAATGACGCGATATTACTTTTGGTATAGCATTTTGTAATGATTAAAAAAATTCGAATAATTTCTATTGTAATAATACAGCTCTTGCAACTTAAGTTTAGAAGGGAAAAATACATTTAAAAAAAAAACCTGGCACCGGAACTAAAAAGAAATTCAACACATACATACTTTATAATAATTGATAATATAATTATCTGCATTATTAAATACAAAAAATATATTTACAAACCTTCGGGTGTAACAGAAATTAAATTCTAATTAGTTAATGCAGTAAGTAATTAATTAATGTATGGATACTTTGAAATAATAACTTGTGAAGATAAAATAGCAATAATTTTTAAAGTTATTTCAAAGCTATTGAATTTAAAAAAAAATCATTAATAAATAATGGGTACCTTTTTTTATCTGTGTGTGTATTTTAAGTGAATAACAGTACAGGCATGTGGAACGCATTAGCTTCTTGACCTTCCGGTACAGATAATGTTACATTACTGCTGCTACTATAATATTTATTATTAGACCAGGATTTCGAGGTACTTTAATATTTATAGTATTTTATGAATGCTAATTAAAAATAGTCCAAACAATTAAATTTATATGTTCAGTATCTAAACAGTTAACTCTGTTGTTATCTTCACATGTTGTATTATAACACGAACAATTTTTGGAAAAAATTTCGTTTATTATTGGCCCATCATCAAAACTCCAAACCTTATAATCGTTTGAAATCCATCGAAAAAGAAAGAGAGTCGTAAAAAAACTTTGATAAAAAATTGGCCTTACAACACCCGGATCCGTTAAATTTGTTCTTGTGATTAATTACCTTTCGATGTCGGTGTCCATCTTATTCTTAGCCTAAAAAATGATTGGTTAGCGTCGACTGAGAAAGGTACTTGGTTACAAACTTCTTAGTTCATTTTTTTGAAGGCATTAATTTTTTTAAAATTTTTTAAATGCTGTAAGAAACTAAATCAATTAAATTAGAATCGAAATCTTTATAAAAACGGCCTTAATTTTGTGTTTTTTATTTACAATGATATATTTTTGGCATTTCCAGTTTCTATCAAAATCGAACCGCCACCAAATTAGCAACGAGTAACATCTCCTCAAAGAATCATTACGACTAGCTAATTCATACTGATGTAGTCGAAATACGTATTTATAAAACACAAAATATTTTTCAACTAGGAAATTGGGACAAAAATCGAAATTTATTTGAAAAATCCTAGAGTTTTCTTTAATAATTCAAGTTTTTGAAGACTACTTTGTAGTCGAAATACGTATTTATAAAAAACAAAATATTTTTGATCTAGGAAATTGGTGCAAAAAGTCGAAATTTATTCGAAAAATCCTAGAGTTCTCTTTAATAATACTCAAATTTTCTTCCTAACTTACTGGTTTTTTAGTATATACCTTTATTATAAAATTTTTGAAATGTAATGTATATTGATTTAAATTTTACTTTCATTTAAGTCTACAATCAAAAACATCAATAATAGTGGTGTAATTTTTATAAAATTACTTCTAGATAGTATAATGATGACGAACGATATGTCTTGTGTCTACATTGTATTGTAATAAAGGTGGCAGGTAAAAGTTTTAATTATAAACGTTTTAAATATTATTGTATGCATAAAATCAATACATTATCACTTATTTAAAATCAAGTTTGTCTATATAACATCAAAAATATGCCGTTTTAAACAAGGTACTGTGTATAATTTTAGTCCCCGATGTAAGACCTGGAATATGAATTAAGGTTTCCTTAACTTAACTGCTGGAGCCAAAATATGCGTATGCTTCTTTTCATGTTTGAGTAAATTTCTTCATGTTTCGAACATGTAATACAGCTCCCTCTCTTTTGAACATTTTGCAACTAACTCAACCATACAGTTTATTTAAATTAATTTTATAAAATATATGTAAAAATTTCGTTATTTTCAAGTAAAACAGAATTACGAGCCAAAAATTTTAGGTTGAACTTCGAACAAATAGTTGAAAAATCTTGCATATTATTTTGTTTTTGCCCCTTGCGGGATTTGTGTATCTCTCACAAGGAGAGGTCACGTTCTTCGAATTTTTATATTGGAATGAGATTGTATTGTAACTATTGTACCCCTATAGGGTGTTCGTCGCCCATTTCAATAATAACATACAACGCTCAATCGTTTCGGAGAAAATGACGTTCAAAAATTTTCGATTCAGTTTTTTATACTTTATATACTAATATGGTATTTTAATATAAAGAGGCGAGGTTGCCTAGTTGATAGATGAACCGGGTTTGGAAAGGGCGTTCGGTTATTAGTAGTTAAACAAATCTTTTGTATACGGTAGCACTCAACCGACCTCCGTAATTTATTGATATAATTATTATATTTTTTAAGTTAAAAAATAATTCTAAATAATAATAATTTTAATTTGTTATTACTAAATAAAAATTCAATGCCTCTATCTCATCTTCCATACATTCCCTTATTGTATCTACAGATTACAAATAGAACAATTAAAAATAAATTTTGTTAATAATTAGCCTCCGGAAGTTATTAGAAATGGTTGGTTATCTTAGTTTTTTTTATAGTAATGCAATCATATTATTATTTTAGACATTATGCGAGGACTGTATAGTAAAATCCCATCGCTTTTGAAAATGTATCCAATATGCTTAAGCAAAATTAAACCTGTAAGGAAATACTCGCCCATTTTATTAAAAAAAAAAATGTATTTATTAATATTTTAAACACGTTAAATAACTTTATGAAGTAGAAATAAATTAATATATTAATATGTAAAGCACGTTTTGTATTAGTAATGGGATGAAAGAGGTTTTATTTTGTTAAGAAACAAATAAATATATATAAATACTGTCCTTCGTTTGTCCCTTTCGAAAACTACAAATATTACAGTTTTAATAAAATGTTACATCTCTCTACAGATTTTAATTTTATTAATATAAAAATTTTATTTCATAATTTCCTTTTCGTAAATTACACCACGATTATGATTTTTGTTTCGAATAATATTAAATAAAAGTTATTGCAAAGCAAAGTCGAATTCTGATCCCTCATCCTTATATTATGTCTTTTCCCCTGCAAAAATATATATAATATTATTTTTTACTAATTTTTGTCTTGAAAAATTCTTCCGAAAAATTTAAATCAATAATAATTTTTACTGGATTTTCCAATGGTAATTACAGATTATTACAGTGCGGTTTACTATTCTGACCAACTTTACTGATTATATGCAAGTTTGGAACTTATTATCAAATGAAAACTAACTGTTATTAGAAAAACCGATTACCAAATATCTGATATTCGACGTACCAGTCTCGCCCTTAAATATACTTGTTTCGAATAATCGAAAAAAATTATCATTGTTTTTACACAATGGGGTAGTAGAATGAAACTGGATTTGCTATATATCAATCAAAATGTGAAACTAGGAAATCATAACAAAACTCGAGAGCCTTTTCAAAATTATTCAATTAATATAACACTTATACACTTGTTTGAGCAGATTTTATAAATATAAACAATTAACTATTTATTATGGTAATTTAAAAAAAAATTATTTACTATAAAATTATTATAATAAAGAATTTTTATGTTGGCGAATTTTAAGCTGTGTTATTTAACACTAGTAATGAAACTTTTTAATTTGTAATAAAATTATAAACATAGGCGTATACAAACTTTCGAAGTGAATTTAAGGAGGTAAACAACGTACGCTTATCAAATTAGTCGTTATAAATGAATTCAATTTTGTTTCGCTCTGTAATGTTAATAAATGTTTTCTAAAGTGTATTCGTGCGCAAATAATAATAAAATTTAATTTTTAAATTGGTATCAGCAAAATAAATCGAGAAAATTTTTTTTATTTTTAGAAAGGTAAATATTAATAAATAAACGTAAACAAAAATAAATATTCACATAGCAAAAATATTTTGTGATAATACAGAAAAGCTCTTGAACTTTTTATTTAGAATGTAACCTAGAAAAGTTCAAAGACCTAAGAACAAATCATATAACTGTTTGAAACATGAAAACATTATGTGTAGAAGGTATATGGAAAAGCTAGAAAAAACATTATACATAGAATAATCTTTTGTATTTACTATATAGGGTAGAATGTGGGAAAATGCTTTTGTAAATAATTAATAGACGACTTTTTAACAATTAATGTTGTTTTTAAAAATAATTATACGGATTTAAAAAAAAAAATTTATGAGTTAAATAACTTTAACCACAAATTATACAATAAGGGACATTATAATATGCATCTGTGTGTATGTTTGGTTTAAAATTATAGGGTAATGTAGAGTCATTAAAATGAAAAGATGCGTTTCAATTCAATAAAAAGTGAGCTTTGTTTGGTTTTATTGCTCACGAATAATGGTGATTTTAAAATGTATGGAAAAATTTGAGTTCAAATAAATACAAAAAATTTAATTATAAAAATTATATATAAAAAAATTGACCTAAAAAAAATACAAAGCTGTAATAACTTTAATTAGAAATTATTTTTTATAACTTCTAATTTAAATTATTTATCTGTAGTGAGAAAAAATACCTTTTGAAGTCGACGCAAATAACACTTTCTGTTTGAAACCAATCGGCTACGCATTAAAAAGATAACAGTATTTAATTACAAATTATCTATTACTTTAAACTTCGTAAATTTTGAAATCGGTTCATTTTTATTTCGGACGTTATTTGTGTATGAGCAAAATGTAACTTTTGCCTGGTTTTGTAACTTTTACCTGGTACATTTAAACTGGTTAAATTCTCCACAATTTAAGCTCTCAACTTAGATAACGATTGACATATATAATTATTAAAACATATTATTCTATAATAAACTAAATGGATTATGCATATATAGTGTATTTTGTGAATATTAATAATCAAAAATAGTTCAATTTTATTGAACCATATAGTTAAGAGCGATTATCCATAGTTATTTTTGACATAAAAGACCGTGCTTCTAACAAGCTGTTGACTTGTAATATGAATTGTATTTCTTTTAATTTTCGCGACGAAATATTTCAAGATATCCCAATGGTTTGAAATTGAGTATGCACAATATTTACATGATAGCGAATACTTACATTAATGCTTGCCGAAGAGTTTTTCCCGAAAAAAAATTTTTAAGGTATAAATTAAAATTCGATAATATATTTAAAAATTATTTTTTCGAGATAACTCTTTGATAAGCTCTTTGTTTTCATGCCAGTATTGTGTATAACAAATTTCAAAACATTTGTATAATTATTTTTTGAGTTGTTGAAAGATTTTTACATAATGGAAAGTGCTTCAATATTATGTTTCAATCCCCCTTAAATAATAAACACTGTTAGTTATTTTCTTCACTTGTTATTTTTTACTTTTGATATAAGTAAAAAATATATAAAGAAATATTTCGATAATCTTTTTAATTTTCAAAATATTTTGAAATGCAAAAATTCATTAAGAAATAAGAAATTCGATGTTTGTAATACTGTTTCAATGTTTTTGGTAACTTATAGTAATGGAGTTTGGCTCTGTAAAACTTTATATTGATCGGTGTAGGAAGTTAACGTGGTACTTGTAATAATAGATACGTTGTTTTAAAAAAAACATCTATAAAAGTATCCCTAAAGTCCCTTATTGTATTAGGGAAAACAGCTAATTCGATATTACATATCGTATCGTATAATATATTTGTTTACTACTAAAATTTATCTACATTAGTAAAGGATACAGCATGTTAATAAGACATTTGTTAAACAGAGAAAATAGAACACGCAAACTATATTGCCGTCAACAATTGTTAACTCTATACGTTTTCTGATAGTACAAAAACCTATGGAATATATCCCTAAAAAGTACATATCGTTCTATCTTTGTTTAACATTACAATGAAAATTGCATATATTGAATGAAGATAGATATAGTACTGATTGATGCAGGTAAATATACAATGCAGATTCTAATCGGCGTTGAGTTTCGAGAGTTAATAATAATTCTGGGAGTATATTTAAATATTCTGGGAGTTATTTTACATTATGTAAATGAACGACAAGAGCCCAGTCCCTTAATTCCATTGACTTAAATTTTTTTTTGGGTATTATTGTTCACGTAATGGAAACTTTTTTAAAACAATTTCAACACATTTGAATTATTTTGGTGTAGATCGGTAAGTCCTGAAAAATTTTCTGGCTATTGAGAGATTAAAAATTTATTTAATAAAAAAGTAAAACAATTCCGTTTTATCATATTTTTATGCCGGATAAAGATTTGGCATTCGTTATTTAATTATTTTCTTATCAAAATACCCAGTTGACACAAGCATTAATTTTAAAGATTTCCACAAAATAACAAAATTTTTAGCATTGTAAAAGACAAGTCCTCACTTTAGAGTTTTCTCTACTAGGATAACTTTTTATTATGATATTTATGAGCACCGTGTATCAAAATGTTTTCATTCGTTTCTATGGTTACGAAATACTAGTTTATGAATCAAATTATGAATGGTGTATGATTTAATATAGGAAATTTCTCAAAATTTATTAACTGACTTAAATGGACAATTATCTATATTTTCAATTAAAAATAATTAGTAATGCAATTTCATTAAGCATTATTACAATTTTCAACCCAATAACTCCAGTTAAATGTCATCTTTTGTTATTATTTTATAATTTTTGTTTGATTTTTGCGATACAATTTACATGCAAACAATTGAACAAATAATAAAATTTTTTAGAATGTGAATATTTTATAACAAATTTTTGACACTAGTAACGCATCTTAATCGATTAAGAAGTCTCTTCCGTGTATTTTACACGGTACGGATGTATATTCCGTTTTGTATACATTTTACTTGGAATCGATTTTGATTAGTTTAATCCCATTCTACATAGTCGGTATTCCAATGCAGATCCTTTCATAACATTTTTGTTTAGTTTAAAGACAAATTACAAAAATTGAGTATTTACTAATTCTCAGGGATTTTAGTTAAATCAATTCCTGCTAGTGATCGTTTTAGTTTATGTTATACAGTTGTTAGGTACTTCAATTTCTATAGCAACACAAATTGCGACGATGGAGTTGTTGATGTTGCTGTTGTTTGTTAATGCTTGATTTTATTTGGGTCAAATTATTTGCAATGAGCGTATCAGTTAGAAACATAGATAATAATAAACCAAAAATAGATAGGTGACTGACTCTTGCCCTCTACCAAAGTTATTTTTTTGAACTGTGAAAACAAAGGTTTGGATCCAAGATAAATTATGTACGGTTGGATTTCAGTTATATTGTTAATTTTTTTATTTTACTTGTATAAGGCAGATTTTTTATTTTATACTTTTATTTATTTTTTTCAATGTTAAAAAATTGTACATTTTGGTATTATTATTAATTAGGAAAGATATTCAAATATAATAATAATAATAATACGATTAAAATAAAACATTGAAATCACAAGATAATTATTTGACAAATCGATCTATCATTATTAACAAACAGAATAACATTTAATGAAACTGAAATTAGTCAACAATAAACACTACAATATATTTAGAAACACAATTAATTAGCACGGAAAGAATAGATATTTAAAAGATTCAAATACAACGATAAATTTTACGTCTGATCTTAAATTTCTCAATTTAAGAATAATAAAAAAATAATTCATTGCTATTGTAATGCTTAAAATATTTTTTTTTTTTAAAGATGATGGATGGCATTAAGTGTAACTACCTTAAGTATTATAATCTATGGTTCGAAAAGTATATAGTGAGTGAATATAATGATTTTTCAAATATTCGTTCCTACTAGGGTAGCGTTTCCTATTGAAATTGCGTTTCGGACATTAAGGGGGTTCATATTACGCGTCCAATCTTCAAAGAGTACTTATTTTCTTTAAACTTCTTGAGTTCAATATAATTTGTTGGCATCTTATGATTTTATGATTTTTCTGTTTATATTGCGTTTCAGTTATTCGGAATTGTTAACGTGATTATATTTTCAAATTATTATATACGTTGGTTATTTATTGTAGGAAATATATTAACTAATAATTCTGTAATCTGTATAGCACACTCAAAAATAAATCAAAGTAGGTATATATGGATCTATAGTTATCAAGTCGATTATTAATAATGGAATAACATATAATCTCAAGCTGAATAATTTTCTGGTTATATACGGTAACTCGAAACAATTAAATATTTATTTAAATGTATTAACAAAAAAATATTTTTTGTAATTTTTTTTAAGTAATCAATATTTTGAAGTACTTTTTTAAACATTCAAAAAGGGGGCTAATTTCATATTTTATTTTTGGAAATTATTTGAATTTTAAATTTAATTGATTTTTGTTACGGTGGAAATTAAGCTATATGACAACTGAGAAAAGTTCTAAAATTCATACATTTTAATGTAAAGTTTTAAAAACTTTACATTAAAATGTATGAATTGTTTATGTGTCCCATTTAGTGCTTGATGGTTCCAAAAAACGTTTTGGCCCAACTCACTGCTCATTGAATATATAAAATGAAATTCCTAAATACGATAAAGGTGCCATCAAATTTCATTAAAATCGATGAACAATTTTTCTACTTTTTGGACCAAAGCTTTTGTGAATAAAAATAAAAGGATGCAACCGTTGAATACTTCTTCACAAATGCATATTTTTACGTTCAAACTTCTGAAAGCGTGCATTTTTTCTCTAATAAAGATTTTATTTTTGAGTAACCTATTGTAAATCTTCAAAATATTCTTTTACTTGTTGACGTCACCGAATTGTCATTTTTTAAACATCAGTAAACTAAAACTCTGCTTGAACTAAATTACTTATATTTAATAACTTTTTCCTTGTACCTAATAAAATTTTACAAAAGATACAGGTGATTATGTTTTATGAAAATAATAACTATATCATTGAACAAATTAGATTCGGATTATAATAACAACAAAACAAAAAATATTACACTATAAAATTGAACGGTTATGTATATTATTTATTACTTCAAATGGTTCGGTATTTTGAAATTTTTTCCGAAAAATATTTTCCATGTTTAAACCACTAAGCCTGATTTCAAAAAGTGATTTAAAAATATGACGTCAATGTTATATTTACTTTAGAGTGGGTTTTTGTTTCTTTTGACGTAGACAAAGCAACGTTAAAATATTTCTATATAGAATATTAGAAGTTGATTCATTATTCATTAAAATATATTACAGAAATACATACAGATACTCGCTATATGTGTGTGAGTCAACAAATTTACGTGTTATACATTGTCATTTTTAAACTTTTTATAATGGGGATTGGAATTGTAAAATATTTAACTTTTATGCACGTAATATGAGTAAATATTTCTTAATTATATGATATCTCCTCAAACTTAAGAGCGATTGACCGCAGCTGTTATTGACATATTGGAGGGTTTTTCGAAGAGTTTTTATCAAAAAAAATTTATAAAGTTAGTATTATGTTTCAATCACCAAACTATTTCGCGTCCAAATAACTCAAAAAAAACTTATCCAGATGTTTTGAATTTGTTATGTATCATATTCATATAAAAATGGAGGGTTTTTCGAGAGTTTTTATCAAAAAAAATTTATAAAGTTAGTATTATGTTTCAATCACCAAACTATTTAGCCTGTCATTAGTTTTTTATTTTGATAAGTTAACAGTGATATTTTTTTAAATTTTATACGGAGATTTAAAATTTTATTATATTTTTAATAATCAATAATACATAAATATTGAGGAAAACGGAAAAAGGTCAAATTTATTAAAATAAGAGTTGATATTGGTCGCATTATCCACTTCATGATTAAGAAATGGATACGTTCTTGGAACATTACGAACTCTCACCATTTTTTTTACAAGCTTCTGTTTAATTTCACTTGTTTCGGTGTATGTGTATGTGTAATCAAATTTTAATCCCATTTTCTCAGTGTTCCATTGAGCTGATAACATGACAATAAGTAAAATTATTTTAATAGCTTTTACCATGCTTGTAATTAAAAAATTTGTCTTTTTTAAAATTTATTTACTTGTAGCTAAGTGGTTTTAAATACACTGATTAAAAAAGATTTTCAATATTTCGGTGTTTCACACACACACAACAGTTTTTTTAGCATATTTCTGCAATTTTTGAAAAATATATTTTAAAAAACCAATACTAAATTAATCATTTCTACGGAATTCTAAAACTATTTATTATTTTAAGTATAATAATTGCATTATTTTTAGATTGATTTTAGTCATTTTTTCACCGTTATATTGATTTTAATTTATGAAGAAACAAAAAACATAAAAATTGAAAGTTAAGTGTTTATTTCACCTAACATTGTGTACCTTTTACTTGATTTCTTAACCAAAATTATATGACCTTACAAGGTATATGTGAATTTTTGGTCTATTGTATAAAAGATTTTATATAAGTGAAATTAATTAATTGCAAGATTGTAACAGTATTTTGTTAAAAAAACATACAGAAATTCTCTGGAATTAAATGTGATTTAATAGTAATACTTAATTATTCTGAGAATTTGTTACCTTAATAATAATATGTTATCTTGTTTTATTATTAAACAATTTGTTTTTATTGTACAAAAAAAATATAAATATATGTTTCATGGAATTTTTTTATAAGATTGTTGTTACCTTACTTTAGTCATCTGAACGGGATTTTATTATTTTAGTTTTCAACTATCCGGTTTTTTTGTTATGGGTAGCAAACCCAAAAACAAAGAAGCAAATTTTTTTAAAGAATGTTTGGGAGAGATACAAGAGGTGAAAAAGTAAGAACTCATTTTTTCAATTGACGATTATAGTTATATAAAAATAAAAAAAAGTGTTCCAATACAGTTTCATTAATAATAATTAATTATAATAATAATTTTGTTATTATTTCAACACGTTTTTAAGTGAAATTATCAATAATATAAATATTTTTATAAAAAAACTTTTGTTTCAACATGTAGACTTGAATTTAACTTCAAACAAAAAAATGTATTTGATTTTTTTAAATCTTAGAATACATTAAGAATAGTTAGGATTATGATTTTCTTACAAATTTAATTTAACGTACCTATAATAGTGTTATAAATAAAATGTTGGTACAATCGTCAAATATGATATATTGTGCTCTCTTCTAATAGATTATGTTTGTGGTAACATACATTCTATAAGCTGTCAAATTGAAACAATACCATTTAAAAATATTGCTTAAGATTTTTATAAAAATTATTTAAATTCTTAAATTGTCTAAATCATGTCTGTATGGATGGCAGAATAAAATAAAATTCCACAAAGCTAATTTAAACGAATTCAAACGATTTTAAAATGAGTTGGTAGTGACCGATAAATTGTTAGTTTTTTTTTTTTTTTTTTTTTAATATGTAGCTTCAGTTACTTTCAGCTATATAGTTATTAACCAAAGGGGATTATTATTTTTATACAACAACAGTACACAGTAATGCTAGGTGGTCACCCATCCAAATACAGATTGTGACTGCTGTTGCCTAACTTTACTGATTGGTCTAAGCCTTTCATTACGTTACGTCAGTCCGGGGTATCCGGACTTTCCTATGCACTAATGAATTTTTCTATTACAAACGACATTACCAGCCGGTTTTTTTTTTCGAAAACCGTGTAGTGAATTTTAATAAATTTATACTAACTTATTCCTCTAGAATACATGTTACTTATTATAAAAGTTTGTTATTCGTGATAACTTTTTAACTTTCCGCTAAGAAAATTAAAAATTGTCGGAAATCGGAAATTTATTGGTTTTACCCCGTTTTGCTAAACTCGTGTTTTGATCAAATCTTGACGTTTTAAGATCCTAGAAAACTATTTTGATGGTTTCTGTGAGGGTCACCCTGTCTATATGTGTGTGTGTGTATGTAAGTATGTGACCCGCTTATAACTTTTAAACGACTTGACCGATTTGAACCAAACAAGTGGTGTTTCAAAAAGAAACTTAGATTTCCTGAAAATTTGAACCGATTCGGACCAGTAGATTCCAAGAAATTTAAAAAAAACTACGAAAAATTTTTTTTTCAAAAGTGTTTTTTTTGGAATAACTTTTAAACGGCTGTATCGATCAACTCCAAAAACTAATCACATCTTAACCTTGATAAACCACGTTGATCACCAACAACCCGGTTAAAATCGGTTAATTCGTTCGAAACATATCGTAAACGAAAAATTTCATATAAAAGTGTTTTTTTTACATAACTTTGACATTTCTTTTCGGATCGATTTTGATGAAATAGAATAATTATTAAGTTCTAAAAACCGCGTCGATCGCCGCAAAGAACGTAAAAATCGGTTGAGTGGTTCGAGAGATATCGTTAACGAAATATTCGGTAACAAGTGTTTTTTTAACATCAAAGCTCAAAAACGAAATTTTTAGCTCAAAAACATTGTAATATGTTAAATTTTAAGTGCTTAGGTATAAAATTAGCGGGAATTTGCAGGGATGGCCTTTAGGGTCAACTGTTTTTCAATTTTTTTTTTGTTAATAAAAATAATTTAATCGATTCGGCTAACGATTCTCCATAAGATTACATGTAAAATTACATTTTTTAAAAATTGTTATAACTTTTTTATTACAATACATTCATAGATGATCATACTAACGCTAAATAACATTTTAAAGTCGATAAAAAATGATATATTCAAAAAGTCTTTGTCCAGTACTTTGTGAGTAAACTAGTTTACAAAATTTGGACAGCAAAATTAAGAGGTTAAAATTGAGTCAAAAGTTAAATGAGTTATTTCACACAAAATATTTTTATTTTAATACACATAAACATAAATTTAAATTGTGAATTTTTAGGATTAAATTTCTGTTCAGTGACCTGTACATTTTCAACCGAATATGAAAAGGTTAATCTAAAATTGTAAGTGTTATGAATATGATATGTGAATCATATTTTTAAATGGTTTTGTATATATATTTTTTTATATAAATTTTTCCACTTTACGGTTGACAGTTTTATTTTTACGTGATAATAAAAATCTTGTATAAAGCGATCAATATTTTTTTTTTTTATTATAAAAAATTATTGTCTCCGACTGGAAAAATGTTTGTTGCTTTTATATTAAATCGGGCAATCAACTATTGTAGTCAGTGGCACGTTAGCTTATTAATGTAAATTGTTTTCTTTCGATATATTATAATAAATAAGTTTTTTATTAATATTTCAAAATCTACAATCTAGTAAACCCTGTGGATGGATAATGCCTTTAGGGTCCAGATCAATGAAATCCTAATAAGTTGTATTAGTTTATTTTAAATTGAAATTGTAGCAAATTTTAATGCTATACTTACGGTTTTCTCAAAACCCTTTTTTGCTATTTGATACCACCAATCTAATGAAATCGATTCGACGTGAGATTTCTTAGCAGTAATTTTTTATACTTAATATATTATACCTATTTATACAGAACTTACTGCATGAGAAGAAATTTTATCATCATTTCCCATGCAATGGAAAACGGTGACTGATAGCTGAAATAACGGAACGTATTGGGTTGAAATCACAGACTTATTATGAAGTAGGCAAACACTAAAAAAGGATTTGTGAAAATCGAACCTATAAACAGGTGAAACGCAGGTTCAAAATTTGTATGGGAAAATATAAAAAAATTAACATGTATTTCGTGCTTTTCCAATTACAATATCTTCAGGGATTGAAAAGATCTAAATAGTCAAAAATTAACATTGGTGTCATTTTGATGGTTTGTCGGGACGTTGGTTGATCACGTAAATGTCGTCAATTTTGAAATTTATTACACATTTGTTCAATAAAAAAAGTTAAAAAGTCTGATTTATCCTTTTGTATTGATATAAATAACATAGTTGGGGTTCAATTATTATGTATATCTATATATTAAAAAAATTCGCACCTTGCTATTCTCCATGACATCCAATGAAACTTACCTCTTTCTTGACCTAATGTCAGATTTAGTATAAACTCAATATTCGTAAAACTCACACCAGGTCAACAGAGGTCAGTTTCACAGCGGATAAATAGCACTACGTGCCAAGTTTTAGGTATTTTATTTTAAAAATAAGTCCTAACTGTCCCAGTGTAAGATGTCTTTCAAAATGCGATCCGTCCGGCCGTTAATATCCAGCCGACTGGCATAATTTTTTTTAGTGAAATGTGTCCAGGTGAAGCATCAAGCATTGGATTGGATCTATCTTTTGCCTTACTCTACTCAAGATCTTATGGGGCGTGATAGTTTTGTATCCCAATTTCTCCAGTTGTAATGAAGATAGTAGGTTTAAAATCATTTGAGTTAATGAACAGTGGATGAGTTGGAGATTATTGACAGCACACTTTTCAACTTTTTTTGTATGATTTGAATTATCAGGTATGTTTGAAAAATGCCACAGTTGTATAGAATTTAAGATTCATATTTAAGCTAAAAAATTATTACCAACAATTAATGCTACGGAGCAGCAGGTCCACTAGTTTGTATTGATTACAATTGTATTTATATAATTAGCGCTATAAGTTATAAGTTGTAATTAATCCACCACGAGTGAGTTAGGAGAAAATGAAAACAAAAGAGAATGTGAAACTTTTGCTGAAGCATTCGAAACGATTATTTCGTTTATCAGTAACCTGTAATTTTTATTAGATTCAATTGTAATGAGTATTTAAACGTTAAATCAAACATAAGGTATAGATAGACAATGTTGTGTACAGTAATATCCTCTTTTTAATATTAAATATTTTAACTCACCGGGTATAACTCTGCCACGACTCATTGGATTTATTTACATAATATTCAATGTAATAGTGATTCATTTGAATCAACATTTATTTTTCATTCATAAATTCACAATGATCTAGTAATAATGATTCATATTAATTCCAAGTTAAGAGAATAATAATTTTAAATATAAAATATACCAAGTAGGTACTGCTTAATACATAACCGGATATAAATGATTTTAATAAAAGACTTTCCGAGTAATTAATTAACCGTTTAATTTTATAACTAACAAAATACTTCCTTTTTGAAGTTGGTTAAAAATATGCATGCTTTGCAAGCTTTCTGCAGGAATACAAAACATTCATCTATATATCAATTAAAAATTTTTTAATACTATATTAGTCTTTCTAAGTAACTTGTAGTTTTAAAGCTGACAAATATTTAAGACAGATAGTTGGTATCTTCACTTGTTGTTAATGAATTAATATAAAAAAATATGACTGTTATTACAAATGTATTTTTTGCTTTATGCAAAAACAGTGTATCAATGGAAAAACCTTTAAATAATCATCAATTCGAACGTAAACACAAAAATATTTTGGTGAATTTTAAATTCATTATATTTAAGTGATATTTTTTGGAATATGGTTATGGTATCGATAATTGTTTTAATGTAATGTTTTGATAAAAAAATATTTCATGAAACTGATCTATTGATATATTTTTCTACGTACATACTTGATTTTATTTATGTAATGCTATTTTTACACACAAGGAATAGTAAAGAAAAGCCACTTAATTACAAACCATAATTACATACCATAGTTTTGATTACAATATATATCGATTTTATCTTTTACTAGCAGACCCGGTCATGCCTTGCTGAAAAAAAAAATTTTCCCAAGTTTGAAAACATAATTTTCCCATTTTATCAAACAATATTACTCGGATTGTTTATAAAATTTAAAGTAGATTGTATAGAAGAATCACGTCGTTTCATACAAAATTTATCCCCGTTTTTCACATCCTTAGAGGTTGAATTTCTGAAAATCTTTTCTTAACGGATACCTACGTCATACAAAGAACACACCCTTCATGTTTCAGGTCTCTACGATTACGTTTTTTTGTGCGATTTGAATGATAAATAGCATCAAGTCTGTTTGGAAAATGACACAGTAGTTTAGAATTTAAGATTCAAATTTGAGGTGTTAAATTATTGTTAAACAATTAATACTGCGGAGCAGCACACGGGTCCACCAGTCTTATATCTTTATATATAAAACAAATTCGTGTTAGTTACACCATTTATAACATGCGAACGGATGATACAATTTACTTCAAATTTTGCATACAGTTAATATCGTTTGATATAAAATTTTTTCAAAAAAAAGATTCGCCTTCAAAAAGATGAACTTTAAAGTAAAATAATTTCAAATTAAAAACTTCTATAAATAATTTCCTGGTGACCAATTATCTTTCTAGGCCGATGGAAACGACTGAATTTTATGAATAAGATTAGCACAGATTTCGAATTGTAATAGGTCAGAAGAGAATTATTTATAAAAGTTTTTAATTCACAATTTTTTATTTTTTACTTTTGAAGGATGTATACGAAAAATTTTTCATTTACAAGAAATTTATTCTCCAAAAATTATTTTTGCCCGTTCTCTCCCATTAACGACGCCAGTTAATGGTTGCCTTATTTTCACCCTTAGAATATTTTCTTTCCAACACAAAAAGAATTATCAAAATAGGTTCATAAACGATGAAGTTATCCGCGAACAAACATAAAAAAATTATATACGATTTCGAATTGAGAAACCTCATTTTTTAGCAACTGTTGATGCTGATTAGAAATAATTTATATGGCAAAATGGTTTGTCGGCTCAGCTAGTTTTATATTGAAAAAGAAAGTCTTTGTCTTCTTTGGCTATTAATTTAAATAACGGAGCAAAAATTAAAAAAAAAAATCGTGTCCATTTAACTTCTGTTTGTTATAAAATAATGTAATAGAAGTTTGGCGCGATCCATGGCGCGCACGCCACTTTATATTTAGTCAAATAGAAGAGACTTAGGCAAAACATTTTAGTAAAGGATTTACGTATAAAAATGCTACTTGTTTCCAATAGAATACATATTCAGATATCATTTAAAACAAAAAAAAACGTTAATAAAAATTAATTAAATTATACCCGACTTCATTATAATATAACCTACCACCACCTACTCTTCAAAAACGTGTTTCAGTTTTATATTCGAAACAAGAAAAACACATAAAAGTAGTATAGATTTTTTGAAGTTATTTTTTTTTTGTCAAATGGCGCATGACCCCGCGAATTACTATTGGATTAGGCAATTAACATGAACTGGCGTTAATACAAACCATTTTCGTAAAATTTTCTTTGTCGGAAAACTTTCTATAACAACCCTAAAAATTGAATTTTTTAACTATTAATATTTAAGGTAAAATGACTTGTGGCCCCTCAAATTATGATCAAAATACTCGTTTAAGATCAAAAAACGGTAGTAAAAACCATTTTATCGAATTTCACCCCATCGGAAAATCGTCCAAAACCAACCCACCAATACAACTTTTTTTAGAAAATAATTTTTTCGGCTTAAATGGCCTATGACCCCGCTAATTATTATTGGATTATGCAATTAACATGAACGGGCGTTGATTCAAACCATTTTCATAAAATTTTCTTTGTCGGAAAACTTTCTATAACCACCCAAAAAATTGAATTTTTTAACTATTAATATTTAAGGTAAAATGACTTGTGACCCCTCAAATTATGATCAAAATACTCGTTTAAGATCAAAAAACGGTAGTAAAAACCATTTTATCGAATTTCACCCCATCGGAAAATCGTCCAGAACCCACCCACCAATACAACTTTTTTTAGAAAATAATTTTTTCGGCTTAAATGGCCTATCACCCCGCGAATTATTATTGGCAATTATTAACATGAACGGGCGTTGATTTAAACCATTTTCATAAAATTTTCTTTGTCGGAAAACTTTCTATAACAAACCTAAAAATTGAATTTTTTAACTATTAATATTTAAGGTAAAATGACTTGTGACCCCTCAAATTATGATCAAAATATTCGTTTTAGATCAAAAAACGTTATTAAAAACCATTTTATCGAATTTCACTCCATCGGAACATTCATATCAGGTCAAAATATTTATATTATTTCATGTGAATTGGTGGTACCTCCAGTATCTACTATACCTACCAATAATTAATAGATATTACCTAATACCTAAAAATATAGGTGTATTTTCTGCCATTTCATTTGTCTACTCTACATGATTAAATGTTCCATGACAATAATAAAAACATTAAAATATCCCAATTAAACGATCAATTATTTCAACGGTGAAATATCGAAATTATTACAAAATATCTCCTTATCAAAATAGTTTCAAATAAAAATAATCCTTACATGATTGTTTTTAGTTTAAAATTAATGTAATACCAATTAATTTAATCCCAAATTCAACCCCATATTATCACGATCCTAAGATACCTTTGGCTTTTTAATAACAGGGGAGTACATATCAGGAGGTACATATCCAAAAACAGTACTGAAATATAATGAAATAATGACTAACACTTTAATTTTAAATTTTTATTTTTTACAAAATTTTACAAAAGTGAGAAACATTGATTTTAATTATTTATTTTACAGTCTTATACAAACAAAAATATACACAAATTTTATTATCAAAATTAATACACCAATATTAGAGAAAAATTGATTTAATTATTAATAGAAAATAAAATTAAAAAACAAACGGGACCTGCAATATAATTAAATAATCAAATCAAATTAATAAATATTTTAATATATCTCACCGAATTATCGCGTCTTGTAAAACTAACCTTACTCTGTTCACAATTATATATTTCTATAACTCTTTTATATAATAGAAGTTGCTGCTTGAATATGTTTTACAGGAACTGAAAAATAATAAAATGATACTATAAAATTTTTCAAATTAATAAATATTTTAATATGACTCACCGAATTACCGCCTCTTGTGAAGATAACCTTCCATTGTTCTTCCATGGCACTTCATTAAACACAAATATAAAGTCAAACTCTAACACTATCCAGTTTTATGTCACTTAGGTTACAGTTGGAATTGATTTTCATTTAAAAATAAAAACCAAACATTCTCAACAATAATTTGTATGTTTTATATACCTAAGCCATAGAGATAACTGCCGAAGTTTCAGTCCGGGCTTACAAATATCATGACTTGATACAATCGTCCTTTGCAGAACTACTTCATTAGTACACACATAATCATCGGAAAAAACATGATTTTTATGATTAGTATAAAATCAAATTCAAACAAAAACCTATTCAAGTATGGTCGGTCATTCAGTTTACAGGTTACAGGTCGAAATGATTTTCTTTTAAAAATAAAAACCAAACATTCTCAACAATAATTTGTATGTTTTATATACCTAAGTCATAGAGATAACTGCCGAAGTTTCAGTCCGGGCTTACAAATATCATGACTTGGTACAATCATCCTTTGTAGAACTACTTCATTAGTACACACACAATCATCGGAAAAAACATGATTTTTATGATTAGTATAAAATCTAATTCAAACCTTCAAACCGTTTAACCGAATTACCGCGTCTTGTCAGTTTAACCTAACATTAGTCACAGTCAGACACACTGTTTTAAATTATTTAGGGAACCTAAAAATAATGAAATAATAATAATAATAGCAAATTTTTTATAATTAATCAATATTTTAATATGACTCACCGAATTGCCGCCTCTTGTGAAGCCAACCTTCCGTTGTTCTTCCATGGCACTCCATTAAACACAAATATTAAGTCAAACCCTAACACTATCCAGTTTTATGTCACTTAGGTTACAGTTGTAATTGATTTTCTTTTAAAAATAAAAACCAAACATTCTCAACAATAATTTGTATGTTTTATATACCTAAGCCATAGAGATAACTGCCGAAGTTTCAGTCCGGGCTTACAAATATCATGACTTGGTACAATCGTCCTTTGCAGAACTACTTCATTAGTACACACATAATCATCGGAAAAAACATGATTTTTATGATTAGTATAAAATCTAATTCAAACAAAAACCTATTCAAGTATGGTCAGTCATTCAGTTTATAGGTTACAGGTCGAATTGATTTTCTTTTAAAAATAAAAACCAAACATTCTCAACAATAATTTGTATGTTTTATATACCTAAGCCATAGAGATAACTGCCGGAGTTTCAGTCCGGGCTTACAAATATCATGACTTGGTACAATCGTCCTTTGCAGAACTACTTCATTAGTACACACATAATCATCGGAAAAAACATGATTTTTATGATTAGTATAAAATCTAATTCAAACCTTCAAACCGTCTAACCGAATTACCGCGTCTTGTCAATTTAACCTAACATTAGTTACAGTCAGTCACACTGTTTTATATTATTTAGAGAACCTAAAAATAATGAAATAATAATAATAATAGCAAATTTTTTTTAATTAATCAATATTTTAATAAGACTCACCGAATTGCCGCGTCTTTTAAAACTAACCCCACAATGTCACTGTCTAATATTTCTAACACTGTTTTTAATTATTGATGTGTTCACTTCAACTGTCACTATGAAACTGATTAAGTTCAAATTTGCAAATTATGAAATATTTTAATATGACTCACCGAATTGCCGCGTCTTTTAAAACTAACCCCACAATGTCACTGTCAAATATTTCTAACACTGTTTTTAATTATTGATGTGTTCACTTCAACTGTCACTATGAAACTGATTAAGTTCAAATTTGCAAATTATGAAATATTTGAATTTAGCTCACCGAATTGCCGCGTCTTTTAAAACTAACCCCACAATGTCACTGTCAAATATTTCTAACACTGTTTTTAATTATTGATATGTTCACTTCAACTGTCACTATGAAACTGATTAAGTTCAAATTTGCAAATTATGAAATATTTGAATTTGGCTCACCGAATTGCCGCGTCTTTTAAAACTAACCTCACAATGTTACTGTTAAATATTTCTAACACTGTTTTTAATTATTGATGTGTTCACTTCAACTGTCACTATGAAACTGATTAAGTTCAAGGGGAAGTTTCTACTGATGGAGGCTTTACAGGACTGAAATATCATGAAATAATAACTTTAAAACTAAAAATTTTACGCTCCTTAATAGGATTGAACAACCTACTACTTGGTTAATAGATCAACGACATAACGAATTGCGACACGAAGGCTTGTTACAGTGATCCAAATTAGTAGTGACATATAAATAATCATCAATTGCTCTATTAATATAAAAATTTTGCGCCGCCAAATAGTTTCGTAACCACGACCTTTTGGTTGTCATCACAACACTGTAACCAATTTCGCCACAGAGGCTTGTTACAATGAATCCAAAACAATAGTGACATATACATATATAATCAATTAATCTAATTATAAAAATTTTCATCCCGGAATAGACTCGAACCGCTGACCTATCGGTTGACAACCCACGCCTTTTAACAATAACGCTAAATTGTCTCTTTATATGATACAAAGAGAATAGAGAATATAAATAAATAATCAATTAATCTGAAAAAAAAAAATTGAAACCGTCCCCTAGATTCGAACCACCGACCTTTCGACTGAGAACTCTACACACTAACCAATTGTGACACATAAGCTTGCTAAAAAAATCCAAAATCATAAATCCTAACTTGTTTCAAAACCATATTTTATAATTATTTTTTTAAATTTAAAATTCAACTTGCCCAGCCCCCCATATTTTGACACATTGTTTCACTTACATATTTGATAACCTTTAACTGAAAAAAATGTTCAAAATACAAATATACACGAAAAAAGCTCAGTGTTCTCTCTTTATTCGTAGATAGAAAAAAAGCTCTCCAAATACCTACTTTAATTATTAAAATAATTCTCAGTTGATTGAATTATACAACTATTATTTTATACAATTATTTTAATAATTAATATATTATGCAAATTTTAAGATGAAAAGTTATTAATGTTTTATTTCGTTGTTAGATTTTGATTAATATTTACAAATACTTTCTATAAAATTGCTTTTTTTTTTATATATTCAGAAGTGTTCGACTTTATTCTATTTGATTTTTATACGTCTTTCAGTGCAAAACGCTTTTGTTTGATAATAAAATTTATGCATTTCATTTGTGTTAAACTTGTAGGATGATTAAAAAAAATACATTGAAAATCGATTTATTTAGAAGTTGCAAACAATGCTTTCTCAAATTTGGCATATTGATTTCTTTTCTACCATTTAGTATACAAATGAAATTTGTATACTAACCCCGACGTATTATCGTGTGAATGAATTATATATATTGCTTGAAATGTTTAGTTTCTTAAAGATTGTTTTTCCTTAATAAAAGAAATATGGCTTTTACTCCCTGTTAAGGAGGGGGAGGGGTTAAATGAAAAGAATTTTAAATTTATTTTAAGAAAATTTCTTTCAATATAAGCAAAATTTTCACAATATAAATTAAAAAATGAATTGTTTTTTTTTTATGTTACTAATAGATATAAAACAAGGTTTTTTTTCGAAAAATTACGTCGGCCAAAACATAGAATAGAAACGAAAGATAATTGTTTTTCATATGAATTTTTTACTTAATTCTTAATAAATAACAAATATTAAAGGTATGTTTCGGATAATTTAAATCTCTGAAAAATTTCCTTTCTTAGAAGATCCAACATAAAGATTTTATTGAAAAATTGCGTAGGTCTAAGAGAATAGAAACGACAGTTAATTTCGTTTACATGCATTTTTTACTCCATTTTTACTATATGACAAATTTTCAAAGATTTTCTTGGGTATGTTCCTCCGGATAATATAAATAACTGAAAATTTTTTTTCTGACTAATAAGACCCAAAAAACCCAATTCAATTATAAGACCTAAAAATCTTATTCAATTTTTTAAAACAATTTTTTGTCGATAACCTTAATAAATAACTATTTTTCAAAGTTTTACATGGGATAATAATTGATGCTTCTTAAATTTGAACATTGGTATTTCCAGTAATGAAATGATGAAAATGATTTATACTAAATTATTTTGTTATAAAATCATATATCTGGTCATATAGCGGGAAAATAAGTTTTAAATGATGATATGATGAAAAATTATTGATATCAACTTGGTTTGGTTTTGGATCATAGGCCATTTGAGAAGAAAAACTGATTTTCTGAAAAAAGCGTTTTGATCTCAGATGATTATTTTTATCATCATTTAAGGGGTCACAAGTTTTGTTTACCATAAAATAAAAAGTGAAAAATTTTCGATTTTAAGGGTTGTTATAGAAAGTTTCCGACAAAGAAAATTTTACGAAATTTGTTTGTTTCAACGCCAGTTCATGTTAATTGCATAATCCAATAATAATTCGCGGGGTCATAGGCCATTTTAGCCGAAAAAATTATTTTTAAAAAAACTTGTATTTGAGGGTGGGTTATAGACGATTTTCCGATAGGGTGAAATTCGATAAAATGGTTTTTACTAGCGTTTTTTGATCTAAAACGAGTATTTTGATCATAATTTGAGGGGTCACAAGTCATTTTACCTGAAATATAAATAGTTTAAAAATTCAATTTTTTGGGTGGTTATAGAAAGTTTTCCGACAAAGAAAATTTTATGAAAATGGTTTGAATCAACGCCAGTTCATGTTAATTGCATAATCCAATAATAATTCGCGGGGTCATAGGCCATTTAAGCCGAAAAAATTATTTAAAAAAAAAAGTTGTATTTGAGGGTGGGTTATAGACGATTTTCCGATAGGGTGAAATTCGATAAAATGGTTTTTACTAGCGTTTTTTTGATCTAAAACGAGTATTTTGATCATAATTTGAGGGGTCACAAGTCATTTTACCTGAAATATAAATAGTTTAAAAATTCAATTTTTTGGGTGGTTATAGAAAGTTTTCCGACAAAGAAAATTTTACGAAATTTGTTTGTTTCAACGCCAGTTCATGTTAATTGCATAATCCAATAATAATTCGCGGGGTCATAGGCCATTTGACCAAAAAAATTAACTTCAAAAATACTATACTACTTTTATCTGTTTTTCTTTGTTAGGAATATAAAACTGAAACACTTTTTTGAAGGGTAGGTGGTGGTAGGTTATTTTATAATGAAGTCGGGTATAATTTAATTAATTTTTATTAACGTATTTTTGTTTTAAATGATATCTGAATATGTATACTAATGAAAACAAGTAGCATTTTTATACCTAAATCCTTTACTAAAATGTTTTGCCTAAGTCTCTTCTATTTGACTAAATTCATAAGTATAAAATACCCTTTATGAATATGCAAATTTTAAAAGAAAGTAAATAATTGCATTTAAGACGTTAATAGGTTTCGATTGATTTTCGATAATTCCATTCATACGATATACTGGTATCACGAGATAGAAAAATAAACACAAAAATTCGATCGTAACCTGACACGACACTTTGATCTCCATATCACGTATCGCGGCTATACTAGATTTTTATTTTTTAGAATATCTTTGTCTCCGATTGCTTCTGGTCTGTATAATTTAATACGATACAGTTTATACAATTTTATTGTAATTGTTTAATTAGCGTTAATATAAAAGTCAAAATGGAATTTTATTTAATTAACAGCAACATCTGATTATCTAAAATGTATTTATGTAAATTCTTACCAATTAAACTGGAAATGTTAGATTCTTTTTTATCGATAAATATATTGTATCGATTTTGTTTGTGTTTGCTTACTGGCGGCAAACAATGTATATACTGATAACAGGTTATATAATGTTTTGTTTATAAGATTTTATATTTAATTCAAGATTTTGTTGTGTGATCTCCCAACATTAAGAATTTAATAAATTTGTAGCAGAGAAATGTTTTAAATATAAGTTGTAGAGCTTAAAATGTAAAAAACTTGAAATTAACTAGAATAAAATGGGCATCCGGAAGTCCGATTTTAACCTAAAACTTCGCGAAACAACCAGAGGTAATTTAAAGAAAGCCTTTCTATTCGATATCGCTGTTACACCACACCCATACACATACAGACCAATTTCTGAAAATTGTTTTTCGTGGTTTATGGGGACCCCAAAATATGTATTTCTAATGAAAACTCGAAGTCGAACTGTTGACACGATTTCAAGACTACTAGAATTAAAAAAAATTATAAACAGCGATTAAAAAAAAAATTATAATTAGCAACTATCGCAAATAATTTACATACTTACTAACATTAATATCAATTAACTCCATACACATTAGCTCACATTCCATATTTTGTTTAAAGTTACACACTTTTAAAATGTAAAACTATCAACTAGATTTTCTAATTGAATTTTGTTATATTTTTAATGAAGAAATAAATAATTAAATCGAGGAAACCCCTAAAACAATCGAACATATCATTTGATTCGTACTTATATTATTATCCCCTGCACATATAAAACTTTTATGTGTCAATTAACTTTATACGTAACCTCATTTAATATTATGATAAATTCACACATGATTACATGTAATTACATACACCTGGAGCAGCAACAACTAATATCAAATTACAGTTCCAATCATAATATTATACGGATACGATATCGTATGTTTGATTTTCGATTAAATCGTAAATTACCGTGAAATCATTTAAATAGATGATAATATTTTATGTGGATAAATTATAATTTATGTATCAGTTGTAACATGCAAAGTAGGAAAATATATTATTATAGAAGATTTTGTAATCAGTTACTACTAAGAAGGTAAGCTTAGAAGCTTGAATATTGTGAAATTCGGTATAATGTATCTAATTAATATGTAGACATTATGCTTTGAGTTCCGGTCTTCCTGTTAGGCGGTATTTTGAGTGATGAATCTGATTTCATTAATGAATCACACTATGGGAAGTACCACAATTTTTTTTCTCTTCTTGACCAACTCCACCCTTACCACTTCCAAACGAATAAAAGCTGATGACATGTAGGGTTGATTCCATTCAGTACGTAATTTCTGTACTTCACATAATATGATTCATCACTGAAAAAAATTACATCTATACAGAAATTGAGTTATTCAAATTTCTCACCAACTGCAAAAATCAGAGCACTGCTACTTTGTACTGCTATTTGTACAAATGAATTGCCTGCATTTATTCCTTTATCTAATTTAATAAATACTTAAACTGGTAGTTCTGTGAACTGCTGATATCACTTAGAAATAAACAAGAAGTATATAAATAATACGTACAAAAAATTTAGAAGATATCTGACACAACCCAAAATATAAGTTTATTGTTTTGAAAAAAGTTATTTTTCCCGGAAAGGAAAATGAATATTTTATAAATACACTGAATTTCCTTAATGTGATAAAAACGTCTACGAAATTTTGTTAAAATCGAATGAGATGTTCGAAAGTTACATCGGAACAAACATAGATAGATACAAACGAAATGCAAAATCATCTAGTTATGCCATTGACCTCACTTCGTGCGATCAATGAAGAAGTTTTAAAATAAAACAAATAAAATTTACTATACAAATTAAAAAAAAAAGATAGTTTTTATCAAAATCGAAAGTCCCCTACTTGAATGACACCTGGTAATAGTTTGATGCTCTTATCAGTGTACAATCTGAAAGTGTCTTCTTATTCGTTTTTGTGACTACCAAACATTTGAATTTGATAGAGATCATTTTGAAATGATCTATAGACCAAATTCAAATGTAAGCTTGTTTATATATTGTATATAGTTTCTCCAATTTCTTGTTTATGTATGGATATTTAAAATGTGTTTTTAATGCAGATTGTAAGTGTTAAAAGAATATCAATAATTTCCTATGATTTTTTTTGTAGAATTAATTTAACTAGTATTTGTAAAATACAAAAAATGTTTACATTGACATTATATCTAATGAAAAAGAAAAAATTAAACCGACTTCAAGAACTGCACTAAATACCGTCACAGTTAAATACTTTTAACAATTATTTCTTTGTGGGCAATTAATTATTATTTAAAGGCGATAATTATGACTTTTAATAAGCAAACACTGATGGAAGGAAATTATTAATAGAAGTATTTTATTTAAAGTAATTTTTTCGGAAGTTTTTCCTATAAACTTTTTAATGAAAAATGTACCAACTCCCACAGTGAAAGTGAATTTTCTTTCTGGCCCTTGGACGCAAGAAGTAGCGTTACATCGCTTACATGATATACAGAGGGCATTCGAATAAGTATTCCTAATTGCATATAGATAATCAATGTTAAATATTGTCATGTTTCGAAACATGATTGTTGTGGTTGGCATTTAGGTATGATTCTATCAAATATAATATTTTACATTGCTTATATACAGTATTGATGACACCATTCCCAACTGCCCATACAGACAATACACTCACATGCACAATCATGCATCTAGCTAAAAGACTGTGGTACATGGCTAGGTTTGTTTTTATTCATTTGGTAGTGGAGATTTTGTAATATTTGTTTCGGAAACATGACGTTGTGTATGGGCAGCTAGATATGGTGTCATCAATATTATATATAAGAAATTTTGAATATCATATTTGATGCCATCATGTCATCAAGAAACCTATAATAGAAATCGAACTTCTCCAACTAATTGCGAACCTACTTCTTTTTTAAAATCAGTTAAAAACTAATTGGGGAAATGTTATTTGTTTAAAAACTATTAGAATAGAAAGAGAAGCATATTATGTTTTGTCATTTGGTCATTTTAAAATGACCGATAATTATTCAAAGTAACGTAATATAATGACTGCCATCCGTTTTTACTGTAGTTGTTAGAGCAGGCGCTGGAATTACTTGAAAATGTAAAAAGGGAGATGACTGTATTCTGTCAATCGATTTGTTTTGAGAATTGCACAAATATAAACGATCTGGCACGACCGCTTATAGATACCTCTTTCATTCTTATGAAGTAAAGAGTAAAGATATCAAGGCTTTTGCATAATTTGTTTATGTAAATTAGACAAAAATAAACATTTAGATATTTTTCGAAATAAATTTTCAGTTTTCGTGCTGTTTCTTACAATAATTTTAAGGCAGATTTTTAATTTTTCGATTTTTTTTTTTGTTTGTTTTGAAAATAAGCCATAAAAGAAAAATATCTCATAGAATTGTGGTTTGTTTGCTTGCTTGCATTGTTTTTTTTTCAATTTTAAATCGCGTATAGTACAAGCACGAAGCATTTTTCGATAAAATAACAAGAGTTCAAAAGTGGTTATTTTATTTCTTTATTTCACTATGTATTTAAAAAAAAAAAATGAAGAAAACGATGTTTTCCAAGGTCTCAGAAAACCAAAAACATATATAGTACGATTACTTATATAGCATATCCAAGATAAAAAGTATAGCTTGATAATCAGACAAAATCTGGATTCGTTATAGTTAAATTATTCTTCTGGTATTCGATTTTTGTATACTCCAGCGCCTGCTCTATGTTTGATTGTGGCTGTATGGAGTACAATAATAATTTAAAACTATTTTACTACAATATTTATGATATGTTTGTACCTACATGACAATTGAATGAATCATCTTTCAAATATGTTTTGTTATGACATTCCTGATACCCGGATAGAAATTTATGATCTATTACAAAATACATAATGTTGAATAAATTTATTTATTCTTCACTGGATGTAAAAATAGCATTGCTCTTGGGTTAGCAAATTTAAAGTAAAAATAATAAAAATAATCCCCATTTATATAAAAAAAAATTGGAAGACGGTTGGACCCTAGCACTTAAAATTTAACATATTATAATGTTTTTGAGCTAAAAATTTGGTTTTTGAGCTTTGATGTTAGAAAAACACTTGTTACCGAATATTTCGTTAACGATGTCTCTCGAACCAATCAACCGATTTTTACGTTCTTGGCGGCGATCGACGCGGTTTTTAGAGCATTAATAATTATTCTATTTCATCAAAAACGATCCGAAAAGAAATGTCGAAGTTATGTAAAAAAAAACACTTTTGTATGAAATTTTTCGTTTAAGATATCTCTCGAACGAATCAACCGATTATCAAGGTTTGGATCTGATTAGTTTTTGGAGTTGATCGATACAGCCGTTTAAAAGTTATTCCAAAAAACCCACTTTTGAAAAAAAAAATTTTCGTAGTTTTTTTGAAATTTCTTGGAATCTACGGATCCGAATAAATTCAAATTTACAGGAAATCTAAGTTTCGTGATTGTTTTTGAAACGCCACTTGTTTGGTCAAGCCCTTTAAAGGTTATAAGCGGGTCACATACTGACATACATACACACACACATACATACAGACAGGGTGACACCCTCACAGAAACCGTCAAAATAGTTTTCTAGGACCTTAAAACGTCGAGATCTGATGAAAACTAGATTTTTTCAAAACGGGGTAAAACCAATAACTTCCTTGAAAATAATAGGCAATATAAATTTTATAATTTTTAAAACGGTAGGTACTTATAGTAACAGAATTATCTAAAATATTTTTGAAGTGAAACTTCTTTAGTATCGCGGTTGTGATTTCGTAAAAGGAAGTAAACGAAGACGGCCACATACATATATAAAATAAAACGCCTGAGAGCATGAGATATAAATAACGTGCAACAGCATGAACAGAATTTTCTGTAGGATTTAACGTGTGACAGAATGAGACAGAATTAAGAGAATTAAAGTATGAGAAAACAAAAGATTTTACGATAGAATCAACAATTTTTAAACTATCGCTTGGAGTTTTCAAAATATTGACATCCTTGTTGGATTACAGGCTATATCTTCAAAACTATACATCCAATTGCTAAATGGAAGTTATTTTTGAAATGTACAGTTTAAACCCTTTAATTTTAACATAATTTTATCAAATACTAAAAGTTTGTCTCGAAGCGGATACTAAAAGTTTGTCTAAAATCGGATATTAAAAGTCTCGAGTTTAGAAAATTTAGAAAAAAATTCGTTATCTTCGATTTCGTAATAGTTTTGTTTATAAGAGTGTTACTATACATTTCAAAAATAAACACCCATCTAACGATTGAATGCATAGTTTTTGAGATATCGCATGAAATCCAATTCGTAGAAATTTCAAGCAATATCACGAAAACAATTCATCTAATCGTAAAATAAGTGTTATTTTTGATTTCCCTTGATTTGTACTTACCTTAGAAAACAGAAAATCAATACAACAAATTTTATGGCGATTTTAAGGTTTTTGGTTTTCGATCTGCTTGTAGAGAGCTTAGTTCACAACATTTGAAGAAATTTCCTTAAAAATGCTTCATTAGTTTCGAGGAGGCAAATTGTGTGAATGCATGGTTAAATAATAATAATAAAAATAAAATTGAGACTTTTTATCGATTGTAAAATAAAAACTATAATCAGTATTGAATAGAAAACTTTATTCTGTTCGACATACATATATTCTGTTCGACATACATATAAATGATTATATTCATTTTAGTGTAAAGTTTGTAACGTTACTTAATATGACCGTACAAACAAAATTTACCTTATGAGTCCATTTCTGATTGTCCGTCCGTCATCACGATAAATCAAAAACAAAAAAGATAGCGAACTGAAATTTTGGTGTATTCTAAACAGAAAAAGTGAGTTTTTAGTTTGTGAATGAGCAAAATTTTCAACTATAAAAGATAGAAGAAAAGTTGAAAAAGTTTAAAAAATGTGGTAACTGTATAGACTGGATATTTATAGTATTTTATGAATTCTAATTAAAAATAGCCCAAACAATGAAATGTAATCATATGTGGAGTATCTAAAAAATTAACTCTGTTAGTTGGTATAATCACTTGTTTTTTAATTAAGATACAAGGGATGCGACAAAATAAATTTAATAGTGATATACATCTTATAAGTAAAAATTAAAAGTTTTTTGATAAAAATATTCCAAGAGTTAAAAAAGTCTTGTTGTATAAACAGGTTTCTTGTTGGTACCAGTTTAGTGGAGCGCCGTAAGACATAAAAATGGTAAAATCTCGGAACCCAGGGCCAGTCAATGAATCTGTATAACAAGTGTTTGACTGCATTATTAAAACCGCAAATAAAAAAGTTAAAAAAAAAAAATTGGCCGATCTCGATTACAACAATTTTTATAAACAATTTACTGAAAAATGAAAGGCGCAAGGGGGAAAAAATGTTTACAGTAAAGATATTAATTTTATATGTAATAAATTATGTTTGCAGAGTAAATTCAATGTTAATTTATTAGATTTTCGTAAAAAAATTATTTACAAAAGAAAATTTAACCTTAACTATATACATTATTGTTCATTATTGTCGTCGTCGTCGTCGATTTCGTTGATGTAGATTGTAGGTAAAGGATTAGTACAGCTATCACCATTGCATTCTGAGCAAGCTGCAGTGCAGTTTAATCCACTTTTCCTGCACCCACAAGATGCTCCACATCCTGTTTTGCATGCGCAAAAAATAATTTTTAGTAAAGATTCTGGAGCTGGTCGCTGCGTCATTGTTAGCGGTATCAATATTCCGCGTTCATCTTTCCAACCCCATTCTTCTGGTGATATTTCTTTTCCGAACCATGTTTGAACTTGTAAATATACTCTTTTGAAGTGTTCAAAAGCGGCATCTGCAGTAGGTGGTAAAGACGGCAGTTTAACGCAGGTATTTTTGGCAGTTGCTTTCAAAAAAGAGTTATATCTCAATGCATTAAGATCTTTTATTTTTTGGGGGGCATTATATAAAGCAAGAGTGCATGTAACACCAGCTTTAAAAATTTCATTGATGTCTTTGCATTCATTTTTAAAAACTGTCGCAGCATTTTGCAAGTCCGTTCGTTTTTCGAAATTTTTTGCAAACACGTTTTTGCCACGTTTAAAAAAAGCTGACGTCGTGTCACATCCAGTGAATGCATGTAAGAACAGAATATGCTCTTTACACTTTGGTAATATTTTTTCTAAACTCTTAGAAGAGTACGCTCTTTGCAGTATTTTGCCTTTGGATGGTTTTCTAAAATAAATTTCTCGGTCTGGTGGTGAGAGCGCAGTCAATAAAACTAAAACATCTACATCCTCGGACACTACAGCAATGTTTTCAGATTGCAGATTAACAGCAGTTTCAATTATTAGTCTGTCGGCATCAGCTTCTGCTTGGCAAGAAAATATTTTATTTTCTGTGAGTGTTTCTCGTAGCATATCTATAAGCCTACTCTTATTTTTGGCATTCGATAAAAATTTTTCCTGCGCTACTTTTAGTGGCATGGTTTTATCAAATATTATGTCATTACATGCGTTTTTTTTACAGCGACGCGTTCGTTCCATTGATTTTGTGCAGCTCTTCTTGTAACCATCAAATACGACATAAATGTTGTGTCCATAATTATTATGTAGATATCTGACATAATGTTGACAAATTGTACCGAAATTTTCATCTAATTGCCACTTGCAACGATGTAATAACATCCCTCCATCAATGACGTAGGAAAATTTTCGTACATCGTTCACATCCACTGACACTTCTGGGAATATGTCATAAAATGTAGATTTTGTTGTTTTTCGTATTTCACCATCTTCAAAGAGAGCAAGAGGATAAGGAGCTAATTCATAAGTCAAGTAGTTTTTTAGTTCTTCATCAGATTTTTTTAATACGCATATACGCTGAAATAATAATAGCGGATCAATTGGAATAATATCATCATTCACTTTGATTTTGCTAGTGGATGCCAACAAAGGAATGATCTTGTCTTTTCTTGATAACTTAACTTCTTTGAAATTTATTCCATTAATTTTCTTCATTATTTTTAGACCTTGCTCAAAAGCTGCGTAGCAATTCACGTTTTCTTGCCCAGTTATTCCAGTTGCAATAGACATAATGACACCAACATCAGGGAATGGAGGATGTTGAATAAAATATTCTTCCAATTTTTTCACGTCAATGTCGTCCCTTTTGATTCGTGCATCGGTTGAATCAGCGTGTTGATAACTTTTTTTAAAAGATATATTACAAAATTCCTCTATACCTTCTATTATATCTTTTGAAAAAATAACACCTTTTATCCATTTATAGACAATACTTTTCGTTACACCACGTTTAAAAGGTCCGCCTTCAACACTCATAGATTTCATTAATGTTTGTTCTATGGTTTGATCCGTGGAAATTCCAGAAAAAAATACATCGGAACGTCTAGCAGTAAAATAACCCTCTGTGAATTTTTGAAACTCTTCTGGGTCCATTTGGATAGATAATTCCTGCATGTCTTGCAAGTACAGTTGCGCGGACTTTGCATACGGAAAATGTCCTGATGCATGGAAGTATGGGATCATCCTCTCAATAGTTTGTAAATGCAGATTCCAATCACCCATACGCTCAGCTGCAATAAAATCTTTTAGCACTGATACCATTCGAAAATAGCTGATCCATAATCTGGACGTTTGATTTTTACTCTCTATATCATGTAATTTTTTTTCAACAATTTCATTTAAACTTTGAACTTTTTTCGAAGCAAACAACAACTACATATGAAGCCTAGTAAGTTGTCACGTGTACTATTCTGCTAGGGCCCGCGTTAACAACACCCAACAGCTGCTGTTGCCCCCTCTATTCCCCTCCCCACCCTTCATCGTTATACCTGCAGTCCCTTGAGACCCAACATGAAGTTTGTAATAGTTCTTCTTTTTAAAATCTAATTTTACACTAATATAACTTAAGGAAAACTCCAAAAAAATAATAATTATTTATAATAATTATTAAAAAATTAAGATCGGACAAAATATTTTTTTTAACATTTTTCTATATGCTATTAAAAACACATTGCCATAGTTTATAAAAAGATTTATTTACTGGCCCTGGATTCCGAGGTATAAACCTTACGGCGCTCCACAAGTTTCTAATGTGCCTTAGAAGAACAATCTTTTGATTGAAAACATTTTTTTAATGTTTAATTACATAGAAATGAGAAGAAAAAAACCAGATATAAAAAAATATCCGTACAATTGATGATAGAATTAAAATATCTGATATTAGATTCTAAAGATATGATTTTAGTGCAAAAACCTTGTATATTTATTTGAATTTAGACGAAGATAAGTTTATTATATAAAGCTGTGCTTAAATGTTAATATGTTAAGTGTACTGAAAATATTTTGCTGATAATAAAATAATAGAATATAAAATATTGATTGCCTGTCTACAAAACAGTTATTATTTACACTTTGTAGACACAATAAATGTTGATAATAAAACTGTATAGCCGCCAGATTGTCTAGTTATTTGATGTGAATTTTCATTGCGTTTTCATTTAATTTACTTAATTAAAAGATTGAATTTTTCCATTGAAAATATATTGGATATAGAAAAAAAATATATATATATATTCAAATTGTTCTAATTTTGTATAAAGTTCATTTAACCATAAATAAGGGATAAGGGCAAAATATTTTTGAGTGGATTTTCTTATATTCATGTTAAAATATATTAAACAAGTTGATCTATGGTTATTAATTAATAATTTATCTGATATAGTAACAATGAAATTATACTTTTCCAAAAGCATATTGTGAAGAAACATAAAGTGAATTTTTTTGGGTTCACTTTTGTGTAGTAGGATGTTGTGAATATTTTATGGGTCACTTGATTGAGATCTAACAAATCATGTAACAGGATTGCAAAATCCAACGAAAAAACAAAAACACAAGATATTAGTAAGAGTTCAAAATGTTTTATTGTACTTGGAACAATACGCACAAATTATTTCAATTGGAAAATTAAAATTATGAGACAAATTTATTTAGATTACCGGTTTGTATCTTACTTAATTTTTGACTTTCCGATTTATAGTTATAGATTTTTTGAAGTTAATTTTTTTTTTTTTTTTTTGGTCAAATGGCCTATGACCCCGTAAATTAGATTAGATTATTAGATTATGCATTTAATATGAGCATGTGTTAATATAAATCACTTTCGTAAAATTATCTTCGTCGGGAAACTTTCTATAACAACCCTTAAAATCGATTTTTAACACTATTTATTTTTTAGGTAAAATGATTTGTGACCCTTAAATTATGATCAAAATAATGGTTTAATATTAAAAACGCTAGAAGAAACTAACGGTGAATGCAATTTTTCACTTTCAGACTTTCGTATTAAAAGATTATCGAATGAGCATTTATAATATATCAATCATTCCATATTGGATATATTATTCTATTGATATAAATATTTGTTTGTGTTGATTTTCTATTTTATTTAGATTCCTGTTGAAAGTATCTTTCGTTAAGTTAAGGGTCATACAAATGAGAGCTTTGGTATAATAAATCCTTACGAATATTTGTACATATTTTTGTATTAAATGAAATTTTAATAGGATTGTCTTTTAAAAAGTTCAAACAGACATCATATTCTTATTTTCGATTTATACAAAGTTATGCCACCGTTACATAATGAAAATTTGTATTAAACAAGTGAAGATAACAACTAACAAGTAAATGGCTTATAAAATCTGCATATGGTTACTATTTTTATGGTAACTGTGGTATATCTATTTTTAATCATAAGTATTCATAAAATTCTTTGAATATATTCAATCCATGTAGTAGTAATATATATTGTAATAAATTCGTGTTTATAAGCTAAATTTGAGCTGAAATTGTAGCGATTCCAAACATTTTACGAAAAATCAGGGTCGTTTTTTCACCCGAAACAGTAACAGTGATAAAAAAATTGAAACAATTTAATTACCACGAAATCCCATTAATATACCCCCTTAAGAAGTGACAGAGATAAAACATATTTTAAATTCAAAATGTCACCGCAGAATACATATCTCGTGGGTTTTCAGGGTCGTTGGTAAATGAATCTGAGATCAAAAAGCAACTACGGATGGTTACAACTTCATAAAAAACAACCCTTAGAAGTGATGGTGAATTTTTAAAATCCAGATTTCACATTTTGCAGTCGTTTTTGAGGGTCGCTGATGACGAATATCAGGTCAAAAAGTTACTAAGAATGGTTGCAACTCCATTTAAACCACGCCTAGAAAAATTTTTTTTTCAAAACACAAAATTTAGAATTTACAAAACATAAAATTAATCTTTCAAAATTTGTGTGTGTCAGTTTTGTGTAAGTTTGGAGTGATTTAATTGGGGTTAAAACAATTCCCAGTTGCTTTATGACCTCAAATTTGTTACCAGTGACCCTAAAAATCTTGAGCGGTGATTTTTTATGTGGTTTAAATTATCCTCAGTTGCTTTTAAACCTTAGATCTATGATCTGAGTTCTCTAAAATCCCCAATTAAAGATTTGTCACGTGAAATTTTCATAAAAACTAGAACGTTATTACATCATTTACGTCATAAAAATCAAAAGTTATTTACATTATCTGTAGACTGATGTTCAGAATTGAGTATATGATATGTTTTCTTATGTTTTGAGAGATTGACAACCCTGAAAGTTCACCAAATAATGAATATGGTAAGAGGGTTTTCTCAATTTATAAAGGATATCCTTTTAATGATAAAAAATCATTTGATATTATCTGGAAGAATTTTTAATAATCTATATCTGTTGCGTTCTATTCCTCTAGATAATAGAATTACATTCAACTTCTTATTATTTAAGGACATTTCCAATTTATTTTTTTAGAAGTAGGTAGGTACATTCTCACTTTTTGAATCTACCTTGTATAAATATTTACCATTGACTAAATTACGTTTCAACCTTCAAAATCTATATAAATAACTGATTATGTAAATGGGAGATAATACACATTACTGGGAGAATCAATATTTTCCCAATCTCAGACGTATGTATTCCTAGAAAAGTTTTGACTTTACAACTTAGTCCTAAGCTTTTTTCAAAAAGAAAACCCCATATGTTTATTAGTAGCTATATATAATTTGGAAATTTATTTAAATCTTGAATCAAAACGAAAAATAAATTTTTTCAATCGATTAAAATCCTATGCCTGTTATATATCAATCAATTTATGATGTGAAGTTAGAATCCATTTTTACTATATCGAAAACATGTAAATTATACAGAATTGTGCCCGAAGTATGGTTTTCAATGCCACATTGGTAGACATTGGTAAATTTGTTGTATGGCGGGGTTTATCTGGAAATTAATTAAATATAATAGCACACTTGGAACTTAATTCAGCACAACTTAAGAGTTTTCGATGATAATACTTTTGGTCAAATGCAGTACACTTTACGCGTTTTCGATTATGTAAAAAATATTAAAAAAGTACACATAAAAGTAATATATTTGGAATAAATTTATCTTTCACTGTGACACACGTACACGTCACATGTAACATAAAAAATGGGATGGGTTTTCATTTTCGAATAAATTCTTTCAATGTGGCGCTTATGAGCACACGTTGCGCAAAATTTAAAAATATTATTTAAAAAAATTACTTTTCCTTTTTTAGAAAGTTTTGGAAGTTGTTCTTTTTGTTCTTAACATTGTTTGAGAATATCAATTCGATATCTCGAAAATTGGTCCCGAAAAAAACAAATTATTCAAAAACATTGTTCCAGATGATAAAATTGTTGTTACTGAAAAAATTAACCGAAAAATCGAAAAAACATAATTGGAGGCACAAAAAGACTCTAACATGAGCATTTCTGCTTGAGCAAAGGAGTTTAAACCTTTTTATTATTAAGTTATGTTACATGAGAATTTTATAACTAAAGTCTCCCCTTTACAAACTTTGACCTAGCTATAAACTAATGTCCTAAAAAAGAATTGAAAAGAAATAATATTCAATACTTAATTTAATATAATAATTAAACTAAGTGGCGCTTTCATAAACAAGAAGTGAAGTAATTTATTTAAGTAGAAGTACTTGTAAGAAAACTTAATATAGGATACTGACTATAATTACATTTGTATTACTTGTATATTGAAGCTTATTATATATGTCAATTAAAATACAGAGTAGCACACAAAAATTTTACTTTCGTACAAAATAAATTATTATGTATTTTGATATCGAAAAAATTCGAAATTGTTTTCATTGAAAACTTACATTTTTAACAGCAGTGAATTATTCGGACTACTTGACGCTTGGTGTCTGAACATACATTTGTATATGCATATCTTCTTTGATGTTTTAAAACCCAATAGATGTAGAATTTAGAAAAAAGATATTATAATTATAACTCAAGTTGTCAATTCTCATTTAATACTTGATTCTAAAATTAAAAATTTTATATTTTGAAAAACTTGTTAAAAGCTATTAAAGAAAAATTATTTTTAAGAAATACATAAAATTTTCATTCTTATAAAGTATAATTCTTGAAAAATACTTAGAAATAATAGAAATAATACTGTAGAAATATTAAAATTAGATAAATAAGGGTTGAACAATTTTTAAGAAATTTAAGAATTTTAACATTTTATTAAAAAATATTTCAAGCAAAAGTTGTTAATTTTTAATAATATATACATTTTTTTTTACTAGAATATTTGTTTTATCTCTCATAGTATCAAAGCTGGATCATAAATCCATGTGAACTCAATTGACAAATTTTGCCCAAAACTCTATTATTATCATTCTGTATAGATATCTACCAACGGTCACAAATTCTAATTGATTGCATTCTTCTTTTGCGAATAATACAAACAGACATACACATATTGTCTTTCAAAAACATCAATATATGACGTCAAAAATTATTTCGTATGTTTTCATATTAAATCCAATAAATTTTATAACTAGACTGAAAATTATTAACTCCGTATTTTTTCTTTTTATCATATTTCGTTATCGATTAATGAGATTTTCAGCCTGGTCTGTAAAAAAACTATAAAAAAAAACATTATACACACTATGGCACACACACATATAAGAGATATGGCTTATGCGGAGAAATTACACACACAACCATACACACGCATAAATACTGTTTTGTTTAATGGCAGTGACTTTTTAGTGATTATGATCGAACTTCGACCGTTGTAATGGGTCGCTAGTTTTAATATAATTACAATTGACTTGTTCTACTGTATTTTGTTAGTAATTGATGGTTGGTGACATTCAATATATATTTATTTACTCAATCCAATTATTATTATCATCATTGTATAACATTTTATTATTATTGAATTGTATTTGTATAAAGAAGAAATATAAATAAACCTTTTTTATGTATTTGAATTAGTTTTTTTTTTCTTTAAAATATTTGTATATATAGGAACGAACTTTGAATGAATAAAATTAGGTTTGATATTCCAATTCAATGATTGTCACCCTAGAAAGTGATTCATAAGATATTTGTATACATTCGAGAGCAAATACTTACGATGAGCACTTTTCAAATCAACAAAACATGTTCTATTTTTTCACACGTAATATGTATTGAGTAACTCAAAATAAAAATTGAACCTAGTTCAAAAAAATGAACTAAAATTCAAATATTATTTTAAATGAAATGAAACTTTTAAATTAGCCTCTATAAATTACAGTTGTGTTATATGAATTGTAATAATTAAATTTATCTAGTGTAGATAATAACTAACAGAGTTAATTGTTTAGATACTTCACATATGGTTCAATATCAATGTTATAACTATTTTTAAGCACAATCATTTATAAAATACTGTAAATATGAAGTCTCTACGTTATTAATCCTTATATTAGAATCATATGTATTGTAATAATTATATACCTATGTGTTAGCTAAAATTGAGCTAAAATTGCGCCGAATCCAAAAATTTTACGAAAAAATGTTTCAAACAAAAATTGATTCTTTTCAAACAAACATTTTTTGTTTTATAATTTTGCTTCTATTTTTTATGGTTTTAAATTTGGATCATGTATTCACTGGATTTAATGGACCGATTTTTCTCATTAACGAATTTAAATGTACTCTTTATGTCTATAGTGACGTATTCTCTCATCTTAATCCACCCGCCCATCTCTCATAAATTTTAACTTGCTATCGCTTTTCGTGTTTGATATCTTGATGACCGGCAGACGGATGGTAAAGCGGACTTGCTGAATGGGCTAGTTAGGTGATTCTATATACCACCTTTACTAAAATTTTTTCTCAATATTTTATAGCGTTACAAACTTTAGACTAAAATGATGTAGTCAGACATATTGTATTCATATGTCGAGTATAAAAATTTTGAATATTGCTTTAATTTGTCGAAAAATTTCCACATTCCTATTTTAAAATAATTAGTAAAACTAATTCCTAGATATTTAAAACTGATTTCAGTTGTTATTTTTGGTCTTTAGATATATTTTTTACATTTATCTAAGATTCTGATTATCATGATTTTGCATTAATATAATGTTGTTTTGTTACAGGATGTCGTCCCGAGGTCGGGGTGCCGGACATGACTGTCATCTCGGACATTGATGAACAAGGCATCAATAAAAATCTTCGTGTACGATATGAACGAGATCAAATATATGTATCCTTTTCAAAAACTTCTATTTTTTTCAAAAATTTAGATAAAAGAAATTCTGGGTATGTAAAATTAATAAAAGTTTTACATAATTTTCAAATAATCAAAATGTATGATTTTTGTTTATTTATGATAGCCATTTTGTATGAATGATTAACAACAAACGTTTTCGTAAGAGTCATTCGAGAAATTAGGTGTTTACTCTCTCGTAATATCGAGCATAACTTATTATTTGCGGAATTACCAAAACGAAACTTGTTAGTTGTAGCTAAAATCTTTAACTTTTACAGGATGAGTATCCTAAGCACATTGATTGAATGGAGTACTGTAGGTAATAATAAGTTGAACTACACTCAGCATTTCACTTCGTTTGTGTTTACTCAGTTTCTTTAGGTTGTTAATTTTTTGTTATTATATATTAGAATTAACAATTTAACAATTTTTAAGTATTCAAGTGTGTGGAGTTGAATACCCCTAGCTCAAAACTATTATTTTCAATGACAAATAAATATTGCTAATTTTGAGTAACTTCATACAGCCGTTAATATTTTATCGACTAATTTACATTTTAACGGACTTCAAAAAAGTAGGAAATACTCAATTCGACTGTATTTTTTAAATGCTTGTTACATAGGACCTTTCGACTGGATCAACCGATTTTGATGATCCTTTTTTTCTTTGAAAGCTGGTGTTTCCCGCGTGGTTCCATTTCAATTTAGTATGATATAGTATCCTGAAGGGGAAAAAAGGAGCGAAAACAATTTTTAATAGTTAAATTTCATCCAAATAAAAAAATTTTCGTAAACACTTAAAAGTTAAAAATAAAAAAATTTTCAAAAAAAAAAAACGCCTTCAACAAAATGAACTTAAAAGTAAAAATTAATTTTTAATTAAAAACTTCTATAAATAATTTTCTTATGACCAATTACCTTTTGAAGTCAATCATATCCTTAGCTAAAAAATTGATTCTTTGGTGACTGAGAAACGTAATTGGTCACAAGGAAATTATTTATAGAAGTTTTTAATTAAAAATTAAATTTTACTTTCTAGTTAATTTTTTTTTAAGACGATTTTTTTTGGAAATTTTCTAACTAAGTTTCTACAAAATTTTTATACTGTGCATATGACTAGAGCTATTTTTCGCAAATAGTCACTGTTACTATTTATTAAAAACCTCTCTTTAAAATAAACAGTTTTTTTTCCCAAAAACGTTAAAGACTAAATTAAAAAATTAAATTTGCGCAAGAATACATACAGTTTTTATTGGTTTTCTCCATAAAGATATCATAGAAACCCTACCACAATGTATATTTTTTATTAGGAGTCGTTGTGATGTGCAAACTGAAATATGAATTTAAAAAAGTGATGAAAACAGAAGAAAAGATTAATTACAAACTAAATATTTTTTTCACAATTGTATTCTAATTTTAACAAAATATTGAATATGAAAATAATTTAATTTCTTAATCAAAAGAGCACATAAAAAAGTTATTAAAATTAAAAAAACAGAATTTTAATCTACAAATTATTTTTTGTATAACAATTTAGAAACATATATACTCTACATAAATTATAAAAATATGAAATACATAATTATTAAGTAAACAATATACAGTGAATCTTTATATTATAGAAGGGGACGAAGTAAGTTTTTACCATTGTTTGACTCAAGAGGTCAGTGAAGTATACAAAAACTATTTACATCTATTTTAAAAAGTGGTCGGTGTATTTCCTCCTCCTCCCCCTACATTGCTGAGTGATTCAAAATTTGTTTAATTTTGAATTTTTATTATTTCAATAAAAAATCTGTGTATTTGAGCCACTTTCAAGTCATCTATTCTCAAAGTAAAAACAAAAGTAAATATTTCTATGCAGAGCAAAAAATGAAATTGAATGTGAAAAAAAGATCCGTATCCGTTTCTTTATCAGCATATCTTAAACAGATCTTTTGAATTGTTAAGTTTCATTACGTATATGAATTTTTAAGTAAAGCTAGCAATAAAATACTGTTAAATTTTATTAAAATAGTTTTTATTTTAGGAGGAAGGATCTCGAATTATCGAATATTACTTTGGTATAGTAAATATAAGATAAATATTAATATAAAAAAATGTGATAGTCGTTTAATTATAAAAATCTAAAAAGTTAGCTATGACAAGATAACGAATCAGAAAAATGGCGAAAAGAAATTTATTTTGTATTTCTGCGCTTGAAAAAGTAATGGAAGGAGCTCAGTGAATCGCATCTTTTTTTAATTGTAGCTATCATAATTTATATTGGGTCAGTGTCTTAATCAATTGAGCACGAATCACTCTTGGAAACGCCCTACACTCGGTATGTAGTGATATAAGATAATATGTCCTTAAACAAAATATGCTAGATAACTGATGTTATAGCTTTCTTATCGTTGAAAGAATTTTTAGAATCAGTTCAGTAGTTCCAAAGACTATCCTCCAAAATAAATAAATAAAATCTTTACCTTATTTTGTTAATTTGTTTAAAATGGCTGTATTTTTTTAGAAATTAAAATTATTTTTTTAACTATTTTTTAAAACAATACATAATGATGTGTCTTGAGGAAAGGATATTGAGTGAAGTGAACTAGGATTTGGTAAATAGTGCATCTGCAACTGTCTTTTAAAGCGAATTATGCCGACCTAGGAAATTTGGGAAACCTCTACAAGTATAGTCGGCTATTACGTTATTATTTATGCATTGATACTCTAATTAATTAACAGTCCCATTAATTGTAATCGACAAAATGCCTAGATCCGAACCGGTAGCAACAAAGTAGACAAATAGTTAGACGCAACGCAGTTTAGCTGTTTCTACCACTCGGCTGGTCGCAGTCTTTTTAAACACAACAATGACTATTCCTTGATATTCTGTATAATGCGCTACCATCAGGCACATAGATGGTCCATTTCCACACATTTGTCAGGTTCAAAATAACCGGTCTATTTATACATATCCGATCCGTGTCAGCTCAGTCACAGGTCAGTATTTATGCTATCCTTGTTCCTTCAATGGTTTTTATATACTCACACTAGAACACAATAAAAAAAACCAGTCAGTCAAATTGGAAAAATATCGTTAGTGACAAATTAAAAATGACGGATCTGTGACTGAAGTCGCACCAAATCACTGAGATTGATCTCTAACGCAAAAGACTAGACAAGCTGCATTAGATTTCACAGAAGGATATTATTTCTGACTCAGACAGAATGACTGAACTGTGACGTCACTGATATTTGTGAATAGACCTTTAATAAACAATCTGGTTACTTCTACTCCAAATCCATGCGCATATACATTCTTTGAGACTTTCTTAACATCATTTATCAAAGTAGATACCAACATTACATATCATTTAATCTACATGGTAGTATGTTAACATCATGATGATGTATTGTTTCAAGATAATCAAGATTATTATTATTATCATTATAAATAGATTCGACTATATTATTCAAATTAACTTCTTGAATATATTTATTCAATTTTAACTTACATTTTAATATAAAACGGAAATTCCCAACATTATTAAATGTGTGTATATAAACAATCCCTTAGACAACAAAATAGATTATTATTGTATGTTTTATTTCCACGATAAAAATTTAATAAATAATAAAAAGCGGACTGTAGCCATTGTCTATCAAAAATAAAATATATTCACTTGTAAGACAAAGATGAGAACAATTGATATATTATTACTACTTAAGTTTTCTGATAGAATCCTTAAATTAAAATTTGAATTTGTTTTTAATTGTGAAAAGGAAGTTTCCTTGGTATAGTAAATCTTTTTCCTTTGGTTATTATTTAAAAGAGTCTGGTGAGTTTGGCAAGAATTTTAACAAGCTTCAAAAATAAGTCAGTTCAACAAAGATTCCATTAACTATTCAAGATTTTAATAATCATTCCATAAGGAAAAACTGATTATTTATACATATAATCCAATTAAATGGGGCCCAAGAACAGGCCCAACAGGTTCCCGAATGGAAGTTAAAAAAATGATAATATTTTAATAAAAAAATCTATCAATTTATTTTGATATTTTATAAATTGGCTCAAAAGTTTTGCATAATATTGTTTCTGCGTCGAAAGATTTTGGGTCCAAGATGATTCCTTTTATATAGTCATAGGTTACGAAAATAGGTTTGTTTAAACGTTTTAGAATTATTACGCAAACGTAATTATGTAATTTTCGATTATTAAATTTTCAACAAATACAGTCTGAGGCATTATCTCATACAGCCATTAAGTGTTTGAGATAAAAATATAGTGTGGAAAGCGCTAAGCTTAATAGGTTAGGAAAATAGATTTCTTTTACATGTTTGGTTTTAAATGACGTTTTCAAAAAGTTAAAAATTAGTATTTATTACGGTCAAAAATTCTTAAACACAGCGAAGTGTGAAAAGCTCTTAGATAATAGGTTCTGAAAATCCTAGCTCAAAGTAAGTTTGGAAAATTTTTTTTTTCTTCTATGCAACGCAAATGAGAGGCACCACAAAGAAATTAACAATTTTGGAAAAATTTCTTCTTTTCCTCTAATTTTCAATAATGATTATGGTCGTCTTGGTAACAATTGGTGTACCAGTTAAGTCTCTAGATGCGAGCCGCAAGGTTCACACGACGAACTTTCCAATAGGGAGAATAATTATAATTTGTTTATTATTACGAAAATTGGATTCTAAATACCTTGAAGCGTAAGTAAATATTTGTCATTTCGGATTTACAAAATTGCCACAATACAAAAACTTCCCATTGGGAAATTAATAAATACGTCATTAAGAAACAGAATAAACTTGATACAAAACAGTATTAATAATTGAAATTACAAATCGAGAAATAATACATGTTTGTTAATAATTTAAAGTGATCTTTTTGAATATTTTATTGTTCTATATCATTTTCAAGGTTAAATACATTGTTAATTATACTGTCAATAATATATCCTATAATCAAAGATGAATTACTATTATAAAGTTTTTTTTTTGTGTGTAAGAATAAAACTTTGTTTCTGGGAATGAAAGAATCAATTATTAATTATATTATAAATTAATTTATATAATATTTAAATGAGAAAACACTTTTTGTTTGTATGTTAACACCAAATTTATTAGTTATGTATAAAATGTTAGTAATTTGTTTTTGTGTGTAAATTTTCTGAAAGAACATATACGTATTTAGTGTAGTAGCAATCGGCACATAGGTAAAAAAAATTATTTCTTCTCAATATTATTACGTGATTTTTTTCTGATTGTAAGAAATTGTTATTTTAAAACGGGAATAATTACTTTAATATTATTTGATAAAATACGAATTAAATGGTTCTATGACTTTTGAAGATATTAACTTTTAAAGGTTTGAAAAATCACGAATTCGGATAGTTTTGACCAATTAAAAAAAAAAAGAATTAATTTTTTAAAAATATTCTTTATTTAATAGTTAATAATATCCTTAATATTATTTTTATACCTGTTTTTTAATTATTTGTTACTAGTATGCAACGCGTGAGCCAGAGGGAGACAGATATTTAAAGATAATAGTGACGAATACTGTGTAATAAATAATTAATTAACAGGTATCGAAAATGGAGTTTTTTTTAATTCTCAGTGAAGGATATTATTAACTATTGTATAAAGAATGTAAAATAAAAGTATGTTTTTTACTTTATTCTTTTTCTTTGTATATTTTTAATGTGTCACACGTAATTCGAGATTTTTCAAACCAAAAATTCATGTCTCCAAAATAATTAATTTTATCGTAAAAAGCCATAGGAGCTTTATATTCGGATTTCGTCAAAAAATATATAATAAACAAATTTTTCCCTGTTTAAAAATAACAATTCCTTGCAATTTTAAAAAATTTCAGTTATATGTCGCCGTGTTGCTTCAAAGCAATATGCATTGATATCATCATTACGACAATTCGAAGTGAATCGTGTAAAACAATTCAGGTAGAATGACTTTTCAAATATAATTTAAATAGTGCCGTATTTACGAGAATACAATAAAATATATTTGTTTAACTTCAAGTGGCCTATTACCATAAACATTATTTTTCTTTAATTTATATATTCGTGATAATATGATATGGCACAGATTTGGCCAATAATTAGAAATTTCGAATTTCCATCGATATAACTGTTTAAAATTACTTTTTATGAGAATTTCCCATGAATACATATATTTACTACAAGTTATCCGAAGAAACTACGAAAATATCTATTGAAAAATGAAAAGCAGCTATCGTTCTTCAATTTACACAATGAGTGTTATAAATTATCTTTTTATGCTTGTGATAACGTGTTTTGGTATTTTTTTGCGTAAGATATAAAATTCGCCAAGATTATGCAGATCCATTGGGATGGATAATAAAAAAAAATTAAGTATAAAAAATATATTATTCTGATATTTAATTATTTCATTATAATTAAATATTTTTGCACAAATCTCTGTGAATTAGAAAACAAAATATAAACCGCATTATTCTTTTAAAATAAAATTATATATTATAAATATTTTGTAATAATAATTTTATATATAATTATCTTTCATAAATTTAAATAATTTTAATGTAGTACAGACTATATTAAAATAGTGTGAACAAATTGTTCTGAGAAGAGTTGAAATATAATTATAATCAAATCCAAAAAAAAAAACTCACCAATATCTGAATCTTCAAGTTTATTTAAAATTTTAAAATATTCGACTTTTATGGTGTTTTAAGATCATTATCAGATTCTGGTTGATAGGAAAGAAAATTGGTGCAAAGAGTGATCGCTTTTTAATCTACACAGCGCAGTTGTTTTCAATTCAAGATAATTTAATTTATTCTTATGAAATAAAATCTTATATTATTTTATCGTATGAAATCTAGTCAATACTGTAAAATATGATGATTATCTTTCGTTGCCTTTAATACATTGTGTTTGTGATAACATGCATTCTTTATCTATAAGCTGTCAAAATAAAATCATACCATTTAAAAAGATTGTAATAAGATTTTTAAGATTAATTACTTAAATTATCTAAATCATGTATGTATTGATGGCAGAATAAAATAATATTTCTTATAAAACGATTAAAAATTTAAAGAGTTAAAAAGAACAATTGCTAATGAATTTTTAGGTCACACTCAGATGACGACAGTGTTGTTGGACTTTCTTATTCACGAATTAATTTTTCCAGTAAAAACGATAGTATCGGCCAGTTTAAAATTTGTTGTCTCCAAAACTGTTAAGTGAATTTAAATAAATTTATATTCAATTGGTTCTCTTGTGTACAAGTTACTTATTATTATAGTTTGAAAGGCCTGGTAGCAATTTTTCAGTTAATAATATTAAATTTTATCTGTTCAGATAACGAATCTGCATTAAAAGTAAAATTACTAAAATTACTGTTTAAAATTGGTTTTTTTTTTTCATTTATAATGAGGAGTTTCATATCAGCTATATTAACCAAAAAAGAGACATGAATAGTAAAGACAATCATTATTACGCTGTTATGTAAAATATATTGCATTTCTTTCAATTTTTTCGCACAAATAACTAAAAATGTAATAATGTAACAAGACATGAATATCTTTCGGTATAAAAAATATTATGCAAGCTGACCTATATATTTTAATGGAATCCATTCAATTGGTATAGAAATTAAAATAAACTAAAAAAAAAAAAATGAAGCTATTTAACATACATTTTTATTTAAATGTTTTTATTATCTATTGTTATTATCTAGTCTACTCTAGTTAATAATCATCATAATATTTAGTGACCTTCAAATTGATAAGTATTATTGATGTACATTTAAATTGACAATCATCATCATCTATCGTTTAGAATAAATATACAAAATATAGATCCACTTTATAGACCAGGACAGAAGCCTTTAAAAATGGTAAAATGTGACAAAAAATATCATTGTAGAATGAAACCCATTGGAAACGAATATAACAAAAATGAAAGACAACGTAATTTACGGGCGATTTGAGATGGAAGGGGTTAGACATTTAAGGGTAAAACATGGTTTATTTTGATTTCCGGCAAAACTATAAGTTCTATGGGAAAAAATTAAATAGTATAGTTCGAAAAAGATCTACAACTTTTGTATTTACTCATTTCTCACATAACCTCAGTATTTTTTCGATTGAAAATTAGCGTGCTTTGTCGATATTTATTTAAAATAAGGTAACAAAATAAATATTTTAAATTTAAAAAATTACAGTGTATTTAGAACATAAAAACGTAAGTTTTCACCAAATATTGTGAAAAAAAAAATTTTTTTTTGTGAAAGATTTGAGGTTATGTGAAAAAGAAATAAATACAAAAGTTGAAGATCTTTTTATTACCTACAACTTCGCCTTTTGACTCTTTTCAATAGAATTTGTAGCCAGAAATCAAGATAGACCGTTTCTTATCCTTAAAACTCACCCCTTCCACTTCCCGACCTCAGATCGGCTGTAAATTATTTTTCCTTTCATTTTTGTTATATTCTCTTCCGTATCCAATGGGTTTCATCCTACTATAATTTTGTTTGGTTTAAAAAGATTATCGACCCTGGTCTATTATTTAAACTAATAAATTTAAGTGCTTTTTTTATATGGGTATTTATATACTTTTTTTTTCATTTTTATGTGTGAATGCAGGAAGTTCTTAAGAAATAATGACAGCATAGAAGGACATCATAAGTGTGGTGTGTTTTATTGTTATCTTGAGTGTGTTAAATAAAATTACATTGCACAAATATTTTTTAAGAAAATTATGTTTAAAAACAACTGAAGTTAACAAATTACTGAGTTAATTGTTTAGATACTCGACATATGATTGAATATCATTGTTTAGGCTATTTTTAATTAGCATTCATAAAATATTATAAATATTCAGTCAAAAATCCATTTAAAACATTTTACGAAAAATCAAGTAATTTAACATTTTTGTATTTGAAATTTTCTCTGAAACGTGAAATCTTTTTTACTTTAATAGTAGGGTTAAGGATCTAATGGACCCAATGCACCGATTTGCTTATTCACGAACTTAGCCTTCCTTTTATTCTTAAGAATGCGTCACCAAAATGTCAACTTACTATCCCTTTATGTTTTTGAGTTATCGTGATGACGGAGCGATGGACGGACAGACAGTCACAAATACAATAATAAGATGGTTCTTTGAACACCTATACCAAAAATTTGTTTGTGCGGTCAATATTAGATAGCGCTACAAACTTTAGACTAAAATTCAATCCTCTGACATATTAGGTATGTGGAGTATAAAAAGTCAAAGTTAGATACTCGACTGCATAAAAAGTGCAAATAAGAATAAAATTTTACAATAGAGGATATCGTATATATTTTATGCGTAGCTAAAAATTCTTCACACTGAAAATTTGACCTACCGCCTGCATTAACCGCTAAAAAGAATCTTTCAACTTTATAAACACGAGTATAGATTTTTAAACACGTTCAAGCTGAAACAACCCTTGACTTGAGGGTTTGTCATGAAATAACTACCAATTTTATTATTGTTTTTATACTTTTTTTTTCGAAGTTTGTAGCGCCGCCACGTTCATGACGCGACATCGATTACCTTTGTGTACGATATGATCAACATAGAAATACTAAAAGTAATTAATAAAGTACCGTGTATTCAAAAGATTAAAAATGTCCGAAGTAATAGTTTCCATTCCAATTATTACGATACCACCCAACAATCATTATTTCACTGGTAGTGTATGCATTCATAAAAATAGTTGATACCCAAGTAGATTTTCTAAATTCTCAATTCAAAAAGCGTGAAGTGATTCAGTGATTTTATATCAATCATTTTCAAGAATAAATTTATACTCAAAAGTGGCTTTGTTTTCAACGTAGAATACTTTTTTTGTGCTTAATTTAAAAAAAAAATCTATGTAGAATTTTGAGATTTTCCAATTCTTAATTATCGTTTTGAGAATTGGTTATTTTTATTCTCAAATTCTTGCTCAATCATTTTTAGACAAAATGAGTTGAGCTAATGTTAATTAATATTAAATCCAGTATTTAATGATATTTTTAAAACATGCGAAGATAACAACTAACAAAGTTAATTATTTAGATACTCGACATATGATTAAATATGATGGTTTGGAATATTTTTAATTATCATACTTAAAATACTCTAAATACTATACAGTTATATAAACTTGTATAATAATAATATGTAATGTAATGTATGTTATAATTAGCTAAATTTGAGAAAAAATTGTAGAGAACTCGAACTCTTTTACGAAAAAATGTTTCAAGCAAAAGTTGTTTCTTTCAAGGTAATGAAAATCTTTTGTATTTGTATTTTTCTTCTATCTCTGTAAAAAATGTTGGGTTACGTATCCATTATACACAATGGACTGATTTAGCTCATTCACGAACATAAACTCACTTTTTATATTTAGAATATGTCACCAAAATTTCAGCTCGTTATCTCCTTTTATTTTTGAGTTATCTTGATGATGGCTCGGACGGAGCGACAACCGAAAATGGACTGACTACTTAGGTGTTTCTATGAACACATACCAAAATTTTGTTTATATGGTCATTATTAGATAGAGTTTCAAATTTTAGACTAAAATTAATATACTTTGACATATTATGTATGTCGAGTATAAAAAACAAGTGATCTTGGTGCGTCGCGCTAGGTCCACACGACAAAATTCCCAATGAGGAGAATAAAAAACAATAGTTTGTTAATTATTATGAATTTGGGTACTTTTTGTCTTTTTAGATAGAGCTATCTAAATTCGTTAAGTGATTGTCTAATTTAATATAAATGCTTATGGTTGTGGTTGAATTGCTTTGCATACTTTTAGAATATTTAGTAGACGATGATGATGTTATTATTATTGGTGGTATGAATTCATATCAAAATGAGTTGTTTCTGTGAAACCAAATGCACCACACAGCATCATCATTCATGCGTAACCATAGAGAAGAATAGAGTAGCAATGATATGATGACGATATCTTTGCGTTATGTGTTTATAGATCGTAGTTTTATATTGTATATATGAATGAATAAATATTTTCATACATATCTATCTTTTGCATGCAGTGAGACATAATGATGAAAGTAGGCTTATTTTTAGAGTAAGAAAAAACCGACGAGCTCTACTTTCTCTCGCACGGAGTGGACACAACCTTGGGATTTTTATTTTAGAATGTAAATTGCGTTTAATAATTGTACTCCGTTGTATGACGTTCGAAAATTTTTGTGTCCGCTTCATATACTTTATATACCAATATGGTATTGTAATATTTACAGGATAGACAGCCTATTTGGTAAAGGAACTGCCTTAGTAATGGGCGTTCGGATTTCGGTTCCTGGCCACGACTTTTTTTAATTTTTTTTTACAGTTAACAAGTAGTATATTTATTATATATACTATCCATTATTATTTAAAAATATACTGAAAAAAAAACCATATTAGTATATAAAGCTGAAACGAAAATTTTCTAACCTAATTTTATCCGGATCGATTGAGCTTATTATGCTATTATTGAAAGGGGACAACACCATATAAGGGTACAATAATTAAACAAACATCAGTACATCCTTTTCAATATAAACCACTGTATCCTTGGGTGTTTTTAGTTTCCATTTTTGTTTTTGAGTTAATTAAACTTTATTCAGTAGAAACTTTTTGAATGTTGGGACAACGAAACGTACTTTATAACAAAATTACAATATTATTACTATATTTGAAAATTTTGAACTAATATAATGCAAAGTTCATAGTGGCCTTAGACCATTCTTTATTTTAGTGATATTTTTAAACAAACTGATTTTCTTTCTCTGGACATCAAATATTTTTAATTGTGCCGCCATTTATCTTTCCTAATAAAATTATAACCATTTATCTTTCCTGACAAATAGGAAAGTTATTTCCAATATTTTAGAAAACAGCAGACAAAAAATTTCAATGCCACAGATTTAAGTCGAGTCAAATTATTATTTTTTATATATGCCATTCAATTTTCTATTAGAATAACATAAAATAAAAGAGAAAATATTATGATGATTTTCAACATTTTCAACATAATACATCATTTTCGAAAATTTTTCCAAATACAAATAATTTCATATTATATATGCTTCGCTAGAGTGATATGTTCTCAGATTTTCACATAATCAAAATCGACTAGCTTCTTCTCTTTCTATAATATATAACATGGAAAGCATAATAAAGGGAATATACACAATTCACTCAGTGAATATTAAAATTTAGATTTCCATCTACAGGAGGTTATAAGTTTTATTTCTTCAATATATACCCAGCTACAAAATGGGCGTTCATATATCACGTTAGTATGGTCAGGTAATAGACGTACAAACGAAATGGACTAATTAATTCTATGTACATATTTATCAAAATATTGAAACACCTTCTTTATTTTTAGGCTTATACTTTAGACTAATACTAATGATGGGCAACACTGTTTTACTGTGGATTGTTTTTATGAATGTGAATAATACAACGAATGTTGCAATCTAAGGTGACTTAGAACAGTCAACGCACCGTGAGATGAGAAGGCTTTTATTGAATTGTAAATGCAGTTGGAACTTCTGTTTGTGTATATTTTACTCTTCACGTTTTTCCACTACCTGAATTTACACCCCTAATCACCAGTCTTGTCAAAAGGGTGAATATACTATCTATCGAGTTCCATGGCAAACAAATGGCCAGTTGCAACTTTGGTTTTTGGTTACCTTAATTATTGGAATATGATTATTTAGATAAATATGAAAATATAGAAATACAGTTTTCTGAAACTTCTTGTATTGACATTTTTTATTCGACCATTCTATGTCTGATGACTCTGCCAACTGGTTAATTTATCGTTCCCATAGAATAATGCAGGAATTTGTATATAATAGTTTTTAGAGTCGTCTACATCAAATTTGAATTTTTTTTACTAACACGAAAATGTGCAAATACTTTTTAGAAACCAAAATTACAGTTAAACCCTTTTTTTATAAAATAAATTTTAATACAAACTATAATTAGAAATTTTACTGTCAACGTATTAAACTGAAAAATGTGTTCCTGGCCAAAATATAATATAAATCTATTGACTAAACTATTTACTCTCTTGTTAGCATAGTGATTGGAGGTTTTGGTAAAATTAAATTTATTTGTTTAAAGTCTATTTTAATTGCTCGACACGTGGAATTTGTTACGGACGTAGTCTGTATAAAATTCCTGAGTAATATTTTCATATATGTATAAAGATCTTTTTATGTAAAGGTTTAACTGTTACTTTTATCCCAGACTGCAGTATTTGGAAAGCGTTATGTAGAATCTAAAAAAATAAATACAATTTTTTATTTATAAGCTCATTAAATATAATTGGCTGAGCTTTTGAAAGATTCTCTAAAAATATTTTTGCTTTAAATTCTGAGTGACGATACCCAAGTGTTGAATTAAGTTTATTTTCTTATAACCAATTGAATTTGAAAATATTTGCAGCTATCAATTTCCTAATCTACTCTATATTGGATATAAATTAGTTTCCATAAATAATTTAAATGGCCATCTTTTCGAATTTCTGAGGTTTTATAATAAATGGGAATAATACTATTACGCAATTTTTTTATTGAACTTGAATAACAAATGTTTTTAATGTTTCTGCTATCTATATATTAATACGTAAAATAAAAACTGTGTACCCCTTTTTACGAAAATTGGACGGACGGAGGACTATGAAATTTGGCACTCTTAAAGTTCATATAGAGAAGGACTGGAAATGCTAATATTTTTTAGGACTATACATTTTGACAAATCGAGTATCGTTTAATTGGTCTCAGTATCAAATATGTACAATGCTTATTAAAATGGAACAGATTATAATACGCAAAATCCAAATACGTAAAAAATCAGGCATAAAACTTGCCAATTCTATATATTAAATATGTGAAACACAAAATAATTTAAAAAAAAACGAAAATTGGGCGATCGGAGGAGCTTAAAATTTGACACACTTTGTGTTTATATAGAGTAGGATTGGAGAATGCTAACATTTTGTTAAATTTATGCATAAAAAAAAATACATTAAATTGATAAAAAAACATTACACACACTATGACACACACACACACACACACACACACACACACACACACACACACATATATATATATATATATATATATATATATATATATATATAATTATATATATAATTGTTGATGTTTGGGAACTTTAATTTCTTGTATGTCTATCTGGCAATCTGTAGCCACCCAGTCTGTCAAAATCTTTAGAACAGACGGATATTCTCATCTTTTTGGTAAACATTATTGGAGGCATTTTGAATGGTTATATTTCACCAATTGATTATCGTTCCGGAAGTACAGCGCTGGCGTGTAGACTCTAATTTTTCATTCAAATGAATTGATGAACTAAAAACAATTAAATAATAATTTATTACAGCCACATTTTATTCAATAATAGATTTATTAACGAAATTAAAAAGTGATTATGCACATTTCATTAAAAATATAAAAAAAATTCTTCATTTAAATAAAGTGTGAAAAAATAAATTTTTATTTAATAGCCTCGTATTACAATAAATTATGAATGTAAAAAAAATGTTTTAAAACACATACGCATATCGATATGTAAAAATGATGATAGCTTGAGGATTTTTAAAATATCTTTCTTTGATATATTTTAAATGAAACACTGAGTATTTGATATATAGACCAGGGTCGATAATGTTTAAAACCAAAAAAATAGATAGTAGGATGAAACACATTGGAAACGAAAGAGAATATAACATTAAAGAATGGAAACTTCACGGGCGATCTGAGGTCAGGAAGTGGAAGGGTAAAATACGGTTTTTAAGGGGGCTTATCTCAAAACTACAAGACCTAACGAAAAAATTTAAATGGCAAAGTTGTAGGTAATATAAAGATCTCCAACTTTTGTATTCACACTTTTTTCACATAACCTGAAAATTTTTCCATTGAAAATTAGAGTGCTTTTTCGATATTTATTCAAAATAAGGTGAAAAATAAATATTTTAAATGAAAATAATTACAGTGTAATTGGAACATGAAAAGGTAAGTTTTCACCAAATTTTGTGAAAAAAATTTTTTTTTTTTTTGTAAAAGATAGAAATTAAAAGCCAAAAAGTTGGTTATTTCAATTTTTTACGTAAATTTTGAGGTTATGTGTAAATACAAAAGTTGTAGATCTTTTTATTATTTACAATTTTGTAATTTAACTATTTTCTATAGGACTTGTAGTTTTGCCGAAAATCGAAATACACCGTTAAGTCACCCCGTACCACATCCCGACCTCAGATCGTCCGTAAATTATTTTTCCTTTCATTTTTGTTATATTCTCTTTCGTTTCCAATGTGTTTCCAGCTACTATAATTTTTTTAAACTTTTTACCATTTTTAAAGGCTTCTATCCTGGTCTAATATATTTTATGTGATTTATGAAATGTTAAGTTTATATTTCATATAATATTTATCTAAATGTAAATATTTTAAAATCATGTGTCTACAAATATCATACATAGTTTGCTTACACATACATTTATTTTATCAACAAAAATTTCATTCATCTTTTACATACAAATATAATAATTGTAAAATATTAAATGAATTAATTATTATATGGAAAACAACAATCAAGGATTTCATTTAAGCCATTTCAAACGATATGGGACTAAAAGTAGTAACGACAAAAAAAAATGATAGAAGCATTTACGGGGAGATTACGATATATTCGTGGTGCCGCGATTTGACGATTAATTTTGGTAAAATAAGACGAAAATGAAGAAAATCAATTTTCGAGTTATAATCTATTTTTCGAGTTATCCATGGGAAGTTTACATTTTAAAGTTGCTACATAAATTTTGACGTATGTATTTATCGGAATCTGTTATTTTTAACTTAGTCTTGCATTTAGTCTTGCTTTTGCATACTCGGTCTAGGCTTTGACTGACTGACGGTTCAATGTACAACGTAAACCGCTAATTGTAGAGAACTCATACTTCGAGGCTGTGTTCTTTAACCTGAGTTCTACTCATAAGGGAATGGAAAACAGGGGCAAAGTTTATATGAGCCAACGTGATTCTTTGGTCCAAACTACTTCAAATTTTTCTTTCTTTAACAAAATTTATGGAAGGACGTATAGCAAGTTTTAACTCCCCTTTTCGGATGGGTAGCAGCTAGTGTTAGTATAAAGTAAAAAAAAAAAGATTATTTTACTCATAAGAGCTTGAAAGTACTTAGGATTTACCATTTATGTGAGTAGATATTATTTACTTCTACCGTATTCATATATTACACTCATAAGTACCTATTTAATCGAGTTATATTAAAATTACTGAATGATACTTTACCATTTTTAATCACACTTGTTTATTTTTTTACCCTTTTTCATTTCATTCGAATGTTGAACATGGACGTAAATATTTGCTATCTTCTTCATGATATAAAATTTTGTAATATTAAACCCTGCAAGCTTCTTTTCATGCACAAAAGTAGGATAAATCAATATTTATTTACTGTGCTTCATGCAGCTGCAGCAAAACGTTGTATCAAACGTCAAATAAGGTACTTTTCCGAAAGATGTTTTACATTTTTAATGCAAATTTGCACTAATGCATTGGAATACTTAAAATAAACCAAACTATTGTTTAAGAATGTTTGGGAGGTGTATACAAATGCTACTAGACGAATGGAAATTTAGGAGAACGTTCATCATTTCATTCTAAATCACCTGTAAACATTACAAACCAATTCCCTACTGTTAGAAAGTTATTGCAATTTTAAAAAACGGTAATCTTATAGTAGAGTCGTTAGACAAGAAAATTAAATTTATTTTTATTAAGCGAAAAAAAAGCTACCTGGAATTTCAGATGTTTATATTAAATAATTTGTATTCTAGAGAAGTAATTGAACATAAAGGTTTTCGAGAAAAAAAACTGACTGATAATGGTTTTAATGTATGTTAATAGCATGAAAAATTTGGGGATACGTGAGAGGAAATGTTAGAGTTTTCTGAAAGAAAAAATTGTTAGAAAATAATTTTTAAGACATACAAAAAATAAGTTTATAAAATAAGTTTTGAAATTTGTTTTATTTTAGCTGATTTTCGACAAATAAGTTTTCCTAAAAATTCTAAATATAAATTTAACGATACGATACGTTATTACAGAAACATTGATCTTGATTCAATGCTCCATAATATAAATAATTTATATACATCGGATGTGGATTCAATGCTCTATAAAATATCATCAGACATTATTAATCGGTTTTATATAAATATTTACAAAATTACCATTGGAATAATAATCATAAATACAGTTATATTTATTTCATGTTAAACGTACACTTGAATTTGCATCGTATACACCGACTGCAGTTGTGTACAAAACTTGGAATATTTATTTTTATCAGCCATTTTGAACATTAGACTTCAAAACGGGCTCTTTATAATGAGACGGATTTTAAAGGTTTTCTATTTTTTGATGTTATCTTTATCTTACCAGCTTTTGAATTAAGGAATTTGGTATCGAGGGATGGAGAGTGATACGAGTTAGTACCAGGAAATCTAGGCTCATGTTTGAAAAGTACAGCAAGGACGTTAAGGATATTATCAAATGGCAATTGTTAAATATTTTGATTTTATGAAATTGTTTCGAGAATACTGTGCGTTAAGATTCTCTTAAGTGTAGAATTATAAGTTATTCTGACGAAAATGTTTCTCTACATGAAGACGTGCTGCAATTTAGAGTTGTTGCAATAGGGTACCGGAGTCTAAATTTGAAATTACCATAGCAAAATTTCAGATTATTTCCCACCTCTTTCTTAAAAACGATGTATAACATGTAATTTATATGGAGATACTAACAAGTGACTTAATTAGTTAGTATTTACCAATTCGTTTAATTAGGAAATTCAAACCATATCTTCCTTATTCCAAAAATTCTACTTCTCCATATTCGGGAAATAGAGACGCTACGATTGAAGTAAAAATTAGTTCGGTAGCCTATTATATCGCTTTTAAATTTTCTACCATCGTATATAAAAATCAATCAATGAAGTGAGCAAAGAATAGTACACGTACTTTTTTATAAAACTGAGCTGAAGTATCCGGGGTATAATGATATAGACATATACTTGTGGAATCAAAAACCACACCGATATGATTCTTTCTCGCTCAGTTAAAATAATAACATACACTAACTTCATGGTGTTTTTATTTTAAAAATAATTTTTTCAGTTTAAAAGGAATATTTAAGATAGATAAACAAAATTAATTTTGATAAACAACTCAACATAATATATCAATCGTGTATTTAATATTTTTAAATATGTAAAAAAAATAGTTAAAGTGTTGCATTTTTTGATTACCTATGTATACATAGATAACTATAATACAAGACTTTTGTGTGATTAATATTACTGATGTTAATAACACAATACATAACTCTTGATAAATCGATATACCCGGTAATAATAGTTAAAGTATTATATTGGCCTATAAAGACATTTTATTAGACATATTTAATGGGGAAATTATCTGATTTCGATAAACTGCTATTACAATAACAATTTCCATCCACACACAAATAACAATTACTTTTTATATATGTGCATGCAACTGAAATTGCATTTGTTTGTAAATAATTCTTGAATAAAAATAAAATTTTTACATGAAAATTGACATAATAATATGTTTATTATTATCAAGTACTTACTTTGGTTCTTATTATGCATAATCAAGTTCAGTAACCTAAGACCTTAACAATAAATAAATCTTAGAAATGACAATGAAATTTATATATTTATAATAAATGTAATATTTATTTTATTATCACATGATTAAAATGATATGGCTAATAGAAGCTGTCATTAAATGGGTTCTCAGAATATATGTTGATCAAGCTTCAAAATAAAGCTATCCTTTTGTTGTTGTTGTTGTTATAGATAGAAGACAAGATGTCCGCTGTACGGCAAGCTGAAAAATAAGTGAATATGACAACTAACAGAGTTTATAGTTTAGATACACGACATATGATTTAGTATCAATCTTTCAACTATTTTTAATCATTTGCATTCATTAAATAATCTAAATAGTCCAGTTTATACAATATATATATATATATATATATATATATATATATATATATATATATATATATATATATATATATATATATATATATATTAATAATATGTAATGTATTTATATAATGTACTTCATAGCTAATTTTTAACTAAAATTGTCGCAAACCTAAGCACTTTGAAAATTAATGTTTCAAACAAAAGTTGCTTGTTTCATAAAACAAATATTTTTTATCATTAATATTTTCTTCATGGTTATTTTCATCTTTCATGGTTCAAAAGTTGGGTTCTGGAACCCTTCGACCGATTTTACGCCATTCACAACTTTTGCCAAAAATACCTCACCAAAATTTCAACTTGCTAGCTCTTCTAAAGTTCGACGGACGGATCTTGGTGCGGACTAATTAGGTGATTCTATGAACACCTATAACAAAATTTTGTTTGTGCCGTCATTATTTTCTAGCGTTACAAACGTTATACTAATATATACTCTGATGTATTATATATTTGTCGAGTATAAAAATAGTACGGACAAAGGACATTCATTTAAAGGATATTCGTTTTGTTCGTCATACGTTATCCCTTGGTGTTTGTATTTATTTTTTGTTCCTTAAAAATGAATAACAAAAGAATAAAAATAACAAAACAATCAAATGTCCGGCAATATCAAACTTATGGGGTACAATCAAAAATTTTACCGAGTTCAGAACAGAGTTTTAGTAGGGGAAAAAGTTGCTACACTAATCATAATTAAACTATATATAAATTTTTAGATGTTTATTTATCACTGATTGGATGATATTCCCTTGCACTGGGACTATTGATTTTATATTTTAACATGTGGTGTAAATGTTATTTAGACCTATTTTTATCTGACATTTTACGCCTTCAGGATTACACAGAATTGTCATATTCTGTGATAAAGTTTTATAATTAATACTTTTTTAAATGCGATAATAAATTGCACAACCCCTTTTAAAGTTTTGTTCAACTATCTTTTGTGATTGTATGATTGCTTGTATGGGATTATCGGACATAATTAATTCCATTCCATTTTAAAATTGATAATAATTAAAAAAAATTTATTCTTGTATGGAAATAAAAATTGTTTCAATTTTATTGCCCAATTTTTCAATTAAAATTAATAATTTTTGATATAAAATTACTGTTTGCCATATACGGTAATGTTAATTAATTATTGAATAATAATAATATTGTGAAGAATTTTTTTTTTCTTTTTGCGTTTCAACCTAACAATATTGAATAATTTCGAAAATAAAAATGTTCGCAATTGAAGTTCGATCATGCAAGCAAGTTAAGAAATATTTCAAACTTTTAATATAGGTAATTAAATACATAATGCACATGTTGTTAAAATTTGAAGACGATTTACCGTATTCAACGGGAGATAATTGCACAAAAAATTGCATTTTTTGGTACACGTAGCATGAGAAAATGATAAATTTTTTTATGTTTGTCGTAAAGAAAATGTTACCGTTTTGATGAAAAATTAGTATTTGTTAGAAGAATATGTTCTGAATAACTTTAAAAAAAATGGGAATAATTGACCATGTCGATTAGTTAAACTATTAAAATAACTAAACATTTAAAAATTATTTCCATGTATTTATATACAATAGTAAGTGAGTGTATGTGTGTTTATACTGTAGTGTAAGTTATAAGTACAATACTTTGTAAAAATATAACCATCATTTTTGGTATTGTATTTGTATTCTACATACGTAGAATGTAGATACTAAGCTAATACTTTTGCCGCTGGACTATCGGAAATCAGAATCGTATTAAAATTATTATTATTATTTTTTGGTAAAATTTGTTCTTTTTGTATAACATGAGAAAATTAATAAAAACTTATTGATTGTTTGACTTATTAGAATCTGTTAATATCTTAATAAAAACTAATCGTCGAATAAACGGCAAAAAATAATCAATATTAGAGCATCAATTGAATCACAGGTTTAATCTTTTTTCTTAACCTATTAGGTCTGGCGCATATTGTGGTGCGTGTTGCACAGCGTTATTTTTTTTAACTTACACAAATGAATGGGTGACATTGACGACACGACGCTACGCAGCTCGAATCGCAACAAACGCGAGGCACAGTGCCCTGAATTATAGTTTCGCCTATCAATAAAATACTAATAAAAAAAAAACAAAACAAAATAAACAAACTACTGGGCGAGAGAACTGCGTGGCAATATACACTTTCCAAAACGATGCGTGGGGCGCGACCGCGTTATGTCACTCGTGTTATATTCGGCGGACCTTAAACCAATATTATGAGGAAATAGTCTGTAATAATATCAATCGACTCAAAATTAAATATGATTATTTTGAAGAGAAAAAAACTCTGTTAAACGAAAAAAAAGCAATTAAAATAATTGCTAACGGGTGCAGACGTCGCGAATAAACTATCAAAAAAAAACTCATATGTTTTCTTTCTTATTGCATGTGATAGCATCATATATTCATGTTCAAATCATTATAAATTTTGCTTTTGTGTTTAGATCAAACAAAGAATTTTATATAATATCCATTCTGAAATATAATAAAATAAAAACAGTGGCTTCTAACTTTCTTCCTGAATAGATAATTTATTTTGCTTCGGTTGTTTACGTTTGGAAATACTATTTTTATAGTGGTATAGAAAGCATAGATAGACTACCTTTAAAATTAGCAAAATAAAATTGGGTACTTTCGATAATGAAAAATTAAGCTTGAAATTTGGCAAAATTTAAAATTTTGATAGAAATATGCTTAAATTCTAAATTTGAGTTATAAAAGCACATGATTAGTTTATTATCTTAAAGTTAAAATTTGATATTTTTATGCGTGTATCACGTGATCTTCAACACTACTCTGCCACGATGTGACGTTAAATTATTAGTTATCTTTGTCAGTTCAATCTATCAACAGTAATTAGTATAAAAATTTGCAAATGCCTGGTTATGTTTTTTTTTATCAATATGTTGTTATAGCAGTATTCTCAATGTTATATACCGATATTACGTCACTAAAATGGTAGACAGCATTTTTACTTTTATACAAGAGGTTAAAATTTTAATGTAATTTTATGGCAATGATTCTTCTTTATTTTGCTAAAATATTTATTTTTCGTGACTTTGTACATTTGTGACATGCTTACGCTAAAATGTAATTTAGAAAATAATTAATACCAGAAGGGTATGTGAGGCTTAATTAGTTTCCAGCAAATAGATTTGAGTATTATTCATTCATTTTTGGTGGATTTCATTATTGATTACGCATATTCTGATGGTGGTGGCAGCGGCTATCTTCTGAACATCACTTTATCTTATTTTATATAATACAAGAATACATTTTCGTAGTAGGGTTTTGATTTTTTTATAAATAATCTGAAATATTTTAATGCTATTAATGCAAATGTTTGAAATGTACTAATTGAGGTCTTTCATTTGATATCCAACATGACTTGAAAAAACAAGATACTCTCGGCATATTATTGAATTCCATTGTTTGGTGTCTTTTATAGTTTAAAACTTGGGCCAAGGATCGATTGGATCCAATGGACCGATTTTGCACATTCACGAATATAAACTCACGTTTTGTGTTAAGAATACGTCAACAAAAATTCAGCTCGCTATTTTTTTATGTTCGAGTTATCGTGATGAAGAACGAGCGGAGTGTCGGAAATGGACTATTTAGTGTTTCTATGAACGCCTATACCAAAATTATGTTTGTGCGGTCAATATTTGGTAGTGTTCCAAACTGAAGACTAAAATTAATATTCTCTAAATTATTATGTATGTCGGGTATAAAAATAGTCCCCAAACATTGATACTTAACCTTATGTCGAATATCTACACAATTAACTGTATTAGTTGTAACCATCACCTGTTTTATATTAAAGTATAAAAAAAAACTTACATTCCGATGAAGAGTTTAGTTAAAACTATAAAAGAGAGACCCGAGGTTAAGATACACTGTATTAGAAACGTTATAAATAGCATATATAATACCTCTATAATTACACGTCAGCAATTTGATAACATTTCTTCAAGTCCGTAGGCGAAAATTATATACATTTTATGGTCGTTTATAATATCGTTATTTAAAATCATTTAAATAAACCGTTTTACACCTTTCATTTATCTTGTTAGTGTGATAAATACTGGTTTTAGGATTTTTTTTTTTAATGTTTAATTAGTTATTCCCAACTAAACGTTTATTCGGAAGAAGTGATTGTAAGGGCATTATTACGTTTTATGGTTACGAAATACTTGTTTATCAATCAAATGATATATAACTCTGAATTAATTTAAAAGAATAAATATTTATATTTTTGCAAATAATAACTAATGCAATTTTTTAAATTATTCTTACAATTTTCAAGCCATTCATAAACTTCAATTAAATATCATTTTTTTGTAATTATTCAATAATAGTAATTATTCAATGAATAATTGTAATTATTCAATGAATAATTGTAATTATTCATTGTTTGACATTTGATATATAATTTACATACAAACAATTGAACAAATAATTATATTTTCTAGAATGTGAATGTTTTATTACAAATTTTATACACTCGTAGCGCATGAATCGATTTAGAAGTTCCTTCCACATACTATGCACGGTACAGATAAGTAAAATGTGAACAAACACGGATATTTATCATCGTTTCATCAATAATATTGTTCTTTGTGTTTCAAAATGTGTGATACATCATCTACATATGAATGCTCTTGTAGATAAGGCAGTTTTCAAAATTTTTACTTTGTACAACAAAACGTAAATTATGATAACAGATAAAAATTATTTCGTATTGACCTAATAATAAAAATATTTCCTGTAATGATAATTCATGTGAAAGTCAAAGATTTAGATATAATTAATTTTAAAAGATCTCTGTAATCTACAATCCACGGTATTATTATATCAAACATTCTTTTTAATCAAAAACCATTAACCCGTCCACATAAAAACAGGGATGTAATAAATTTGACATGTTTTTTTTTGTAAATGTTTGTATATCTGTGTGTTTGTGCGAACTTATGGTGCGTTTGACGGATGGGGGCTATTTCTAAACGATATGTTTGAATAAAGTACACTTAATAAAAACTCGTAATTTATTTATACATATCCAAAATTAATTTTCTCCAAAATTTATATATGTACCTATCGCGAAAAAACTTTTAATGAAATTAATAGCGTCTCACTACTCTTGTTACATACTGTACATTATTAAATGTGGAATGATAGACAAAAAATGTATAAGATAATTCTTTTGTAAATGTTTGTAAAAATTAATCACGAAGCATTTCTTTTATATAGATAAAAAAAATATTCCTTTTTTGATTTTAAACTATATGCGTTTTAAACATAGATATAAATTCTATTGTCTCCAGTAATGATGAAATATTTTAAAGTTTGAAAAAAATCTCAATTGCTCTTAACTAAATTTCATCTGCCTGTTTCTTTTTGAACACTTGAAAAAATAAAAATAAAATAAGATTTTTTAAATTTAATTATATGGAATTTTTGTTGGTTGTTATTTTAATAGTTTGAAGATTTTGGTTTGTATTGCTAGGATGTTGGCTGTAATGTACTCTGTTTACGATTTTTACCACAAAAGTAAATTATTTTGGATGAAATAGAATTTTAATTTTATATAAAAGGTCACGGAATAGTCAGGGAATGTATGAATTCTCATAACTCCTTTAAAACTTTTTCCAGTAATATATTTTACTTAATATCTTCGAATTATTAAAGGTCATATAATAAATAATCTGAAAAAATTTAAATCAGTGTCTGGAACAGTCAGAGAATTTAGTTCTCAAGATAGAATAGACACGAATGAATGAAAATTAAAAATTGGAAAAGAAAAGCAACTAATCGAGTAGAATAGAGAAAAATCTTGGGAGAGGTCAGGGTCCTTTAAGGGCTGTAGTACCACTGATGATGATGATGATAGAACACCTATTTGCTGAACATTTCCTTTTCCTCCACTTCTTACATTCTACTGGCGTTATCACATAAACAATATTTGGTTATTATTGTCTGCTACGCAATGGATCTATCGCTTGATTATGGTTTGTATAAAAGTTTCATAGCACATCCCCTAAAGTGGTTGAATTAACAATATACTACAAAATATGTCCATCCTATACGATATTAGCCTAAATAACATACTTCACTTTATTTAAACTAAATTATGTTTACTTTAAGCAAATTACACAAAATAAATTCTAATAATTTTTGAAATTTTATCTGCCACGGAAATGCACTGTGATTGGTGACAGCTCTGGTGATATCACTAGCTAGTAAACTATAGAATATATTACATAAATATATTAAACAAGGATTTCATGACAGATGGTGTACTGTTTTGTTGTGTTTATATGAACTGGCTTACTAGCGTGCTACGTCACACATACCACGTGACAAACATCATTATAGAAAGAATTTTAAACTTTAACATTGATTTTATTGATAATAGTGTAGATTTCTTGGAAATATCAATGTAGTCATAGCCGCCAGGATGTAAAATTTGAATATATTTAATAGACTTGCAAGCTAAAATGGTTTTAAATATAGATCCTCTGTTTACAAAATAAAATTTAAATACTATTTGTGTATATTTAGTTGATCACCTCACCCATTTTAAGGTAGTTCTTTGTACTCAATTTTGACTATGATGATGAAGTCAATTATAAGTCCACTTGCGTAAGATTATTATTTGCCAATTAATAATTGCATTGTTTTATTATAGTTAATAACAAACAGCAGACATTTATAATTGAGGTTAGAGACACCACACCTCCCTCTAATAAACATTTACAAACAAAATACCTTGTTTTCCCCATAATGTTTTTTTTTCACCACACTATTGTGTGTTCCATATTAATGATCCACTCTGAATATTTATTCAATGAAGCGTTTTTAGAAAAAATTAGCCATGTAATTTATGTGATGGAGACAAAGGGCTTAAAAGAGTTTAAATTTTATATTTACTATGAAAGTAATTTCAAACTCATCTACTTGTCAAATGAAAGAAAACGAAAATATTCCAACTGTCATATCGTCTGACGCTGAAACTCTCAATTTAAAAGTAAAAGCTGAAAATTTTTTTTTATCCAAATTAGTAAAAATTTTGCTAATATTATTATTAATTTTACTTTTTTTATCAATAGAGAAAAACTTTTTAATCAATATCGTTCAGTTTTTCTTTGCTTACTTTTATTAAGAATACGATTTCAACATGTTTAAAATAAAACAAAATATCCGACATTTTTCTCTAGTTTTTTTAACCGACTTCAAAAAGGAGGTTCTCATATCGACTGTATGTTTATTTATTTAATGTTTTATTAAATTCTCAGAACTTTCGACTGAGTGAATCGATTTTTGATCATTTTTATTTGAAAGCTGGTGCTTCCGGTGTGATCCTATTTCAATTTGATTCAGATCTGATGACCTTAAGGAGAGGGAGGGGCAAAAACAATTTTTGGTGATATATGTGTTCCCGGACAACTTCGTCGTTTATGAACCGATTTTCAACCTTTTTTGTTGGAAAGTACATATGCCAATGGCGGTACCATGATAAGGATCTGATGTGCCTAAGGAAAGAAAAGGGGCAAAAGCAATTTAAAATTCATCCAAATGAAAAATTTTTAAGGTTGTATACAACACTCAAAAATTAAAATAGAAAATTTTTAAACAAAAAAGAACTGCCTTAAAAAGATTAACTAAAAAGAAAAAAATGATTTTTAAATTTTCCCTTTTGGCGAATTACCTTTAAAAGTCGGTGACAATCGTATTCATAGTTAAAATTTAATTGGTCGGCTTCGACTGAGAAAGGTAATTAAATAATTAAAAATTAATTTTTACTTGTCAGTTCATTTTTTTGAAGGCGTTTTATTTTAAAAATTTGTTTATCATTTATTGCTTGTCTTGTTGTGTATAGTTTTATGTTATTACAATACCGTCTCAATATTTTGAATATTTATTTAAATCAGAAAATTATGATGCTATCATTCATTTGAAACGGAAAATGTGTTTATAAAAAGATAAAGTTCAAAATTTATAAATTTTCTCTACTTGTAACCTCTTATTTAGAATAAATATAAGTTGATTCTGAAAAGACTTCGTAAACAAAGACATTGACTGGACATCAGTCAAATGAGCAGAATAATTTTTTGACTGAAGAATAATGCGGAATGAGCATGTAAATTGGATACCCAGTGAACGTGTATAAATATTTTTGTTTGTATATTTTTACATTATTATATGAAGAACAAGAAAAACTCAACTACAACAATGTTTCGTACGCTATTATTTCACATCATGTTGTTCGTTCTTTTTATTTTCCGGTAAAAACAAGATTTGTCCTTTTTTTCCTCTATTATAAAAGAATAGGTACTTTGTGAATCATACTATTTACTACAGTATGGTAGTTGAAAATAATATTGTAGTGGGGGCATATTACTTTTCTTTTCATATCAGCCTATTTAACAAGAATGATATAAAACCATTTCCCAGCGTTTACATTCCTTGGAAACACAAAAATATTACTTTTTTTTATACCGTTTTAAAATTTTGTTGCAATTCGCCTTTTTTTCTTATTAATCAGAATTTTTTATGCAATTGGAAAATAAATTTTTAAGTTTTTAATCAATTTCCCTAAAATTGTAAAAAATAATAATATTAGATACCTGGATCTAAAAGATATATTAAACTTCAATACATTCTTAAATATATCTAATGGGATAATGTTAGACATAAGTTTTTATTAAACATTACATTGAAAAGATAACAAATTTGGGTCCGGATAGAATCAGAATACTAATAAATGAGCGGTTCAAAAAAGAAAGAGAAACGTTTTAGTTGAGTTGACTGATTGTGCGAACAAAAAAGTTTTATGATATTTTAAATGAAAGCTTTTTTATGCTTCCTGGATGGTGCACTGTTACGACAACAATTTATATACGTATGTGCATATAATACGTATAAGTTTATAGCACCATCACTGCTATGGCTAGCTTAGTTTCATTTGAATTCAACGGATCTCGGTTCGAATCCTACTGAATCCATTAAAAGTTTATTATATTCATCCAATTATTTGCAATTGCAGATTATTTATTTTTATTAACTAATTTTTGTAAAACACATGTGATTGTTCAAGTTTTTATATCTGACCGCACTCCCAATTTCCAACTGTTTTTTTTTCTATTCATTAACAGAAAACTTTTAAAAAACTTTATTTTTCTACAAATTGTAAATTTTATTTTAAACTTAAATTGTCTTTCGAATTCGTTAATTACATGACTACTTACACATTTGCGATGTTAAAATAAATAAAACTCGCTTTAAAATGTGACTTATTTAAGTTTTTTTATATTAAAACTAAAAAAAATTTGAGTAAAAGATATATATAAAAAAAAAAAAAAAATGTTTACTTTAAAAATTCAAATCCTATTTTATCGATCTTAAATCGCTCATAGATTTTAAACGATGCTTTTTAGGAAAAATCATAGAAATTCGAAAGTATTTATTCAAACGTGCGATTAATAAAGTATATAAAATTTTTTCAATCACAAATTTTTTTGTTCGTAATATTCATAGAAAATACTTTGATCCTCTTCGTTCTCAACTTAAAATTTCATTCATCTCTTTAGAAATGCATTGCTCGCCTATAAAATAACAATACACAATGCGAACACTTTACTTTTTCACTCATCAAATCATGTCTTCAAATATCAATCATCCCATATGTAATTTAATATTTTGTAAGAATGAATATTGAAATTTCTGACGGATATAATTTCGAGAAGTAATCAAATTTTGATGAGATCATTGAATTTTGTATATTTTTATTAAAACATTGTATAAATAAAGTAAAGTTACATTGAATAATAATAATTCTGTTTAGAGAACTTACTTGCTTGAAAAGTATTAAATGCCAAAAACAGATGTGTTTTTGTTGTATATATAGATTTGAATACATTAATAAATTGTATGTTTATTTAATTATAATTATTTAGATTATTAATATTACTATTATTATTATTATTACTCAAGTGGGGTTTATATAATTATTCAGTGGCGTATCTTTATTTATTTATATAACTACATTGTAGTTTGAGCGTATAAATAGGTATTCAAAGTCACGGAAGGTCATGAACAGTTTTATTAAGTAAATTTAATCCCCAAACCATTTAATTAAAAATAATTTTAATTTTATACCAAAAACGAATATTAAAAGTTTTAAAACCATCTATATATATAAAAAAAAATCGATGGAAACTTGAATGTCTTGCTTTCCTCTACAACATCCAATTTGAGTGTTTAAAGGTCTTGAGTCACTAAGTGTTCTAAGACCAAAATGAACTTTCTATGTTCATTAGAACATAACATGAGATACATTGAGTGGAGACTATTCCATAAAGAGTTGAATGTCCGCGGCTTGTTCTCCTCTATCTAGTGTAATAGCTCAAATGAAAGATCTTGAGTCACTTAGAGTTCTTATACTTTCAAAACGAACTTCCTATGTTTATTAGAACTGGCGATATTTGAATATAATATTATCACAACACTTAGAGAAAGAAACGCCCTATAAAGAAATGTATATTATATAATTTGGTCTAAGAATACTCAGTGGCTTAATTCCTATCATTAGAGCTATTATACATTCAAATTGGATAAGTTGGAGATTGGTGAGAGCACAACACACACACATCACCTTTTTACGTGATTTGAATAATTAAATAAGATTCCAATTTAAGCTATTAAATAATAATTTGTCTAATTTTTAGCAAGATAAAATTTTAATAATAAATATATGGATTGGGTCTGTTTTTTTCCGCCATTCTGATATTGATGTATCACGTTTTTACAACACTTTTTCAGAAACTTGAAAATACTGAATAAATTTTTGGATTTTTAAAATGATAACTATAAACTTCGACACACAATATCCTTGACGTTTGCTTACTTTTCTCATTAGAACCAGCTTAAAACCGACTGAATTCTGTTTTTTCAATGCTTTGCTCTGACTAAAGGTTTAATAAAAACCGTAATGTAAAATTAAAAATTATTCCTACACGCAACAACTAAGAATAAAACAGCTGAACCAATTTATAATACATTGTTTTAAGCGATACCAATCTGGCCCGTCTAGTTGAGTATATTTTATTTTTCAAGTACTCGCCCCACGCGAAACAACAATGACGATGCTAAAAGTCATTAGATTTTCGTATTTGAGGCTATATCGGTTAAGATATATATAAAAATAATCCCACAACACCAGTTCTCCGCCCTTCTGTATTAAATTATTCTATATTTAACGAAAACGAATTTTCAGAACAAAGATGAATTTATAAAAAAATATAAAATTATCAATCCATTTCAAATTGAAAATAAATAAACCATGGAATTGATTTTACTTCACGTCAATTACCTGAAAAACGTATTACACATTAAATATCTTGCACTTTTAACGATATTAAACGTGTAATACGTTTTATAAAGTTCATTCCACACAATTAACAGCTTATTTCAATGATCTATTTGATATATTTTTATCTTCTTAGCTTAAGTGATTTTATATTTTATCGATTAAGAACGTTCCTAAGAAAATCAGTCTTCTTAGAATCTTTAAAAAAATTTAAATACATATATTTAAAAATATCCTCTAAACGTAGAATTTTTTTCCATACCTTGTGACACTGAATTTTAAAATGATTTATTAAAGATTGCATATTTAACACGTAGGTCCTAGTTTGATCGATGTTGAAGCGAACGTTTTATTAAATGACAAAAGCAATTCTGTTACGATTATCTCAAAAAATTGAAAATCATTAACTTAATGTATGATAGGCCCTAGTTTGATCGATGTTGAAGCGAACGTTTTATTAAATAACAAAAACAATTCTGTTACGATTATCTCAAAAAATTGAAAATCATTAATTTAATGTATGATAATTACTGTACTGATTCACGAACATGATTCACTGCTTAAAAAAGTGTTAAGCTCTAGCAGAGACATTTTGAAATAACAGGAAAAAGTATTAAAATTTGAATTTAAATATGCTCAAAATTAGATGCTTGTTAGGTGTTGCAAAATAAAATGATGTGTTCAAATATTTAATTAAAAAATTGAGCTTGACTCAAATTTGGGAATGACCTTAAAACGAATTCTTCCATAAATTATACTATCATTTATTGATTGAGGAGTCTTAGTCTCTATGTATAAAATGATTTGCACATGATAAATATTTGTGTTATAAGCTGCTCTGCTATTTCGATTAACCTTTCAAAAATTAGGCCACTGCGTTGTTTAGTATTGTCGCTACTTGTGGTAAAGAGATAAAAATGTGATTAAAACTACCACATAACCGCTATTTCATAAAGCAAAACAAATAAACAAGTATATGATATGATTTACTGTTTATTTATTATGTTTTTATCCGTACCGTGTATAGTATATGGAAGGGACTTATTCGCTTGATGCGTCACGAGTCTATAAAATTTGTAATAAAACATTCACATTCTAGAAAATATAATAATTTTTTCAATTTTATGCATATAAATTGTATAGCAAATGTCAAAAAAAAGAAATTGCATTTGTAATTATTTTTAATTGCAAATACAAATAATAACTATTCATTTAAATAAATTTTGAGAAATTTTCTGTAATAAATCATGCACTGTTCACGGACTTTTATATCATTTGATTGATATAGTTTTGCTTTATTTGATACGCGTTGCCCATAGAATTAATAACGAAAAAATGAGACTTCTCAAATATAGCACTTCTGAGGTATGGTCCAAATTTCAAGTATCATCGGGAAATCTATTTAAAAAATCCAGCCTGACAGACATACAAGAAAGCGAGTTAATAAAAACATGTTAAAAACACCGGGCTGTTAGTTTATAGATATAATTATTCAAATAGTAATTATAAGTAATATAAGTAATTAATATTTTACAGTATTATAGAAATTATTATGCAATTTTATATGAAAGGAAATGTTTTTTAATAATATAAGTTCTAAAAAAATGTTTTTGGGTCAAATATAGTTTCTCGTATACGTACATTAAAATATTAAACAGAAAACAGTTTTTTTAATTTCAGATAAATTCAAAGTTCATGCACATAGAGACATAAAAACGTAACTGGAAGAAATAAATGTAAATTTTAAACTGGAAGTTTTGAGAAATCTAGAAAATGAATTATTAATACTATCAAACATAAAGCTAGTAAAAAAAGCTGATTAATAAATAATTATGTTTTTAGCATATATTAATACGTTACATTATTTATCAAAACATATTTTTTCAAGATCACTTTAGTTTTTAAAATATTCTTAATGTTTCTGATAGAACACACTGTGAACTCTAAAACGTAGCGATTATATTTTTGTATTGTTCATTTTGTCAAAGCTAAAGTATTCGAAGAAGACACAGCATCGATTATATTAAAACAATATTCTCGTAAGTGTATAAAAAACGAACATTATTGCTTTTTACAGCTTTTAACACTTTCTTACTATTACAATAATATTCTAAAAGTTATGCAATTCATCTGTAATAAAATTTACACATACAAGTAAGAGGTTTATGTCGAACAATAAGTCTTAGAAAATGCAGATACATTTTCTTATAGGGTTGTATAACAGCGATTTTTGTGTTATTATTAGAAAAAAGGCTTTTTATTCTTGGAAATGAAAATATAAATGCTATCAAAAAAGTGGTGAATTAATTATTTTATTATTTTCAGTGTTAAAATTGTATACTTTTTACATTGCAAAATGTTTGAAAATTTATTTCCTACAAATGTCGTTTCGATTTGCACGGTGCCTAACGTTTTATTATAAAATTAAAATCGTTACGCCAGATCTGCGTATACTAATTGAGTTATAACAATAAAATATTTTCACATGTTTAACAGTTTAAGAATTTAATTAATAAAGACTAAACACGTAAAGCCTATTTCCTTAATATTCTGAATATTTAGGTATCAAATTTAGAAATACAAAATATTTCCAAGAAAACCAGAAAAATTTCCTGGACAAATCATTAATTCATTCGTTAAACCATTTTTTCTACATGAAATTTGAATTCACAAAAAAAAAATTATTTAAGCTATATAATTAATTAGAGAACGTATATTTGGAACATTTAGAATAAATTTAGAAGCTCGTCCGAATACTAATTCGTATATAATTAAAACATGCAAAATGAGAATTGTGTATTTTCTAGAATTAATTATAAACTTACAAGTTTTTTTTTTATTTTTAATTTTCTATGTCTTGTTGATTAAATGTGAAAACTTGTTATTGATAAAAAAGAAACTGGATAATTTAATAATTAAGACAATCTGTTTCAATATAGTAACTACAATGAATGAAATTACTTGTAAATATATAATTATCGTGTTACAACCTTTTATTATTACCTATATCATGTCAATACCTATAAAGGTGTAAACTAATTAATTATATAAACACTTCTAATGCTTTTAATGAATTATATAATAGTAGCGTCTAGCCTGTTAATTACGTATAAAAAATTTTTTTAATCTATTTATTCTACAGAATGATTTGGATACAAACTGCAAATTAGTTCTTTACTCGAATAATGTAAAATATATTAGGATATATTAAATTTAGTCTAAAGTAATAGTAATGCTAGAAAATATTAAAGAGAATGATAAAATTTTTAGCGTTCATGGAATCACTATGTCTGTTTTCATATATCAGTCCTTCGTCCTACTGCTATCAAAATAGCCGAAACATGAAGAGAATTAATGATATTTGGTGACGTATTTTAAACCTAACAAGTGAAGATAACAACTAACAAAATTAATTATTTAGATACTCGATATATGATTGAATTTCATTGTTTGGACTATTTTTAGTGAGCATTCATAAAATACTATAAATATCCAGTCTATACAGTTATATATTACTTGTATAATCATATGGATTAGTTTATTAGCCAAATTTGAGCTTATATTATGGAGAACTCAAACATTTTACGAAAAAATGTTTCAAACAATAATTGTTTGCTAAAAGAAAATATTTTTTCGTAAAATGTTTCAGTTCTCTACAATTTTAGCTGAAATTTAGCTAATAAACACAAACACGCAATAACAATACATATTATTATTTTACATGTATACATATATAACTGTATAGCCTGGATAATTATAGTGTTTTATGAATGCTAATTAAAAATAGTCCAAGCAATAAAATTAAATCACATATCGAGTATCTAAACAATTAACTTTGTTAGTTGTTATTTAAACTTTTCTTCTATCATTTGTCGTTTAAAAATTGGGCTTAGGATCCATTGGATCCAATGGACCGTTTTTGCTCGTTGACGAGCTTAAACTCACTTTTAATGTTTAGAATATATCATCAAAATTCCTATTTGTTTTGGTGTTATCGTGAATGACGGACGGACAACCAGAAATAGATTTATTATGTGTTTCTATGAACATCTATACTAAAATTTTATTTATGCGGTCAATATTAGGTAGCGTTACAAACTTTAGACTAAAATTAATATACTCTTGAGTAAAAAAGATCTTAAGATAGCGAATTAGAAAAATCGGTTTATATAGGTCCTGTGAATTTACGATCAATTTTTTAAACCAATAAAGATACAAGAAAAATTCAAATACAAAAATGTGTCACATGTGTTTTTAGTGTATTTTATTAATGCTACTCAACGATATGTCGGGCGTTAAAAAAATTAACATGATGTTATTTATCTTCACTTATTTTCTTGTTCAACGTTGGAATCATTTTTTGAGTAAAAAAATTTGAATAATTTATTTGTTACAAATTTGAAAATGCATATAACAAAACATCATGTCATGTAATTTAAAGGATAAAAACTTTGTAAACTATTTTTAAACAGATAAAGTATAATTTCAAAATTAGAAAACTAAATTTGCATATGCTCCTTTTGAGATAGCTTCTGCATAAAAACAAGCTGTAAAACATTCATCTTATATTCATCATACATATTTACATAATGGTTTTTATTACATAAACGTGTTCTAAATTGAATATTTTTATGTTTGCTTAGATTTACCTTGATCACTTACTATGAAGATCAATTGGAATGTGAAATATTTTTCAATATTTTTTTGAACACCACATATAACTCATTGGATTTAAAAACGTAACGCCCTGAATCTTCCATGCTTACTTAAAACTCTAATATACACTAATTTTATGGTGTATTTTATAATTTTATACTCGACATACATAACACAGCATAACGATGTAGTATTAAATGTTTTTAAATTAGGTAAAAAAATGAAAATTGGTAAAAGTGTTGTATTTTTGATTCCACAATTATATATACACAACATATTATTAAAAATTAGGTTACAAGTAACAGATTTAATTGATTTGATATCTTCCATATTACTTGGATACTAATGTTTGGACTTTTTAAAATTTAAAATTATTCGGTTACAAAAAATTTATCTCTAGAAACAAAAGAGGATTAAAAACATACGAAGGATTAATTATATAAAGTACATTTTCAAACTCTCTGAGTTAATTGAAGCGCTACAATTTGAGAACCCACTGAATTTAACTAATGCCTGCTTCAGTTATCGGTTCTATAATAAAACATAAATCTATGGGCTTTGAGCTAAACTGTGGCGGCTGCATAGAGCTTAACTAAAGCCTGATCAATGAAAAAAAGCGAAAAACTTTTGGACAATGTACTTTTGCATTTTTTTGTGAAAATTTGTTGATATTTTTCCAGATTAGTTTTTTGTATACTTAATCAATTTTTTAATTATGTTTTTACGTTTTCTTGTGAAAACAGGAAAACTTCAAACCAAAAAGTTCGTTAAAAATTTCTTAGCGAATCAAAAAACTTAATCTATGTATTAGAATTCATAGAGATACAGTAAATAACCAGAATTCATCATTATTATTAAAATATGCATACATTTTTTATTTTTTTTTTTTTTAAATGAAACAAACGATGAAAAATTTTCATAAATTTTCAAATGTTGGTGACATAAATTGTTTTTCTTTCTAATATAGTAAATGTTGATAGTTGACATTTTCACAGAATTGTATTTTCCACAAAAAGTACATACTACATCCTGGCAATGGTATTGACTATATTATTATGTGAATAGCAAAAAAAAACACAACGTAGTTTAACCCTATATCATATATATAGTAAATGTACCGTATATAAAATTTTTCATTGGCATTTACATAATTCTAAAAGACCACACATATTTGTGGAATATTCTATTTTATGGTAATGATTTTTCTTGCATTTTATAAAAATATGAAATAGTTTGCCTCAGTTAATCATAATTGAATAATATTTCCTAAAAATATTGATATTCCACAGGAAGTTTTATTCGAATGGATTATTCTGCGCATGCACGAAATTTACGCACACATAAACTTTTTAAGGTAAAATGTTTCTGGTGCTTCTAAAGTAAAGAATTTTGCATCGAAGATTAGCTTAATCATTGTCTCTAAAACCAAAAAGCTTACGGAAGTAGAAGTTGGAAAAGCTCTAAATAGAGAAAACGAAGCAATTTTTTTGTAGTATAGTTAATCAGTCTTAGGAAAATTAACATCGAAACGAAAAATCTCTAGAGACCAAAACGCAAAGCTCAGAATGTAGTGGCCACTTGGCTGGACCTAAAGTAAAAAGAATCAATGATGAATGCTGCCTTTCTAAGTGAATCAATTTTAATAAATCTTTTTTTCAATATAATGCTGCTATTTGGTTTAGTGCTACAGGAAAACCTCTCTTTTCTAAGATATTTAACGAGCTAGGCGATAATTGGCCGTGCCAGAAGACAATTTGAATATGCTTATACTTATGAAGGGCAACATAATTTGTAATCTATCTTAGAACCGAATATATGTATTTAATTAATTAATAATAATTAATTTACCTGGCTTACTTTTGTTAAATTAACCTGTGTATCCCAACCCAAACGCAGTAAAGTCTTGGATAGTTAGCTTTTACGAATAATTATATCTTTAGAAAATTAAACAGTTATCGGAGTTAACTTTCTAACCAACGAATTATCGTTTAAGAAAGTTAACATTTGAATTAACAGTGTATATAACTATATATAACAGTGTATATAACAGTAACAATTTATATAACTATATAGATATATTACCTTAGAAGCATTAGCCCTTTGGTCAACATATATGTCTTTGAGTTCAACGAACCTCGGTATGAATCCTACATTCTTCCGGGTAGTTGTAGTGAATATTTTTTTAGGCACGCAGGACAGTTTTTGAGATGAGAATAAAATCATTGAACTTGCGACATCTCTGTACATATTACATCCCTATGATTAGCCAAGTCACTTTTGCTTTTGAATTCAACGGACCTTGGCTCGAATCCTTCTGTATTCTATTTTATTTACTATTTAAAATTTGTTCTAAAAAATTATTTACAATTTCTTATCATTTACTAATTTTCAATGAAACAAACATCTAACATGACAATGTAATTAAAAAGAAAAATTTTTAAGCAATTTTTTTACAACATGACGTGATTCTTTTTTCCCATTTTTTTTTTGATACTCTAGATATTGACTCAGTTATTCGTTTCGGTCATATTATAGAGTGGGTATAAAATTTAAACTACCTATTTTAAAGTGTCTTCTTTTGATTCGCATGAAAAAGACATATATAATGCATCATATTATGTTGGTTTTAAATTTAAAAAATGAAGAGAAATTCGTAAAATGCGTGTATTTCATCTAATTTGATAACTTTTGTATTATTCGTAAAAGTTACCCAGCATGAGACTAAAAGCTTTTTCTAATGTACTAAAGCATGTTTTATTGTTATTGATTTTATATTTTTGTTGAAAACAAATCACAGAACGATAAAATGGGTGTTTATTGTTTTTAACTATTAAAGTCATAGCAGGTTACATAAGATACTAGATATAAAGAAATTCATTATACTTAATTCTGACTTAGTCTAGCTAAAACAATTCGGTTCTGGTTAATGATAGGAGTAAATAGTTAGTTTGAGGGAGTAAGAGAAAATTTAATAATATATTTTAAGGATCAAATTTTAATTGACCATTATTATTGTCTGGCTGATAATAAATATGTAAAAGTTGACCAGCCATTATGATGAATAATATCTTTCGCCTATTGGTTAGAGTCTTGAAAATGTGTTTCATTAAATTGTTTTAATGATAATGTGGGATATAAAAATCTCAGTTTGATAAATATTACCAACCTGCTCTGAATTTTATTACAGAATTTTTCTAGGATCGCAATTATACTAGACAGTTTTTTATCAATTTTAATTTTTATTTCAAGTGTTTAACCTTAATGATGTATGGGAGGTGTATAAAAATGCTACGAGATAACAAAAAATACATGTTAGTATTACTTTCATCGATCCATTCTAAATAACCTGTATAAATTACAAATCGATTTACTAAAATCTTAGAAAAAATTACAATTATAAAAATCTGTAATTTTACATATAATCTTATGAAAATTCGTTAGCCGAACATGTTACATTTATTTTTCAACAATTTCATTTTATTGTCATAACGAGTATATAACTTGTGCATAAATTCATGAAAAAATTAATTAGTGCATAAAAAATTCCGACAACACTGTCGTTGGCTGAGACTTATAGTCACTAATAATTATTAGTTTTAACTCATTTTGAAATCGTTTTAATTCGTTTAAATAAACTTTGTGGTATATTATTTTATTCTGCCATCAATACAGATATAATTTAGACGATTTAATAATTTAAATAATTAATATTAAAAACTTAACCAATATTTTTAAAAGTTATAGGTTAAATTTCACAGATTATATATAAAGATCGTATGTTTCCATAAACATAATGTTTTAAAGAGAGCAGAATATATCATCTTTATGATTGTACCAACATTAGAACTATATCATTTATTTACGGTGTTGATTAGATTTCATACGATAAAATAATATAAGATTTTATTTAATTAATGTATAAAAATAAATTTCATTTGTAAAAAAAAAATTAAATCATATTCCGAACTATTGTCGCAGTTTAAAAAATCGAATATTTCTGTTTGAAGTTGAATTCAAGTCTACATGCTGAAACAAAAGTTTTTTATGAATTGTAATAATTTTCTTAAAAATATTATAATGAGTTTGTTGCATACAATTTTTCCACAAGTTGTATCTCCCAAACATCCTTAATACGCATTGCATTTGATGCTATCTATTATAACAATAAAAATAATACTTATTCGAAAGCAAAGCATGATTCATCCTCTAAAAATATTTACGTTACTATTGGTATGCAAAAACGGTTACGCATAGAGTAATAAAAATACAAATTTTGATATATATGTAGCATGTGGTTGACACATAGTTTCTTCAAGTTTTTAGTAATCGAAACATATTTGAATATCACAAAATGCTTACTAAGTATTCGTTTTATTACTATCATAGTAAAATAACTGAACTAAAAAAGTTCCAATTAAGAAACCCAAAAAATATTTTCAACTCCACACATAATTTCTTCATTCACATTAATCTTACCTACATATTTCAAAAATAAAAGAATAATTGTTCATTACTTGGTACTGACATCGAAAGTGTACTCGGATAAGTAAAATTTAGACAGAGTTAAAGTTTCCATTCCTATTATATAAAATGCATTTTCCCAAAATAAATAATACATCTATTAATTTTCACTACTAGTTTATTAAACATACCCGACTACTATAAAACTATACTAAAAGATACTTTACATAATATTACTATTTTGAAGATAGAACGCTTACTGGCTGTAGTGTTGTCTATTTGAATGACTATGTAAACTACCCTTTGTATAATAAATGGCATTGCCAAAATGTAACATGTAACAATAGATAATATATGTATGTATACCCTCCATAACATTTGTGATATTAATCAGAATGTTGAGTGCAGAGTGTTTATGAGAGTGAGTGAGTCATTGGGGAATATACGAACGACCAACAAACAAGAACGTGTCAACAATTTCATTATTTAAAATCAATATTTTAAATTTAAAATAAAATAACTAACAAAGCTAATTGTTGAAATATTTTGAGTACCTCTTTGATTTTATTCTGAAATATTCAATAAAAATCATTAAAAAATAAATTTAATTTAAAAAACAAGATAAAATTATCTTGACATTTGGACTAATTTTTTATGGCTTGTTCTCTAGGTGCTTTATAATTTGACTTATTTCACGGTTTTTTAATATTTAATTTTCATCTCTAATACTAACAAAATGTACACATTACAAAATATATAAAAACTTTATAAACATTAAAGGATAAAGATTTTTATAAGATTTATAACTGGTTTTTTTGAAATGATGCTGTCATGTCGATGGCTGGTGAGATACGAAAGTTCTTCAGCTCTGATTCTTCTTTTTTATCACATTTTTAGAAAATTTTTAACACAATATTTTTGTTTTAATTAAAACTAACCAACACGACAGTTAAGCTGACTAAGTACGGATGTCATATTTATGCATTATATCGATAGATGCAAAAAACGAATTGTAAAAGAGAGAGACGCTACACTAAAATCTACATTGCAAAGGCGGCTATAAATGTTACGATTTGTAAAATTTTTTTGATTTAAATCGAACACATTTTTTTATATGTATTTATTAATAAAATCGTAACACTCGTCAAGACTATATAAATAATTTCATTTTGTCAAAAAATTCATTTGGAATATGAATCTTTTTTTGTGTTAAAATTTTTGAGCAATTTTAAAAACTTGAAAATGCAAAGTTTAAAATTTTAAAACATGTGGGAATTAAAAAATGCAAAGATAAAAATTTTCGTTTATTTCTAGAATAAATATCAGCAAAAATAATGAAATTATAAAAGAGTGTGCTATTCAGGCGATAAATGAAAATTTGGTTTAAAATTTTTAAAAACAATTAAAAAAATAGCTTCGAGAGTGTAATACAGTATGAATCGAGCGTGTTCGAAATAAATTCACTCTCTATAATACAGATATTATCGGGGTTGAGCCTTATTTGTATTTTTATTAAAATTTAAATAATTTTTTTGTTATAGTTCAGAAAATAAAATTTTTCAGTAAATCAATGAACCAAAAGTTTGCTTGTGTTTTTTTTTTTTCAACAAAACGATATAAAAGCATATTGTCAAATAAAATTTTTTAATTAAATAGTACGGAAAACTTATTTTTCAAAAGTTAATTAAAACTGTAGTTCTAATTAAATAGACAAACTTTTTTACCGTATGATTCATAAGAATACAGATATTTCTCTTTGTAATAATCATTTATTTAAAGAGAGATGATAACAATAAACTCCACACTCTGCACTTAAACAAATAATAATGATTAAAAATCCATAAATAACGAAATCAAAACATTATACTAAGAGAAAAAATTATTTTCTTTTGTAAGTGAAATTATTTTAAAAGAATATTTTCTCATATTTTTTTCTAAACTATAAATAAATTAAAAAGTTTACTTTTTATCCGAAGTTATTTCGAGTATTACAATAATAAAAATTAAAAATAAAAAGGAACTTTCGTGAAAGGGCGATCTGGAGTTGTGAAGTGGAAGGGGTGAGTTTTTAAGGGTAAAACACGGTTTATCTCGATTTCCGGCAAATCTACAAGTCATCTGGGAAAAAGTTAAATGGCAAAGTTGTAGGTAATAAAAATATCTACAACTTTTGTATTTAATCTTTTTTCACATAACCTTTAAATTTATGTGAAAAATTAAAACCTTTTTATTTCTATCTTTTACAAAAAAAAATTAACGTAACCATAGAAATAAATGAAAACATTTTGCTGTACAGTGCCCATACTATAATATTATAAAGAGGATACATTTAGTTTTCTTTTGTATGTAACGAATAAACCTTTAAGAAGCTACAATAATCCGATAACATAGACTACTCTTTATTCCTGCATTGTTCCACGGAAACGGAAACAATGCGGTAAAAACCGCGTGACGTTTGCTAGTAATATAAATATGTCGAGTATATAAAAATTAGTTAAAATAACAACACACCTTTCAAATGTACATAAATTCTATATAAATGGTAAAATTCAAAGTGAATTTATCTGAAAATTTGCATGTTAGTTTAAATATTTCAATTAAAATTTGTCTAATTTGTATATTATAAGGCATGTGTAGGTATTTAGGTAATTTTTGTAAATAAATTCATTTTACTTGCGTGGCTTACATATTTACAGTACAAGGTTGATCTACATCAAACATGTTAGTCCATTTAAATTATTAATTTGGCTAATAAAATTCATTCATGCAAATAATTGTATACATACTTTTGTCATTCGCCCTATTTGTCTTCTATCATGTAATTTGTTTAAATTCACTGAAAACAATAATTGTTTTATTAAATACAAGATTTGATAACGGTATAAAATTACGAAATATTCCCAAAAATGTCCCAAAATGTATTGTAATTTCAAGTACGTCATGAAAAAAGAATACAAATTGGGAAGAGGATGTCTTATTTTTAAAATTTTATAATTTGATAAAATCTATTGGATATTAAATACTACAGGGCCTGTAAATTAAAGAATGAAAAAATTAATATAAATTACAGTTCATTGGTGCAGTTTATAGTGTGCTTACGCAAGGCTTCTAACAGCTGTTGGTTTAAATAACATGTAATATTCTATGTATTTCTTTCAATTTTCCAGCACAAGTAACTCAAAAAATACTTATCAAAATGTAAGGAAATTCAGTATGTACAATATTGACGTAAAAAGCTAGTGCACGTGGAAGAGTTTTTCCCAAAAAAAAAAATTCTAAAGAGAAAAGTAAAATTTGACTTTACGTTAAGAAATGGTTTTTAACAAAACTAGGTTTTCATGTCAATATTGTGCATACCAATTTTCATAGCATTTGAAAAATTATTTTTTGAGTTATTTGTTCTGGAAAAAGTGTGTGCCTCTAACAGCTACTGATAAACCTCTTTAAAGAAGCCATCATACAAAATTTAAAACAATGAAACGATATTACCGAGCAAAATGGATGTTTATTTTTTTGAAACAAACAACTTTTGTTTGAAATATTTTTTCATAAAATGTTTGAGTTTCCCACAATTTTAGCTCAAATTTGTAAACACATATAGGTAATAACAATACATATTATTATACATGTATATTTATAGTATTTTATGAATGCTAATTAAAAATAGTACAAACAATGAAATTCAGTCATATGTCGATATCGAAACAATTAACTCTGTTAGTTGTTATGTTTTCTTCACGTGTATATATTATATTATAACGCACTTTCTTTATTTACTAACTCCAGACATAAATTTGATTAATTTTATGTCAATGTTTTAAAGAAAAAAATTCTATTTACAGACAAAAAAGAAGTTTGAAAAAAGTACATCTGAACGTGCTTTGCAATTGTAATAAGATAAATAATATTAACATATTTGAACGCGTATAATAGGTTTACATAGTTGGGCGTCTATACATACACAGTATTAAAAACAAACGCTGAATTGTTTTTATACTCGATATAACATATCATGTGTATATAGAGTATATTATTTTTAGTCTAAGGATTGTAACGGGAGCAAATAACCAAATTTTGATTTACTCTAGAACTAAAAATTGATTTTGAGTTCATGAATAGGTAAAAATTGGTCCATTGGCTCTATTTATCCATGCCCCACTTTTGAACCATAAAATGTAAAAGAAAAATTCAAATATAAAAAATGTTTGTTTTTTTCAAACGTTTATTTGAAAATTTTTTTCGTAAACTGTTCAGATTCGCCTCAATTTTAGGTCAAATTTAGCTCTTAAGCACATAGATAATACATATTATTTTGTATGTAGTTAAATTAGTTCAAACATTGATACTCAATCATAATCAATCATATGTTGATTATCTAAACAATTAACTCTGTTTGTTTCTCATCTTCATTTGTTATTTTGAATTTTTTTTTTTTAATTGTGTATTTAGAGACAATGTGTTTCACTTGATAATTCGATTATATTTTTCTATCAATCTTTGAATATCATTAACTTCTTTTATGGTGCTTCTTAAGTATATGGGAACACAAAAAAGAAGGAAGTACATTACATCTGCACCAAATTGAACTAAAATCACACGAGAAACACCAGATTTACAAAAAAAGAAATGAGTCGTAAAAATCGGTTCATCCAGTCGAAAGATCTGAGATAACAGATAAAATAAAGTAGAATTGAGAACCTCCTTTTTGATGTCGGTTAAAAAATAGTGACTTCCTGATCTTAAATGAATAGACTGAAACTGATTTTAGAATTTATTTGCATTAGAAAATTTAATTTCTAATACAAATATGTGCTTTTTTTATTTTGTATATTTACAATTTAAGAAAACTTTTGATCAAAAAAGTTGTAGTATTATTTTTAATTCGAAAGAAATTATCTGTTACCTGAACATCAATTTAGTCTCGATGGCATCTATAGCTGAAAAGTGGTAGGGGCTAATATTCAAATATTTGATTATATATGTCTATGCACATTTCCGAATTATAAAATACTCTACAAATATATGGCCTGTTTTTTTTTTATTGAAAAAGACAGTTTGGAACTATTAATTTAAAATAATATTTTTACGTTTACTTGAAACTAAAATAATGATTCTTCAGGTTATTAGTTAAATAAATAACGCGTTTATTGTAAATGAACCAAAAGCACTTCTACGTTCTGACAAATCGACTAACTATTGATTTCTATTTAAATTATTGATTTTTAAAGTTTTCTTACTATATTTCCTAACGAATTTCATAAAACAGTTTTTTATGTGGAAAGTATATTTTTCAATTCATGTCTCTTATGCATTGTATTCAATAATGCATGTTATAAACGTGTATTCAATATTGGATATTATAAATATTCAAATTTTGTTTTCGCTGGTCAACTTCGTTAGATTTAAGTTTTCATTTTTTTTTTCGATCTTGAAATATTAGTTGGGACAAACCAAAGAATCAAATTGGAAAAAATGTTCAGTATCTAATTTGGAAAAATAGAAGATCTGAAGTGGCATGCAACCTATTATATTAACACAGAAACTATTATAACATTTCCATTAGGAAGAGTACCCTTTAAATCGAAAAGCAACTGAAAATTTACAAAAAATGAAAATTATAAATTATAGAAATATCATTTTTTGTCATATTAAGGAAAAATTTTTCCAAATCTTACAAATTTTCTATCCAAAGTTTTCTCAAATTTATTATTTATTCTATTTTTATTTTTATTATTCTATTTTTTGTTACAATAAATTATTGAAATTATCACCAACTCTATTGTTGGATTAAAATTAAGAGTCGTAAATATTCCTTCTATTTCGAATCTAGTCAAAATGTGTTTGAAAGTAGAAAGGGAATAGCTTTTTCCCCGTAAAATCACACTTATTTAGGTAATAGGCGAACCCAAAATGTTATGTTACTAATTTATTTGGGTAATAAATAATAAGTTATTTTAAATTTTTAATAAATACTACGTGTATTAAATTTATTAATAAAACTGTAGTTCGGGAGGTAGCGCTGCATTTTTCATGGTGATTTCAGAACGATCAATTTTCGATAGCTTTAGATGGAGATTGCATGGCTACTATATAGCAGAACTTTTTATCCCGCCCGTCCACCGTCTCGGATCCTTCTGACTTTCATAACAGTGTATAACTGCTAATAAACAGATTGAGTCATTTGCAACGCTACCTTCCGGACTACTACTAAAAACTGATGACAGTAATTCTAACAAACAACATTCGAATATAATACGATTGTACTATAAATGGGAATAATTTATATCTGGCGCTACGATGAAATTTAATACTTAAGAACATGGTTTGTGTCGCTCCGTAGGTTAATTTTTGATGTAATTGAGACGAATCCACGACTTCAAAACATGTACTTCCAAAAATCGTTTCCATAGTTGTTTTTTTTTTTTGATACAATATTGATAACTGAATTATAACGTTCATCATTTTTCCCGTTATAAAACGCTTTGAAAGATTTCATAAACGCTTAAGAACTATGACTAAGTTTACAATAAAAGAATTATATGCTTTTAATTATTAATTATTACCAAAATTTTCTTTACTTAAAGTGTACTCTTATTCCAAAATGTACTTGAACCGTATCATCTCATCACTTTATCCCCACTTAACAAATGTATATCCAACCGTTCTTCATCAAGCATAAATTTCGACTACAAAGTAGCCATCATCAGTATGAATTAGCTAATCATAATTACTCTCTGAGGATATTGTAATTTGGTGACGGTTTACAAAATGATTTTTTGGTAAGTGCGCAATTTATACTTTCCAAGTATCTATCAAATTGCTAGGGCAACCAATCAGCATCGATCACATGTTGATGAGTGTTTGTTCAAGGATAATGAAGTGTGTTGAACCACGTGATTTTGACAGTTAAACATCTCAAAAAAAATTAAAATTACAAAATTAAAAATGGAATAAAAGAAATGTTACTTTTGAAAAAATCGGAATTTTGTATAGGTAATTTGTCTAAATTCATTGATTCATTTCTTCAAGTTTTTAAAAATAGCTCTTTTCATATGCTAAGCAAATCATGGTCCTTATAATAGAGTATTAAATTTGAATCATTTATGGTGTGGTTTTATTCCCGCTTAACAGTTACATATTTTTTTTTAGATATACTTATTTACTTATTTTATTTTATTTTTTTTACATGTATTTCAATGTTAATATTTATTTATTGTCTATTGTTTTCCTTAACTAAAATATTATTACAGACGTATACGGGATCTATATTGGTGGCCGTTAACCCATACAAAGATATTGATATTTATTCATCGGTAAGTAAAAAATATTATTTATTTATTAATTATAATTTTAATGTTAAATATTATTAATTTAGTATAATGTATAGGTAAAAAATATTTATTATTTAACAACGACAACATGATTAAAAAAAAAAAAAGAATTTTCGGATCATTACAGTAATAGAGCAAGACCTAGAGATTGGAAAGAAATAAACACTTTCAATCATTTATTATCTATGAAAAAGTATAAACGTGAAGAGTTAAATTGCATGAAAATATAACTCTTCACGAATACATAAAGAAAAACAAATATCGTGGAAGTCGGGACAACATATTATAAATGGGATTTATGTGTATTTTCGATTTTTAGTCGTTTATAGCATTTTTCGGCACATTTCGAAGAGTTCAAAAGTGTTTTTATTGTTGTACAATATATATAAAACAATAGTTAAAATAGCTCCATACCTTATAACCCATTTAAAAAGGAAGGGGAGATCCTAAAATAAATGGTTCGGTACCATCCGGATTCTTAATATTAACGCTATTTTTCAGGATATTTGGGAGATACAATTGGCGCAAAAATTTATGAAATGAACTCATTATTTCATTGGACAATTATAGTTATATAAAAATTAAAGAATGTTCCAATTTAATTTCATTAAATATTAGACTCCTTAAAGTATAATAATTTTTTTTGTTTTCAACACCTTTTTTATCATTTATAAATGATATCAATATTTTAAATCTTTTATAAAAAAAAAAAAACTTTTTTCTCAGCATTTAATCTTGAATTCAACTTCAAGCTATGGTTAAATTTTAAATTATTCTATCACATGAAATCTAGCCAACGCCGTAAAATAGTTACATAATTATTATGTTGATACTAATCGTCAAAGATGATATATTGCGCTGTCTTTAATACATATTTTTTGTGATAACATACGTTCTTTATATATAAGCTGTCAAATTGAAGCCATAACAAATATTGATTAAGGTTTTTAAATTAATTATTAAAATTATTAAAATGTATTGAATAAAATAATATTCCACAAAGTTTATTTAACAGACCTACTATCACAATTGTTAGTGACTATAGGTCTCAGCTGACGACATTGTTGCCGGATTTTTTTATACACTAATTAATTGTTCCATTAAAAACATTATCAACCAGTTTAAAAGTTTTTTTTTCGAAAACCGTTTAGTGAATTTGAATAAATTTATGGTCAATTAGTTCTCAAGGGTACAAGCTACTTATTATAGAAGTTTGAATTTCCTGATAGGTTTTTTTTCAGTTAATAAACAAAAATTTAATCTGTTCGGCTAACGAATTAAGACTAAGATAACTAAGCTTTAACAGTATTGAATCGGTTTGAAATTTATACAGGTTATTTAAAACAGAACGTTCTACTAAATATTCTTTGTATTTTAATATATCTCCCAAACATCATTCCATTGACAGAATTCAAAGCTTCATTTTTGCACACTCAAAGATTTCTTGGTCCTGCTTTAGAAAGTAGAGGGTCAAAAGGATTTAAAACCTATAAAATATTTTTTTTTAATTGCTGGAAATTTATCTTTGCTACTAGTTTACCCAACCTAATTGGGTCCGTAGATCTTTGCAAATCAATATGAATATCAGCATCCTTGTTAAATTCCACTACTATAAAATATTTCTATGCAAATGAATAATATAATTTTAATTAAATAAAATTGATAATAGTTTGATGTATTTACTTCAATATCACTCCTTCTTCAGTATCTTGTGTTTGTCAGATGTTATTAAGTTTATTGAATTACAATGTAAATAGACACAAAATATGATATCAGAAGACATGAACTTGTGTTTTAAACATTAGTTGTACATAAAATAATATAAACTATGTAAACATTTATTGTTGCTGGTGTACCATGATCAACTTACCGCAGTTATATAAATAGACGGTTTTGGCGACGTACAGTTGAATTTTTCTTAAGACAATGAAAAAAAAAAATTAAATAAGTTAAACATAAGATAAACATCATAAACCTGGATAGAAAAAAACAGCAAATGGATATAAACTTCAGGTTAATATTGGATGCGGAGAATACTCTGAAAGTTCAAATGTTAGTTAATTATTATTATCAGTAAACATTGATGAAGTGATCATTTGCCTGTTTGATGATAGAACCAAGCACAGAATAAATATTATCTGCTGTGGATGAACTCTCAAATATGAATACATCGGTTGAAATGACTTTTGGACACAAGCATTTAATAATAGTAATTTTTTTATAACACACTGACCAAGAGGTAATCAGTGAACATTGCATGAGAAACATTTCAAAACTTAAACAATGATATGAAAAGAAAGACACGTTTTCTGTTATTTAGACTAGATCTTGTTAAGCGAAGATTGAACAATTTAGATCAGCAGGTTTTTGTCAATTCTCAGATTTGTAATTTAATATTGATATTAATATCCCATATATTGATCAAGGCATAAAGTCAATATATAATAATCCAAAACACCAAAATTTGAACTACTCTTTATATATTTTCCTTCAAATAATGGTAAAGTATCCTAAATCTTTGAATCGTATGTTCAGATTTCATTGTATGCTTGTTTCGAAGCTTTTAAAAGCTGCCTGTATACAATTAAATAAAAATGAACAAAATTCAAAAAGACGCCATAATATCTAATTAAAGACTGTAATTAATTGGTGCGGCGGACTGAGGTAGTACAACATTCTATCTCGGAAGACATATGTTTGAAACATGTATTCGTAATCTGTCAAACTAATAATATACAGAATATTAGGCATATGCTTCCCCTCAACCACTGTTCTAGCATTGACAGAATCTTGCTATGAAAAAATAAAGCCAATTTATATTGTTTTATATTAATTTTTTTTTTTCAAAAACGACTTTTTACATAAAAAAAATTGTACAATCGTTTTCTTTTATAGCACAATTAAAACCATAGTTCAGCCGTGGTGCAGTTCGAATGTGAGGGATAGAAATTCAAAGAACCCAGGGTTCAAGCCTCGATCCTTCCACTAAGCCAATATATAATAACCCAAAATAACAAAATTAAACATAACCTTTTCATATTTTCTTTAAAATATGTTAAATTATCCTAAATATTTGAATCGCTTCTTTAGCTTCTTTCGAATCATTCCATTACATAGAATGATTATAAAAATAAGTTAGTGAGTGATGCCAATATTGATCCTTCTACAAACTTTTAACATGGTACTTCATAACAATATAACACACAACCTGTGGTTATAATTAGGTTTTCCCATTGTGTCTATCTTCAGAGTGTTTTAGTATATTTGCAGTAAAAATATTCTATAATCAAATTTGTTCCTATAAATTTCAAAGCAAACAAACTAACACTTTTAATTTATTTTAGTCTGAGTGTAGTAAATTTACTCTAAATCTTGTAGCGATTGAAAATATTGAAGACACCAACAACTTATTGGTATAACGTAAGACAGTAACATAACGAGGTCGAATTACTTAAGTAGTCTCGTTTCATCTGTCCGTCTACCCGTTATCACAAAAACGAAACGAAATAAGATATTCTAGACTCTAGACCAAAAAAGTTAGTTTCACTTCGTTAATGAGCACAATCGGTCATGAGATTCTCTTGGATCCATGACCCATCTTGAAGTATAAAAACTCTCAGTTTAAACTAAATTCTTCGTAGTTGTGGTCCATATGTTTTGTATTTAAACAATTAACGCTGTTAGTTTTTATCTTTTGATTTTTATGTTATACACAAGCTGTAATTATCCTTTAATCCTTCCCTATTAAAGTTTAATTTAGCACATTTATATGTGTATAATATGTTTATACTGTGTTAGGCCTTAAACCAATTCGTCCTTTTAAATAGTTAAATGCAAAACTGTACTTTTTTTACTACTTTTTTTTCTCCTCAAGCTCAGCGTATATAAAAACAAAATACTTAAATCCAAAAGCTTTATAAAGCTATGGTGAGCTTTGACTGGAAATTGTGACGTAACAATAATACAGAATTTATTATATGAAAAATTTCATTCCATTCATAAACTCGATTGCCAATATATGAATGATGAATTATTTCTTGTTAAAATCATTATGAAGTCTTTGATGTTGATGTTCAGTTCAATAATATTTAAATTAATATTTTATTTTTTATTATGTATTCATTTTAATAACAGGGTTTTCTGGCAATTTTTATGAATTACGTCACATTTAATAATATATGGTGCGAATCTCTCAAAGGACCTCCGTTTACACTATGAATATATTGATTTCAAAAAACCATATTCAAAATATTTCTTTCAGATTTGTTTCTTAAAACTTATTTCGTTCTATTTCACTATCTTCTCACATAAATCTCATACCAAATATCTCACATAATCTCAATAGGATAAGTGTTTTTTTTCCATGTTACTTGATTAAACCTAAATACAAAAAGAAAAGCTTTAGTGCTTTTACAAAATATCCAGAATCACTCATAATCATGTACACAGTTATTCCATGTCATGTCAACATAATTACTTTAAACTAAACTCAATATGTATAGTTTCAATTTGAAATGAATGAGTTACTCAAATGTAGTATAAGTCCACCAAGTGTATTCGATACAGATTTCATAAATTTAATATAATTAAAAATATAATAACACTACACTAACATCATGTCACGAATTATGGCTTAAAACAATATAAGAGCTCAGATACAGTTCTTTGTTTATGCAAATGGTAAAGTAATTACAATGAAAAGTGGAAAATCAGCAGAAGAAATATATTTTGAACCCATTAAGGCTCCACATTTATATTTTACTATATGATTCACAACAGACAATGCTAATTATCTATACAAACATTTTGAATATTTTAATTGATTACTTCTACAAAAATGGAATGAAAATATAAATATGGAATGCCCAAAAAAATTTTCCACAAATATCATTTATATATATATATATATATATATATATATATATATATATATATATATATATATATATATATATATATATATAACCAAGAGGGGGAAATGCATAAAACTGCACTGGCCGGGAAGTCACCTTTCCAGGGGACTTTCGGCACGGTGCGGGGCTCGGACCAGAACAAGTCTAGAACATACCCGCTAAAATCCTTAACTCTTGAGGATACTCCATTGTACCCCGCACGGATCCGCCGTAAAGCATTACTTCGTCCGGGGAGGACTGGCTAACTATTGCCTATTTAATTATTGCCTTCATCATCTTGGCCGCTGCATCGGCCACTGCTTTCCAAATTTTCTCACAGTGGACCATCAGGCCGTCGAGGTTTTCTGGTGTACCCTGGCAATGGAGAACAGCATTTAGTTCCACTCTCATTGCAGCGAAACGGGGGCACGAGATGAAAATGTGCTCCGCCGTTTCCTCTTCGTGTGGACTACTTGGACATAGTGGATCGAAGTCTGCAGAGGTAGGCTCGGAAGTTGCCATGTCCGGTAGGCAACTGTGTGACATACAAGTCCACTTCTCTATGTTCTCTGTTGAACCATGTCGCGATGTCTGGAATTAGGCGATACATCCATCTTCCTTTCGGTGATGATTTAAATTACCTCTTCATGGTTCCATATATATAGAGGTAAAAATAATCAACAAAATCTTCTGTGTAGATCGTTAACACATATTTCATTTCCTGTGTGTGTAATTTTAAAATATAAATATTAGTTAACCACGCATAGATGAGTTCGTTTATCAACAACAAATATTTATCAATCAACAAGACTATAGTAAATATTACACCAAATTTAGCTGCCTATGCATTTTAGATATTTTTTGATGAATCAGCAGGACTTCAGCAACATTTTGCTATACTAAGATTATTAATACATTTAGCATGTAGATGTTGATTTCTTTTTCGAATTGATAAGTCCATAAACTGGATAACTCGATTGTTTTCTTTTTCGACTTTAAACTGTATTTTTGGATTAAACAAGTTTATGAAGTTGACACAAAAATCCAGCTGTCGAAAAGAATCATCAAAACAAATCAGAATATCATCGATGTAATGGTATCAGATCTTAATAATATGTATGTTCTTTTTATTCCTGACAATTCACCATAGAGTCCTAAAAACTCTTAAGAATTGTATAAAAAAAACTGCTCTAGGCCAACATTTTAAAGTCTATGTGGCGTTAGTGTTTTTAGTTTAGAAATAAACGTTACATAACCTTGTTATTTTAAATTTAAAAAACAAAAAGAATTCAAAAGAGCATAGAACTGTCGAATTATATATTCAACAAATGCATACAAAGTATATGCATTAAAAAAGTACGATTCAAGTTACCTAAAAATATAATATATAAGTTTTTTTTCAATATAATTATAAAAGCATCCGTTGTCAGTTTTATTATTGTTCAACACTTTTAATATAAAATAGGTATAATAAAATATAATAAATAGCAGGTAATTAGTATGACAGGAACGTTCTCATATTAGTAGTGTGGTTTGTGCTTTATAAGTCTCTCTTCACTAACGCCATGAATATTTCATAATATAACAAATAAATGTTCATAATTTTAGATACTTGCGTATAGATGTGTCGGTTTATTTCTTTCTGTTATTATCATATTTATTTGAAATGAAAATTAATTTAAATAATAATTTATTTCAAATATTATACCTATTGATTTTTATGTTTTCAAAAACATAAAAATTTCTTTCCATCCGACATATACAAGGATAGCAATATATTAATGGTGGATATAAGTCGCGATTCGCTTAAAAATACAACGATAATGCACAAAATGAATGCATAATTTTTGTTTAAAATCCTTAAAGATGATATAATTTGCTGAAAATTAGTATCTATAGGTTTTTGAGGTCGCTGATTTAATAAAAATGAGTTTTTATTACTCTTAATTTCTTATATAAAATGCACAGAATTATGCATTTATTGATGAATTTTTAACGATATGGCGCTCGCGTTTAGGGAAATAGCGATCCAAGATTCGAAGCAAATTTCACAAAGAGTGTGATAGAAACCCAATCAGAGTGCATGGGTATATTTTGTTTTCTTCAGTCTAGTTTAAAGAGTTAAAAACGGTATTTCAATGATTTTTGCATATAAGTTTCATAGCTTTTTCCAAAGTTGTTATGTTCAATTTCATCCTTTCGGTATTGCGTCTTTATTTTACCTTGTGTATAAAAAAAATAAATAATAAATTCAAATCTGTAATGAGCTTAAAACGAAAGTATGTTGAGAACAATCAGATGACCGCCATTAGACGATTTTGTGTCAACATGTACAAAATAATATAATTTAAAAATATGAAAATTGTACATAACTGTTTTTCTGATATTCAAATATTGTTGTATAATAAAACATAAATTAAAAAAAAAAAATTATAAAATTCATAATTAATGTTGTAAATTTTTATATTAAAACCCGCAAAAAACAATTAAGCACCACTATCGAATGTGTAGCAGTAACTAAACAGGCATTTGCTCGCAAGCTAAATAGTGTACTACTCTAGCACTACTAACTCTTTTCATTTTAAAGTAATGATGCTGACCGCCCTTGTACACTAACCATAACAACACCATTCTCCCCTATTGAAACTGCAAAATTTTTTGTTATTTCTATAAAAGAATTTATTTACATTAATTTTTTTCTATATTGAGGAGAAATTTTCGATATGCCCTTTATAAAAATAAATTTTATTTCCTCTGGATAAAAATAGCGAAATTTACCTACTACAATATAATAAATTCAACATAATACACTCAGAACAATAAAGTTCGATGTTAATCGATATTTATTTATATCTTAGTTTGTAGTCAATTGAAAATTGAACAGATAATTTTCCATCGAATACACTAATCGTACGTACGGTCGTATAAAATTAAATGAGCTATAAATGCATAACTTTATCTTTTCTACCATTAACTTATCATCATGTAGAAATTCTGTATGATTTCCTTTTATCGTTGAAAATGTATATTAGATAATAAAATGTCTACGAAGTGTAGTTTACATAAAACAGATCACACAAACCAAACCGATCAACGTTCTATTTATTCACCCTTCTTATTGTATTTTGTATTCAATGTTAATTTTCTTACGAAAAAGAGACGTGCTTTAACACCAGGGAATTATCCTATTTAATTAACTTTAGTTTAATTCGCATAAATATGATGATTCGAGAAATGGTATTGATAATGAATACACAGTGCAATTTTTTTTTTTTTTAAATTAAAATTTTGAATGAAGTAAACTTTCTTAAAATATGTTTCAAATTGCACATACAAAAACCCTGAAATACCCTTCAGAATCCTATTATTTATTATACGCGGTAAATGGATTTAAATTCGCGTGTAACGTTACATCGTAAGGCAACTTTGACGTATACCGGCAAAACTTTGTGTGGACGTGAATGTGTAACACCGACGTGCAACAAAAGTTGATACACGACGATGTTACATCGCGTCTCACAAATTGTCGGTAAATTTGAATTGCATCAATGGATGTTGCCCAGTTGAGTTATGAATAGTGTGGACTTAATAACGTAAATAAAACATATTATTTATTTTTAACAATGGTTATTTGTATTGATATTCATTTTTAAAGTTTGAAAATGCTTTATGTAAAAAATCATCTAAAAACATTTAGATTCCAAAAAATATACCCCTCAATTTACTGTTTTCTATGGACAAACATGTAATGGAACATATTGCACATCCTACACAACTGCTACTGCATTATCGACTCATTTATTATCCCCAAGTTTTAATTCATTACGGGCATACCTCTAAATAATAACCTAACGATCATATGGGATCCAACAGACTCCATGTAGAAAAACTGTTTTTTTTGAGTAATTATATTAATTAAAAAAACAATAAGAAAAAAAATCAAAAACGCAAAATTTGACAATTTTTATACAAGAATCGGGTAAATTTCGGGAAACTAATAATGCGCTTATAAATGATATTTTTAAGACACGAATTCTTGAAACAATCATTTGTCAACGAATTCTTTTTTGAATGGGTAATTCTTTTTTCGTAGAGTAAATACATACTGCCTACTTTTAATAGACTAACGTAATGCAAAAATCCAGCGAACGATGATAATTTGGCAGGAATTAGACGCAAATTCAAGTCGAACATTAAATTGCTGTGTAATAAATTTTTGAAAAGTTAAAAGTAATCACTAAATTATTTTTCGCTACACCTCAGTAAATATGATTTATAATGCTTTCCAATCATTAATCCTTTATCATTCAGTATTAATGTATTTTCTTGTCTATGATGCGATATTATTATCATTTTATATCCCGATATCCCCTACGATAATATTCCCCTAATATGTTCACCAATACGATTCAGAATTACTCACAATTTATATTTATTAATGTATCGAAATGCTCACAAAGGTGGTATAGAATTTTCATGAATGAACAAATCGTCATCGTTGTAAAATAATTGATTTTCTTTAACTACTAGTTCTCTTTTACTATACGTTTGTTGTTTGTGATACAGAGTGTTTAACAATTATGTTTCCACAATAATATATTATTCATAAAAATAAATAAATCGTTCGGCAATGTTGATTTCGAAAAAGTGATCAGAACGATGTATTGAAATTGGTTTACGTTTATGTACTCAAATAACAAAAAATAAAAGGCTGTTTACTCAGTATCAGGAGACAAACAGTGTCCAAAATATAAGATGCAATTGCTTTCTAATAAAAAATAATTTTGAATGGTTTTTATTAAAAATTTTTCCATTTCCTAAACGATGTATCAAAAATTATAATCTCGATTAAACTAGTTTATAAGATGATGATTTATAGATAAAGCTTAGGCTAGGTGCTATAATTTTTAAGTTGATTTGTATTGTTATTATGATTAAGACTAATTAATTTGAAAAAATTAATCAAATATTTCAATGATACGTCTCATTAATCGTCTACTTTGTTCAAAACTCATTTTAAATAAGCAAATTTTTATAAAGCTGACATCTCAGAAATAGTGAAGTTACGTGAAAAAAGTCGGAAGACAAAAATAGTTTAGAATTGTCCAAAAAACAAGATGTGGTGGCTTTTAAATAAAATATTTTATCAAAATCGCACAATAATCGCGTCAATATCAAATATTCATCAAAGTTACCCTTTCGTTTTTCTCAAATACTTGTATCTCAAAAACAGTGATGAAGCCCAAAATATAAGATTTAATAGTTGTTTCCTCAAACTTAATGATTTTTAGTTTTAAAAAATTTGTCGAAATTTAAAAATAGCGACATTTTGCTTATTCTATCTAAACCACCACTGAAGTAATCAAGTAATATTCTTTAAATTTGTCAATTCCCTTTTCTTCAATTATCATGTGAAAAAACCACACTGAAGTAATGAATTAATATTCCTTCTATATAGAACTTAATCCGTATTCATGTGCGTAAAATAAAAATAGTTTTTAAAGTGATAAAATATAGTTTGAAAAATTAATTAATAAAATGACTAAGCAAAATACTCCCCAAGAACATTTTGACAAATTCATTTATTTTTTTTTCATAATGTATAATTTTTCTTGAAAATCCGATGTCTGAAAGCAAATATATTTTACAACCTGAAAATTAAATCAAATTAACAAAATTAAAAATCATATTATGGAGACTGCAGCCATGTAAATAACCATTTTAGTGACGTAATATTGGTTTATAATATTGGGAACACTGGTAAAACAATACATTGATAAAAAACATAACCAACCAATTTCAAATCGTGGTAGTCCAGTGTGTAAGATCACGTGATATAAGGATAAATATATCGAATGTTAACTTTATAGATAATAAATGAATCATGTGCTTTTATGATACTCAAATTTAGAATATTTAAGAATATTTCTATATAAATTTTAATTTTTACAAAATTTCATGTTTATTATTCACTACCGAAAGTACCCTATTGTTTGACAATATCAACGGAACAAAATTATTGCAAACATGAATGTATAAAATAAGAAGAAGTTAAAAGAAATGGTGTCACTTTTTCTTCACCTCTCGTAATGTGGTTCGGTCTCTTTTTCAGACATTGTAAATCAGTCTAATGATACAGGTTTTAATTACTATAATGCATCAAAATCCCTATTATACGAAAAATTTTCAACGTGTATCTTATTTAATACAACAATATGTTCCCTCATAAATATGAAATTAGGTTATAAGTCAGTTCAACAATAAAATGTCATAATAAGGGTAGCTAGCCAGCCAGCTATTCATTTCCACAAATTTTTCAATATATGTAATTATTTAAAGTGAACAAATATCAGGTATCATATACAGGCACACGAAATGGCTAAAAGTCAACAATAGGACAAAAACTTTTACTGAAATATGTCATATTTCACATATAATAATAATATAATAACACATATATAAGATTCTTTCCATTTACAATAAATTTCAGGGTAAATGGAAAATACGTCATATTTCATCTCGAATATTATAATTGAGTTGAACATGAACTGATCAACCCTTCTTGAACACATTTTCAATATACACATCGTCGAATTACGGATCATTTGATCAATGATATTGTATACTACTAATATAGTATCCCATAAAGATCGCATTTAGTAGGAAAGTCGTTATAAAGTTATAAAAGTTTTCGTTGATCTAAAACAGAGTTTTTGTAAGCTCAACGTTTGTATCTGAGTGTCTGTCAAGGGCAACGTAAACAGATGAACCGATATTCATTTAGTTTTATTTTGTTGGAATAATGATTTTATCGAGAATGGTTTTAGCTATGATTCAAAAAAATTGTATCCAAAAGTTTTACACAGTTACCAGCTCAGTGGCTAAGTGAGTAAAGACAATAATACCATAACCCATTTGGCTCTTAGGCTGGTGGTTCGAATCCAGGAGGAGGTAATTTATTAATTATAATAATAACAAAATATGAAAGAGGCGGTTAATTGACCACACTGTCGTCGCTTAAACAGCTTCACCAACGCCATAATAACAATATGATTATCACCTTGTGCTAGTGAGTATCTTTGCCTTCAGATGATGGATTGTTTTAAAGGAAGGTACAGAGGTCTAATACGACTAGGTATAATCGATGAAGTTGCTGCGGGTCCCCTCTTAATATCTTCTACAAAGATAGTTTCTTAAATTTTTTAAATTTTTTTCCTAGAATTTTTTGTATTTACCAAAGAAACCGAATGATTCCTAACCGAGAGATTTATGCTAAGATTTGAGCACCAAAATAGCAAAAATATAAGTCACTCAGTTCCATAGACTACAAAAATGCGATTATTTCTTGAAATATATTGGAATACTATTATGAAACACTCCATCTATGACTTTTATGTCTAGAGCGTGTAATCATTTTGTAATTTTAAATAGTTCTTAATTTTACGGGTAGAGTCTTTCTTAGCATGAATGTCCAATAACTCACGAATAATGAAACTTTTATACATAAGTAGCTTCGTTCAGTAGTTGACCTAATTCACGGTGACACCCTATTCTTATTAAGAATTAAATAAAGACTTCACATCTTTATTGTATTGGGTTTATGAGTTTATGGTAGACAGAATAATAATAATTTTTGAAAATTTGTTATTACGAAGTCCTTGAAGGTCCAATGTGATGATAAAAGTGCATAGCAAATTTCATAAAAATCCGAAAACACGTTCGAAAGCTTTAACCAAACAAACATTGATACATATATTACAAATCATATGCAAAATTGACAATTTGTACCATATAACCATTTGTACCAAATAAGTTATTATTTCGGCTGAATATTTATTATTTCGGCTGAAATTATTGTCTAAAATTTTATACCGAATATCATATTTTTCGATTTTTGTTACAAGAGCTCCCAGTTTAATATATATTTTTTTAATTTTCATGTAAATTATTTGTAATGCGAATTTTTGATGGAGTATCAATTCCCGCACACATCAATGGTGGTAGATCATTCAACTGAGATTTGGTTGTAAAAGGAAAGTGAATATGATGGAGTATCAAATACTTACTACCCCCTCCCCTGTCTTAATAATGTGTTTGAGCAGTAAAAGTACTCAGCAGTAGATTGCACCAAACAAAATATTGTCCGTTCATTCATAGATAGAAAAACATTAGATAGAATGCAGAGAATAGGAATGAGGGGCGTAGCCTCTATATATATTATTATGTAGGCTGCACGGCTGCCTCTTGCTCACATAGAATGCTAGTGTATATTAAAGGCTATGTATTGATCGAGAGCGTCCCGACGGCTGACGCATGGATGGCGTGCATTTTATGTACGTTCCTGTGCTGTACCCTGATATCATAGTGTACCACATACGTATATACACAACATTAACTAGTTCATTTCCACAGGGTGTTCTCTTTTAAAAATAAATCCTGGTAAACAATCACAGTACAAATAGATTATTTAATGCTTTTGTACCATAAGAATATACACAAGACGCTTGTATTAAACATTTTGAATTTTTTATATTGTTTTTTCTATACATGTCTTCTTAGGATAGTTATTGTGTTGGACAAGCTTGGTAACGATAGCTAAGATAAGATACTTTGTACTTTTGTGGTGGAAATAAATGGGGCTCATTTGATGGAAAACAATTTTCGATTTTCTTTTATTTACGGATACCTTTTGTGCACATCTTTATATTATGCTCTTTCCTGTTGGAATCCACACCTATTAAATAATTTTTTCAATATTTTGCTACCTAGTCATACCTTTTATGAAATATTAAGTTTCCTTAAAAAAAATTCTATTCTAATCCGATTAAAAATAATTTTTTATCCAAATTAAATTTCGTGCCCACTTGCCTGTCAATCTCCCGATTGACCTACACCTCTTTCAAAATTATTTAGACTAACGTTCAAAACTTCTCTTCTCTAGCTTGCGCACATCTATTTTTTTTGCTCTTGGAATTGGAAACGTATAGATATGTCAAAATTCAGGATTCATTAAATCGGTCCCATTTGAAGCACTTCTATTGAGAAGTTAATCAACCTTTAAACTGGAATTTTATTAAACTAGTTTTTTAAGAACTCAACGAATAGTTTCGTTTTTAAATTTTTTACAAAAACTTCCAAGAATCTCCTTTCAAATTCGACGTTAACAAATCAATTTTAAAAATATGATGAGTAAAGAAAGGAAATCATACATAAAAGTGTTTATTTTAAGATTGTTTTTGACTTTTTAGTTCATTTCTTCAAATCTGCTTTACTTTTGAGAGTTTTTTATTTACAAGAATTAAAAATTGGTTTTGGTCCATCACTAAAAAAATCATCAAAATAGTTAACTTTCATTTCATTTCTGAAGAAATATTGTGTATACTTAAATTTTCCTTGTCCAGAACCAGGACAAACTACTTGAATAAGAATACTATATTTAGACTGAGATCCACCCGTACATCCGTTACTATCGCAACACTTCGTACATTTTTTTATTTCCATTTGGTATGTTCCGAAATAGAATCTAGCATACTCTAGCCATTACTGTGACGTCATGAATCGACGCCATACTGATGAATCGTTCCGAAATAGAGTTGCGTATAAATGTGTTTATCTCATCAGTACAATATAGCATTCATGACGTCATAAGCAATGGCCAGTACACTGGATTCTATTTCGGAACACACATACTATATGCATGCAACGAGCTACTATATTTTTATAGCTCAACTGTATCATAAACAATCAGTAACCGCGGTCTAGTCACTGACACTGTTCGTAGGGAAAATATCATCAGTCAGCTGTTCAACTTATTATATGTATCTTGGTAATATTTACCATTATACTAATTAGACTAGGGTAGAAGCCTTTAAAAATGGTAAAAAGTGAAAAATTATAGTAGGATGAAACCCATTGGAAACGGAACAGAAAAGTAACAATAATGAAAGGAAAAATAATTTACAGGCGATCTGAGGAGGCAAACTAAAAGGCCTATAGAAAAAAGTTAAATGGCAAAGCCATTGAGATTATGTGAAACACTTTTTTCACATAACCTCAAAATTTTTCGATTAATTTCGAAAATTAGAGAGCTTTTTCAATATTTATTCTAAATAAGGTGAAAAAATAAATATTTTAAATAAAAAAATTACAGAGTATTTGAAACATAAAAAGATGAGTTTGTATAAAATTGCAAATATAAATAAATTATATTATAATTTAAAAAAAATTTCTTTTTGTAAAAGATAGAAATAAAAAAGTTATTTCAATTTTTCACATAAATTTTGAGATTAGTTATAGTTATAAACTGTGTTTTACCCTTAAAAACTCACTCCCCTCCATTTGTCGACCACAGATCGCCCGTAAATTATTTTTCCTTTATTTTTTGTTATATTCTCTTCCGTTTCCAATAGGTTTTATCCTACTATAATTTTTTTTGCTTCAAAATTATCGACCCTGGTCTAAATAACATATTATAAGCTATCGTCATGGCACTGCTACTATGATATTATGTAGGCGAAGAATGATTTCATAAATATCGAGCATAGGTTTGTTTATTACCTAGAATCTAGATATATATTAAATTCGAGGAACATTATTAGAGATGTATTGTCCCGGTTCCAAGTAATTGTATTAACATTGCTTACACAGTATTTGAATAATAATATGCTGCCATATTATGCCAATAATTTACATCGAAAAGATTTCGAAGCTGTTATTACTGTTCTAACTAATAGATACTGAAAGTGTACTTGTAGAGTTTTTTAAATTTTCCATTTAAATCGATAGAAGATAAAAACAAAATAAGCTCGATGATAAACTGTCACCGAGTTTGACGTTTAGAACATTCACTGCAAACACCAGGAACTCTTACGTCGATCTCGTATTCGTGTTTAGCTACCTCAAAGCTCCCGTGTAACTGGTTTGAGCCAATTATATGATAAACTGCCTTGATACTTCAGAGGAAAACGTTTAGAACACCCACTTACGCACCAGGTACTCCTTTGTCGATTATTCTTATTCGTGCTCAGGAGCCCCGCAAACCCCTGTGTAACAACATTGAACTCCTTTGAACTATTATTTACAATTTGAGATTTTCACGAATCGAACACATCAAACCGCATTAAAATGTGTCGTACTACGCAAAAAATCGATAGTGCACTGCTCTTAATTCTCGCCTACATGTTTGGTTGCACCAAACGTTGACTTACATGCTGTTCCCTTTTCACCTATGATATGCGATATGAATAATTTTTTGCAGTTGACAATTCTTCGCAAGTTGTCCATGTAGCACTATTTTCCTTTCTTGTCTTATATTTCCGGGTTGTAACACTGTATGTACATTCCAAGTGTGTATTTTTATGCCTGTTTTCTTTTTAGGTGTTCTATCTTCATTTTAATCTGATTTTACTTTTGATTTCGTCCTATTTTTTTCATGTTTTTCGTAGGCAATATACAGTAGTGGTTTTCCATTACCATCCACTGGGAGTTTCGTAAATTTTTCTAAATCATTATCCTGTTCATTCTCAGTCCTTATTCCATTTAAGCCGACTTTTTCTTGATTTATGAGTTTTTTGAATTTAGACCATGCTAGACTAAATTATGTCTACTAAATAAATTCTATTTCGATCAATACGAATCTATTGAGTGTCTTCTTCCAGCAGTTTGTGCGTTTACTTTTAACGCCTAGCCTCTTTTTCTTAGAATTTTCTTGTACTTTATGACCATTTTGTGTACCATATTCACTACTGCCCTGTCTTTTGTTTTTTAAGTTGGGTTTGGAAACTTCTTCTTGTTAATCTTTTAACAAATTTTTACCAATATTTTCTAGTATTTCCGAAACTTGAGTTTTATCAAAAGCTTTACGCTTCTAAATTATTGTCTAATGAAGGCTATTTTACCATTTTTTCTTAGTTCATCTATGATTGGCAGAAATTATTTTCTACTCTAACATAATCAAGCACCAATCATTTGTAATATAGATATTTGTATTGTTCAGATTGCTTTTGTTTTGCATAATCGTAATTTTTTTCGAAACACAATCATACTTACAATTATTGGCCGGTTTATTTTGCTTTTTTTATATGGTAAATGAAATTATAATTGGTTTCAATGTTTAGCATTTTTACAGCTTTTTTTAGCATTTTAACAACTATTTCTTCGAAATGTTGATTATAAAATGTGTTATTGAAAAAACTTAGTAGAGACTCTATTTAAAAATAAAATTCTCTATCTCTGAGTTGACATTCCAGTTATTGAAAATACATTTGCGAACATAGATTAAAAATTTACTCATCAAAACAAGAAATTAGAGTGGTGAAATAGGAAAATATTTTGTTCCTAATCTAAAAATGTCTCAACAACTACAAGGTTTATCCCAAATAGGTATTGACAATCTTAAAAGAAACTAATTTTTGTGAATAAAAGTTTTGTTTGTCTTTTAAAGGCACCATATCCAAAAATATGAACATTAATGGCGATCTTGATTCTTTTGATAAATCTTGAATAAAAATGTAATATAACCCCTCACCCCTATCTTTCCTATTATGCAATTGTTCAAGAAATATTAGTTTTTTAGGACATTTTTTGAGCAGAATTTTTGTTTATGATCCGCAATCTAAATTTTTTTGCTTATGGCTCAGTTTAAAGTAATTTTTAGTACATTTTTTTAAGTCTACTTTTTCAGTTCTACTATGTGTTTTTCAAATCCTTTGTTTCTGAAGTATTATTTCTGATATTAAACGAGATATAATCGATTGAGGGAATATAATTTTTCCAATTCTATCTTTTTCTTTAAACTGTGTATACTTTTATATTTTATTTAATCCCCATGGAATGGTTTGTGTCTTTTAAATAATTTTTTTTTATTGTTGCGTCGCATGTAGTGATTTTTACTCATAAATAAATCATTATATTCAAATTATATAGTCCCTAGTACAAAACCCTAGATTTATTTTCACTTATGTTTTAATTTAAGTTCCCACCCATTGTGTAGAGTCAGACTAACCAATTTCGAATATTGGTTAAAGCTTTGAAGATTTTTGTTTTATGCTAAAACGAACCACATGGAGTAAGAATATTTATTCCGTGAGTAAAATGTCAAACAATTGCATACTTTTATTATTTTATTTTATTATTATTATATTTTCTAGAATGTGAATGTTTTATTATAAAATTTAGACACTCGTAGCACATCAATCGATTACGAAGTCCCTTCCACGTACTATGATGGTGTAAAAATTATACTATAAAACTTTTTTTATAAAGGTGGTTTCTAGGTGGTGTAACACCTTAAATAGATCACACAAAATCTATGTAGAGAAAGTTTTCTGTGATTAAATTTACCATTATACAGGATGTTTCTTTTCACTGGACATAAGCAAAAAACGTGAGCGTAAACGTGTTGAATGTAGAAAATTGTTTTAAACAAAAATTTAATCATTTGAAAGGTTCAAGTGCCTACTTATATTTGCAAAGATTTAACACGAGGTTTTACTTTTATTTTTTAAATAGAATATTTTTATAGCACATATATTAATGCCTTGTTATAAATTAATTGTCTTGTTATACGAAAAGCTTTGTAAAACAAGTGATTTGATACTCGACATTTGGTTCAATATCAATGTTTAAACTATTTTGAATGATAAGCATTCATAAAATAGCCTAAATTTGCAGTCCATACAGTAATAAATACATATCATAATAATGTGTATTGCAAAACATGTGCTTATTTGCAATTATATTTGCAAATTAGCTACATTTTGAGCTAACATTGTGGCTAATCTAAACAATTTGCGAAAAATGTTTCATCCAAGCTGTGTGTTTTTAAAAATTCCAGATTTTTTTGTCTTTGAATATTTTTTTCTATCTTTAATGGTTTAATAGTTGGGTAATACATTTATTGGATCAATGGACCGATTAAAGAACTTTAACTCACTTTTTATACCTTCAAAAAATATACGTCACCAAAATTCCAACACGCTATCTCATTTCGTTTTTGTGCTATCTTTATGACGACAAACGAACGAACATCGATAATGGACTTACTATAAATATTCCATACCAAAATAAGTTCCTACCATCAATATTTTCTAGAGTTACATGTTTAAGGCTAAAAATAATATATTCTGGCATATATCGTATAAAAATTTTTAAGAGGTAAAAATTTCTTTATTATAACAAGGAATCTTTGAAAGGTTTTTTTTGTTTCTTTTAGCATATTTTTATTTTCATTTTGAATTAATAAAAAAAGCTTAATAAATTAATTGTGTGTAAAAAATCTCAATTAATGTTGCCATAGAGTGTAACAACATTATGAAAGTTTTGACAAAATGTTTTTCTTCAATAATAGAAAACCCGATTTGCAATAAAAAAATTTAGGAAATCCTTGTAAAAAAAATCAAGTAGACCCTACATGAGACATTTGAGATTAATTGGGTCTTTCAAATGGAAAGTTTTATATGAAACAATTTTCTGCATTCTCCTTAGAAAAACAGTCTGTATAAATCATTCTACATGCAATTTTTTACACAGTATATAATAAAACATACGTTAATGCTACACCCAATAAATGTTTGTCATGTTAACGGGCGGTGTAACATTTCCTCCCTTTTCTGTTACCTCATATATATGTATATTGTCTTATGTTGCCTTATATACCGTTCATTAAAAACAGTTGATCGAAATGTCGATCAAATTACATTTTATTAGTTTTGACACGATCATATATAATAAAATAAAACTAATTTATTTACTGTTTTCGAAATATTTTATTAATTAAATTTATTTATTTATGACCAAAAGAATTCTAATAACTATATTAAGAAAATTAAAGATTTTCATGACTTAAATACTAACTACAAATGGACACCAACATTTGATAGAGTACAGCCAAAGTATGAAATTAAAAAAATCCCGGCTTGATTTTTAAAAATAACAAAATAGCGTTCAATTAAAGTTATGAAAAAGAGATTTTTTTGTTTTTTCAAATTATCTGCTAAACAAAGCTTTTAAGAGAAAGAAACTGCGTACAGCCCTTAAAGATATTTAAAAAGGCCTATAAAATGACGTGCAGAAAATTAACTGCCTTAAACAAATCATTTTTAAAACTATTTTTAGCAATTGAACGAATTAACTTGATTTTACGTAAAAGTATAACTCTTTTAGAGTGTAATGTATTTTTTAAAGTAAAAATCGGATCATCTCCAACTGGGAAACTCAGAAACTGTTTATTTCTCAGATTTCTGATTTCAGCCACTTATTGAGTTTATTAAAAAGCATTTTCTGTGACATTTTTAAGGCAATCAATAAATTCTTGCAAGAGTTATCGGCATTTTTTTTACTGTTTAGGACAAAATTCATTAACGGATTTTAATTTCCCGCACGTCATTTTATAGGCTTTTTAAATACGTCTAAGTTTTGTATTTAACTTTTTACTCTTACATCTTTTTTTCATTAATTTAATCGGGCGTAATTTTGTTATTGCCGAAAATCAAGCCGGTGTTTTTTATTATTTCATGCTTTAGCTGTACTCTCACAAACTTTGATTTCCGTTTGTAGTTCGTATTTAAGTCATGAAAAACTTTAATTTTCTTGCGGTAAACCGTTTTTCCACCTCGTATATGAAATGAATATTCTATTAAGAAATTTTTCTGAAAACATCATCAAGAGGTTAATTTTTGTTCAGCTAAAATAAATAAGTAAAAACAAAAACTAGTTTCTTTCAAAAGATCTTTCGTTTTCAAAAGATCAACATGCAGTAGAGTTAATTATTTAAATATTCTGCATATGCTTGAGTACATTCGAACTGTTTATAATTACCAAAACCATCTAAAAACATTAATTCATACAGAATTAACACATTCGGGGATTTGAAGCTGAAATAGTTTCTAAAAAAAAAATTTTTCAAACAAATAGAAGAAATATTTTTACGGTTTAAATGGTGGATCGGCCATGTATGGAATCCAATTAACCAGTAGAAATCCACTGATGTGAGTCACTTTTATGTCTCCAGCCTAAGCCCTTTATTAATATTATTTCCTCTTTTGATTTAAGGGACAGGCGAAATATTTTAAAGAAAAATTCTCTACTTTCTTTTCGAACATTGTAGCATTCCATACATTCTCCATATGGACCCTTTTCGGACATTTATAAAATTATTAAATGCCTCTATTTGAGCATGAATTGTTTTATAATGGCAATTGGAGTTTTCATAATTTTGGTAAAACTTTCTAGATAGATCTAGACTAGAATGATCCTTCTCACCATCTCACTTCTCACGAATATTTATTTTTGGTAATTAATAGCTAAAATGCTTCTTTCTGTAAATAATGAATGAGGAATTCGACAAAAACGTGGATGTAATTATGTTAAAATAAAATATGATACCAATGTGACATTTAAATTTATCAAGTGTTAGAAATTCTGACTAATTTTACTAATTCCAGAGACATTTGTAAATTGTACACTCGATGACAATATATTTGAAACTGTTATTATACGTGATAAAACCAATTTTGAAACATCCATTGCATCGTTCACTCAATGATCAAAATCGGTTCAGATAAATTTATTAGTTGTAAAAAAAACTGAAAAGTAATAAAAATTTCTCCAAAAACTGCAACTGAATTAATAAAACTGTACTAAAAATTAAAAAATAATTTTAAATTTGGAAAATTCCTCTTCAAATAATTTCTTTGTGGCAATTTACTATTCAAAGTGTCGGTACCAACGAATCTATTTTTTACTAACAGTACATTTTAATTGATCACAAGAAAATTATTTGTAAAAGTATTTTTTTTAATTTTCAATTTTTAGTCCAATTTTTTGAAGTCGGTTCTATTTTTTGAACCTTGTTTTTATATAAACTGTTAGAAATTTTTTAAAACGTGTTATAAAATGCGTTTCTTATATTACTACAGATTTGAATTCATCCTCCTAGCGAAGCGAATACGCATCAGCTAGGAATTAATTCTTTACGTACTAGTAAAATATTTTTAATGGTATGCATAGTTGATGATACAATGTCAACTATGAGACATTGAAATGATTCTTTTGTGACTTTTTTTTCAGATTTAATAAAAATGTTACACATGTTTGACATTTCTTTTTTTTTTATCTATACAAAAATTACAATTATTCAGTTGTAATAAGATTTTATGATGGTAGACAGAGCATTAAATTACCATGTAATACATAAACAAGTTTTTTATATACATTTTTGTTTATTAATTTTTATTGAGGCTCTAAGTGTTTTATTTTCACACTTTGTAAATTTATGACTGACTGGATTTTAATTATGTTTCTAAATTAAGTTTAATCAAGTTTTTTTTTTTTTGTAAATTAAGTTGTAAATTGGAGCAAAAAATAGATTTACCCTTTCATTCACCTTGAAGCAAGAGATTGCACTATATATAAATTATAAATTAAAGATAGATAGTTGGAAATGGACTAATTAGGTGAGTCTATGAAGACTTATACGTTACATATAACGTTAGAAACCTTAGACTAAAATTAATATACTCTGGCATATTCTACATGTGTCGAGTACACCGGTTCAGTGGCCAAAGGAGAGTAAAGGAACTAATAGCTTTTAACTACTTTGACAGGAGGTTGGGGGTTGCGGTAGTTTGATCAATTATTATAAAAAAGGAGTGGTTGATTGATCACAATGTCGTCGCTTGGATAGGAATGAGTAACTGGCTCCTCCAACATCATAATATTTTAATTGTTACCTTATTTCTAGAAGGCATCTTTGCATTCAGGTAACTAGATAGAAATAACAAGGCTGGGGTTTCCATATTAAAATACTCTAATAACAACGACCCACACTCTTGTACTTATTAATACCATCATACGTTCCCAAAGAAAATTCCAATAGTCAAAAATACGTTTTCGAAATTTTGGTTTCAAACTCGTTACTAATAAAGCAATTGCAAATCTTCTATTGAACATAATGTAATAAAAAAACAAAATTACGGGTGGTCTTATATGTTTATCTTTTATTATTGAAATAAAAATTAAATATACGCCCTATTATATTCTATGAAACACATAGATATTAGAATATTACATCCATAAATTAAAATTCATTAACGGTATATAGAAATATAATACGCATATCTATAATAATGTGTGTTATTTACATATTCTATCATACACAGATATAGGGGTGGTTTTGTTTTCAATAATAAAAAACAAATATACATAATGCGTAGGTGCAGACATACCTTATTTGGTTTACTTTATTATAAAAAAAAACTGATTTGAAGCTGTTCACGGAAAGAAGCATTCATAAATTTCGTTGAAATAACTTTTTCAATTGAAAATTCAATGTCGAATAGCAACTGGCGCCATCTACAATTAACTCCCAAACTCAGTATTGGATCGTATGAAAGGAGTTGAAAAAATTCCGTTTTTGTGCATATCGTTGTCCGTTTATTTATTAGCATATTTTGTACTTTAGGGTCATGCCAAAGAAACTATTATAACATTTATTCAAGTGTTTAAGTATTTGTGTATAACAAAGGTTTCGATTTTGAAGATTAATTCACTTTAAAAAATGGTAAATTTTATCTATCCTAATATTATAAAGATAAATCATTTATATTTTTGTATGAAGCGTATAAACTTAAAAATTACTGAACCTATTTGAAAAATTCGTTAAGCGTTAGGAAGCTACGCTATCCCCGGTTAACATAGGCTCCTTTTTATCCCTATAGTCCCAAGAGAACTACCCGGGATAAAGGGGAAATTTTTCTATTTTGTATGTAACAAATAAATTTTAGAGTTAATCAAAAGTAGCCTATTTCTGTGATGCGGACCCAAGACCGAAGACCGTCCTGAGGGTCAAGGGACTAGGTGTCCCACATCAAATACCGGGTGCACTATTAAATACCGGGTGTATATATAAAAATTTCGTGTCACGGATTTTGTACATGTCTGTGACGCGGAGCCAAAGCCGAAATGCGGATCGGGAGTGCCGAGTATCCCATTCCAAATACCGAGGTATAGATAACATTTCGTTTAACGGGTTTTCTACACCAAAAAACCGGGTGACCACAACAAATATCGGGTGCCATAACAAATACCAGGTGCTCAAAATTGTCACAGCAATGCCTGATCGACTCTGCTAGTTACGGATAAAAATATTTTTTGAAATACAAGCTTTTATAGTATTAGGAGGTAAAAGAGCTTTTAAAAAAATGTAGTTACATGTTTTTAATAATTATTTTAATAAATTTAATTATTTATATATTATTATACATGTTTACATATATGTGTAGACTGGATATTTATAGTATTTTATGAATGCTAATTAAAGACAGCCCAAACAATGAAATTCAATCATATGGCGAGTATCTAAACAATTCACTATGTGGGTTGTTATCTTCACTTGTATTTATATAAAATCACTATTGAAATTATATTTGCGGCTTTTTTAACTTCGACTATACTGACATTTCGATTATAATATTTGACAGCTATCAGTTTCACACTCTGTACATGCCTAAAATAAACTTTCATATAAGATACGTTAAATAATAACAATGTCATTAACTTCGTCATAAAACGTTTGTTAAACTAACGCAGTTAACTAAACTTACCTATTCTATGTATTATTATTATAACAAAATATTGTACGGAATACTTCTACCTCTTATTATCACTCGTTTCTAGTATCGCTATGTCTCAAGCACTGGACTATGTGTGTGTACATATAGACTGGATATGATGGATATAAACTTGGATACTTTATCCACAATCGGGTACTTAATATACGACTATATACAGTTGTTGTTATTGTTAGTACTACTTAACTAACAACTGATGAGGTGGATGATGTATGAATATTTTAAATAAAACTAGTGACGGGTGTTTCAACACTTCTCGTTTTACTTTATATAATATCATTATGAAAAACTACACTACCAATAATAGACACATAATTTCCTCTTGATGCATGCATACGTTCCAACTATTAAGTAAATGGTTGGAACGGCTTGGTAGACTGAATTGAATTTTCTACATCTTAATCACATTAATACATGCACTCTTGTATGGTTTATAGATTCACTTTCTAGTCAGCTTGTGGGAGACTTGAGTAAGGTTCTGTCTGCAAGGCTGCTTTTCAGTGATGAATCGTAGTATGTGAAATATTGAAAAACGATAAGAGTTAGAAAAAAAGTTTCAAATAAAATTTGTAGATCATAAAATTTTACATAAAAAAAAGGTTGTTTGTCTTTTTTGCCTATTTTTTTTTAAAATAACGGAGCCAAAACATCTAAAAGTTTTCACATTTACAAATAAACATTTCACATAGCTAATTTATAAGCGTTCTGGCTTACTTATTTTTAATAACAACTAAAAAGGCAAAGAACCTTTTGTATGTAAAAAATTTCTAAATATAAAATCGATTTTTACCATAGAATTTTTTTTTCTAGAGAAACTATTTTTTAAGTTATTTGTGCTCGAAAATTGAAAGAAGTACATTATATTTTACATGTTATTTAAGTAAACAGCTTGTTTACAGCAATTCCTCTTAAATACTATTATCCAATTAAAACTTGAGAACAGTTGCAACATCATGGAAATATTGTTGATGCCTTTCCTTTCAAGTTTTTTTCAAAGGAATATACCTTAATATTAAAAACGCCCATAAAAATATTGCATCAAGGAGTCCTTCGGTTATTTTGTCGTCCGACTATTTATCTGTAGTTATTTTATCCTTCGGTTATTTTGCCTTTCAGTTATTTTAACGCGGTTATGACAAAATATCCGGTTATTTAGTCCTCAGATATTTTGACTTTTAGTTATTTTGTCCTTCGGTTATTTTGTCTGCGGTTATTTAGTCACGACACAAAATTCACATCAAAATATTGTCAGAGTTTATGATATGCTCATCACTATTTAAAAATGGTACAAATGCATGTACTTTACGTACTTAACGTACTCACCATACAGGTTTTACTCTCTAGATAGATAGAACAAACGCACGCTTCTTCTACGCTCAGCTCAAAATCTTATTGTTGTTATAAATGATAATAATATTTATTATTATTATTTTTTTTAAATGTTTTAGATAAGCTATTTCATTTTTAGTTTCTTTTTCCAACAAAAAATTGTCTCTATTCTTTAAATGTCGTACATTTATCATGATTAAAAAAACCTTTTATATACATTTCTTTTCTAGGCTCTTTGTGATACATACAAAAACCGTTGAAATTGTTTCGTTATGATTGTGAGGCTTTATATAAATGTCGTTAACGAGTTTATTGTAACATAAAATTTCACATTACTTCCATTATATTTAACTGTAAATTGAATATAATTTTTATCCATTATTTCAAATAAAATAGTAAAAAAACATATGAATTCAGCCATATAACTAATCAATAACAATACAACACTTGTAGTTTGGTACCTTGGCTTCCATCTTGAAGCCAAATTCGTATGTATTTAACTGAAGCTGAATTTGATTCTTTCTATAATACATACAAGTTATTTTCTACTTTGATTCGCTTTACTTCCTAGTATTTCAGAAACTCCGCTATTATTTTTTAATTTTGGATCCGAGCACATGTCAAACCGTAACTGCGATTTTTTTGATTCAAAACAGTGTTTTCATGGTGCTTAGCATTCATTGCTGCCTAACAACGAGTGTATTAGTGCAAATGGTGATGTTTCAAATTGGTTTTCTCTATGGTTTCGACCTGTATCATGCTAATACTCTTTAGTTCGTACAAATAGAATTTCAAATCGTCTTTGCCAAGAGAAATATGATTCGTTTCTAATTTGATGACAGTTTAGCGATTCGATAATTTCTGTTACTAGTAGTGCAATTAATCCATTCATCAAAACGAATATTTCATTGCTTTTTGCTACTTAATTTTTCTCACCATATCCTCTGCAAATATTAATTGCTTTTGTAAAGTTAATTGACCCTTATTCTATAATACTTTCAGAATTTTTGCGTATCAATAGATGTGTATACGATTCTAGGAATCAGAAATGGGGAGAAACATGTCTAAGAGCCTTAAGTTGCATATTCCGCCAGGAATTTCTACTAACAAATAGCCATTGCAAGCTCAAGCTTCCATTAGGTGTCACCTGTAAGATATAATTCATGGCTTCTCATCAAATTGGTGTCTTATTAATCTCGGTTATTTGAGACCGAATTATGTCTTACTTTTATTTTGATCGTAAGTAATCACATCGTAAAAATATTACAGAAGTGGAAGTTTTTAAGAACTGTGTCAATTATTATGATCCATAAATTGTATACCTATTTAACCAACAAAGGTAATATATGACGCCAATGAGATACGTGCGCGTGCATTATGTTTTTGATTGACTTGAACTCAGTGGGTGATTTCAATTAATTTTATTTTTTCTTTAAATATGAATATTAATGATCAGGAATATGTTATGTAGAAAACAAAAATCGATGATAACTTACTTTAAAAAAAAAACAAAAAATACGAGCGAGCCTTACAGTACTGGCAGATGATGTGTAACATCTGACATCTCACCTTATTAATAAGTAAAATTAACATTTTATCGTGAAAAAAGGACTGATATATTCTTTGAAATGATTTTTCGTACGAATGAATAATTATTTTTATTGAAACATTTTATTATTGTTTTTATAAATTTTATTAATCTAATTTTTTTTTATTTAATTTTATTTTTTAGTTTTTATTTATTTATTTTTTTTAATTTTATTAAAAATTTTTTTTAATTTTTATTAATTTAATTTTTTTTTTTGACGTTTATTTATTTATTTTCAATTTTTTTTTAATTTTATTTATTTTTTTAATTTTTATTGATTCAATTTTTAATTTAAAATGTTATACAATAAATAATATTATGTTTATTAGGCTTTTTAAAATCTTTCTGTAGGTTAAAAAAATTGACCGATAGAAGCAAATACTTACTTAGAACCAAACAAATGTGAGAAGATCGGAAGACTTTCTCGACAATCGATAAACGTAAAATAGCCTTCAATTATCGAGCAAATTCAATATATCCAACTTAGTTTATAATCGAATGAAATTCGGTCATCGAAACTATCCAATAAATGAATTTTTTAACATATAACTGTAAATCTTCTAGATTCTAACTCTCATGCCCGAAGTATTGTCTGTAAACAGGACTCTTATTATAAAAGCTAGAAAATAAAGTAACACAAATTTTTATTAAGCTAGTGGAAATTTTTTATAATTTTCTTGTTGAAGATGTTGAAGAAAGAAAATAAAATAACAAAGTTTGTATATAAAAACAGTAATTTTTTTCTTCTGAAACTAAAGTTGTTCATAAAACTTATTTATAAACACCTACGGGTATGTGAGACCAAGTTCAATTAAACAAAAAAATTTGATGAAATATATATACAACAGTATATGAGTAGAAGAAGAAAAAGCTTTGTCTATGTTTTCCATTAAAAATATAACACATCATGCAACTTCCAGTATGTCTTAAAACATTTAAAGATTTACATAACATAAGTTATAAATTAAACTTTTTCTAAAAAGTGATCCTTTAGGCTGCAGATGAGGCTGTTAGGGTTATTACTTTACGAAACAATAAGCAGTATCGTAAAATCACAGATTTCAAGCTTGTATATATAACTTTGGAGATGACTAACTACGTGAAATACAATTCCAGTTTTGTATACTAGCTGACCACTATGCTTTTATAACATAAAATTTCTGCATGGGTGCCAATGGAGCAATAAATTAGAAGATTCACATTCATCTCTGAGAATATACCCTTTTTAACACTTTCGAGGAAAATTTTATGTTCATTTAATTATTCAGAAAATATTTGTAAATGAACAACAGGTGGTAATTACGACATATATCAGAAACTTTTAATTGTTTTATTTGTAGACTTCTGCTAAATAACATTAAAAAAAGCAATATTTTTGACAGTTGGAAACTTTCCAATTATAATGATGTGAAATTTCTACCATTCTTTTTAACTTGGACTGATAAAATAAAGTTTAGTAATAAATTTTTATTCAATTCATTACGGATTTAAGTTCTACCATGTAATGATTTATTTTTTTTCTTTGGTGATAAATCTTTAATCGACATTATTCCATTAATGTCTTATGGACAATGGATTATGGGATATAGTCTATATTCATTTTTAAGTAAATGTATTTGCATAAAGAAAACTTAAAAATTTCAATATGTAAAACAAATAGATGATATTAGTTGCATTTAAAAATGGAATACTTTAAACCATGTATTTATACACAATTACTGTATGTCTTGAATGTATCAAATAACATGTTTTAACGTTAGAGGGTTAATTAAATTATCTAGATTTATTCAATTAGTTTAAATAGGGGAATGATTTTCAACTCTAGACAACCCTTATTTACTTCGTTTTTTTTTTTTTTTAAAGTAGTATAAATTACATAATTTTTTTTCATTAAAATCTTAGATTCATATTAGGGGTTATAACGAATATTATCGCCTGCAATATTAATTCTTGAAGGTCACTACCATGCTGTGTGGAATGAGAAACCTGATCAAAATTCGTATGCTTAATTGAAAACAAAAATAGATTAAAAACTTTGATCGTCTAAAAATGAATTTATAATCGCAAAAACATTAGATGTTTTCAACTGCATTTCTGAATCATTATTGTTAGTTCCGGCTTAACGTCTGTTCATACGAGTGTGTATAGAAAATGTTTTTTTTTTAACTTCATATATGGGAAAAACTCCAAAACGAAGTTTAATCGAGAAAAATATGTTTCAAAGAAATGTTATATCAAATGAGTACGTATTTTTAAGAGAATGGCTTCTAGGTTAAATAAGAGCTTTTTTTATTTTAATGGAAGCTGATTAAAAATTGAGATATATTTTTTGAAATTTGTATTTTGCATGGATGTTAAGATTATTTATTGTTTTATTACTTCATTTGAAGAGTCTTTACTAGAAGAATAGGAGACAGGAGTTTTATTTAAATCTTTAAGAAATAAGCCAAATATAGACGTTCAAAAATCCTGATTAAACAAAGATAGTCATATTTAGAAGTGATGTCATAAATCAGTATCTCTTTAGAGACTACATGTAAAATTCCATTTTCGCAGTTTTCAGAAATATAGCGTATCAGTCATCTACCTATAATTGTTTATACAAAAACTAGAGGAATTTTTTTAAACATTTAATAAACATTATTTTTCTATTTGTTGTATCTAAAATAAAAATAAAGAAGGTGTTTAAAACATTGTTAAAAATTTATTAAAATCTAAGCAATTTTCGCTTTCTTTTAACTTAACTTCTATTCTTCTTATATCTAATGCATTCATTTGGTATAAGAAATGTTTGCTTAAAGTTTAAAAGTTTTAGACAGCATAGTGCATTCTAAAAATTTTAGCCCCCTTTATAGCCTCCGATTTAGCAATTATAAATAGAAAATTTCATTTAAAAAAATTATTTTGATCAGCTCATTTAACTTAAAATCTACCCTCCTTTGAGTAGGTTTGCATTTGATATTAATCGACCCTTTCAAACAATAACGTTTACAAACGTTTAAGAAAACTATGCGTCACCGAAATTTTTTAAGAATATTACAATTTTACAATCAAATTTTGAATAAAAATAATTTCTTTAATTGTTCTTTTTTTATAGAAATCCCGATCAGCATGATACATAAAGATTTATACTCTCATTCTGAAGTTTTTAAACAAGTGAAGATATCATCTAACATAGTTAAATTGTATCAACATTTTTTTTTTTTAGAAACTAGAAATATTCATCGCAAATAAAACAAATAATTTGATATATTCTAAATACTAGAAAGAATAAAAATTCGATTCTGGAATAAACGAATTAAATATATATTGATAGTGAATCGATTTACGAGTATATCAAATGATTTAAGCTGTTATGAAAACAAAAATATGATGGAAGTTAAAAAAACAAAAGAGCTTTAATACCTAGTAGATAATTTTTTTTTTTTTATTTCTTTTAAATTTTAATTTTTTTAAGTACAATTTGTCTGAAAACATTATTTTTAACTCTTTTTATTTCTAGTTGAAGTATTCTATTCAGTTAGAATATAAATAAAAAATTTATTTCGAGAAAATATTACAAAGACAAACATGTTTTTCCATTGTTCTTAGAAATTAAGATTAGAATTGTATTTTTATTTTTTATTTTGGTTTTTCATTTGACATTGTGAACGTGAGTGAAGTGGCACGAATATTATTTCTGATTCGTTAATAGTTTTTTTTTAAATGGTAAATTTAAAATTTTGTAGAAAAAAGTATATACTAAAACAACAGTCTCTGGTAATACAAAGCGCTGGTAAGCTACAAAAGAACAAAAGTTTTATTCAAGCAAATTTTAACTATAATTTGGATGTATTTTAGAAAATAATATTGGAAATTATGTTGGAGAATAATAATGTTTTGTTCAAAAAAATGTTGAGTTTATTATAGAGGGATTAAGAAACATTTTTGAATAAATTAAGTAGGTTTCGCCGAAATTTGTTATATTGGGCTAAGAGCTAGGGCTGGATCGCCAGTCCTAAGTCATAGTATAAAGCTGAAATTTTTGTTTCTATATGTTCTCAAAAGTACAGTGAACAATGATTTTGGGTTATAAATTTTCAAATACTATGCCTTTGGAATAGAAGAAATGATAAAAGTTTGAAAGATAACAATTTTTGTTTCTATATGTTCTCAAAAGTACAGTGAACAATGATTTTGGGTTATAACAATGATTTTGGAAATTTTCAAATACTATGCCTCTGGAATAGAAGAGATGATAAAAGTTTGAAAGATAACGTTTTTTGCAATTTGTTATTTAGCCTGAGCTTCCATGTGTTTTTGATAGTCATTATTAAATAATTATTCATTCATCAAAATTTTGCGTTTCATCAATGGAATCACTTTAATATTTTTATGGAATTTTTTTCGCAAATCTAAACGTAATACACTTTTATCAAATATGCTCAATGGAGATAAAATATGAATCTTTTGTGGTATTAGATAAAATAATATTTTATCACCGGATACAGGAACTGTTAAAATATAAATTATTATTGTTATATGATTTACAATGTGTTCCAAAACGGTTACTCTTTTCATTATTGAAATGCATATTTTTTGTTTCCAAATTAAAAATACTCGGTAAATATAACAATCTAGTATAAATTCAAGATCGAAACATGGACGCCTATCAATGAATTTTATATTTTGAACAAAATACATAACTATTTACACTCGACAAATTAATCTATTAAGATATTTTAAATTTAGTTTGATATTGGAGGCATTTACAAAATTTAAATATAGATATTCATACAATTACTTGATTAGCCTATTTCCGTCTGACCGTCTAACCAACCGTCCGTCTTTACGTTATCATTTTAATGATTAATAAATGAGTTTAAGTTTATGAAATTAATAGTTCGAGAATGAGCATGATCGATTAATGGCGCCCATGAATCTTTAAACCATCCCTGAAAAAAGAAAGTTCTATTCAATCCTATAGGAATCCTGTTGATTTCTTATTCATTCCTATTAAATTTCAATGGGATCGAATAGCACTTTTCATATATCTGTTCAAGCAAGAGAGATAAAATATAAGAAAGTATCTTAGAGGACTCATTTTTTGTGTCGTTATTTCTTGGACGGAGGTTGTTTCCTTTGTTATCAGCGCACTGCTTAATGTAATAAAATTCAATTTTCGCCAACTCAAAAAATAATTGTCCAAATGTTATGAAATTTAATATGCAGAATATTGACATAAAAGGGTTTCTTGGGCACTTTATCTCGAACAAACATTTCTAAATATAAAATCAAATTTTGATTTTTACTTTACCAATTTTTGTTTAGAAAAAACTCTATCTGTGTTTGTTCTGCTGTAACTTTCGAACGCATTGTCCGATTATGTCCATCTTTACCAGACCAAATGTGGTCATCTCCCCTTAATCAACCGCGAGGGATGACCACATCGATATAAAAATGAATAACTAGGAATTGATGACAATTTTGAGGTTGGAATGCAACACATCTACAATACCAATCAGGATAAAACATAAAAGCACAAATTTCTATTCATATTTTATTACCGTGAAACTATATTAATGGAAATGAACAAATCAAAAATATTACAATCTACCTATTGGTAATGACTGAAGAAAACTTCAAGGATATATATTTTGCATTATTCCACTATTTATTTTATTATTTATTAAAAATTAATAATTACGTCGTGACATGTTTCGGTTTGTACAACCATTTTCAAACTGTTTATATCCTTGAAGTTTTCTTTAGTCATTATCATGGATTTCCACAAAGTAAAGCTCTCTTCAATAAACTACCTATTGGTTCCTAAAATAATTGGACTGGCCATCTCTTCCAGACAGATGTCTTCCCCGTACTTACACTACATCCATCAAATTTAAAATGCATTCGTAAAAATATGCAAATTATTGTTTTTTTACTCTCCTCATTAGTAAGTTCGTTGTGTGGGTCTCGCACCTAGGCCCCTTGTTTGGAAAATTATTTAAATTAAAGCTTAAAAAAAATAAAAAAATTGGAGTGCAAACTGCAGACCTATCTAGACAACTTTCTCTTTTTCTTATATTATTAAATATTATTAAATTTTATGCAGTTTAATGCAATAACAGATGATTAAAGAATAAAATAAATAACTACTACTAAGGTTTGTGGTCGGTAAAACAGTATCTAACTAACCATGCTTTCCGTAATATAATTAATTAAATATTATAAAAATAAATATTAATTGTAGCAAAATTTAATTTATATATATTTTAATTGAGATCAAGGGTTGAAGATTACGAACGTCCGGTTTTATTTATGATTATATCAAATCTAAATATTACATGAGATGTAGCAACTAATCTAATTAATTATTAAAACAGTACAATTGTTTTTAAACAAAAATTTGTTTCTAAAAAAAAAAAAAACATTTTTTACGTTTCAACTTTTCTGTCTGGAAAACTTAATTATCAATGCAATCGTAAACTTTATTCACAACAAAGTAAGAAATAAAAACCATTAAAGCGTACGGATTGTACCAGAAATATTTGTTTAGTTATACTTTGGTGTTCTTAAGTGCCTTTCTGGTCAAACTTTTTTCTCCACCTCATTTCTTCAGGAATGTTAATACATTGCTAAAACGGTTATCAAAAAAATGACCTTAAAAAAATTTTAAAAATTATTTTTATATAATTTTAAACATTACGAAAATAAAATAATCGTAAAAACTTGGTAAAAAATAGTTTCAATATATTTTCCAGTTTTTAATTTTTTAATCCCCTGTCTATAATACAATGAAAAATCAAAATTTTTAGATTTTTCCAACGGGAATATTTTTGTAAGTCTTCAATGAATTTATTTCCAAATAAAAAAAATTTTTAATATCTCATTAACAATATATTTATTAATAACAATTATTTAAAGAATTGAAATAAAAAATCTTAAAAAAATATTTGTATGTGCTTTTTAAAAATAAGAAAATAAAATACTCGGAAAATTTAGGGAAAAAAATTTTTGATAGCATTTGTCGAGTTTATCATTTTTTGTTCTCTTGAATTGTCTATAATAAAAAATGGGAAATGTAATTTCTAAAATGTTGCAACGGAAATAATATTTGAAACCTTCAATTAGATTCAAAAAGTGGAAAAAATCTAAGATTTTTGATTTAAAAATTATGATGGCGTTTATGTTAGTTTACAACTTAAAAAAAATTCTTTATTATTAAGAGCATAATAAATAAAAGGTAATATAAAAATTTTTGTTTCCTAAGGTTAATTGTTCATTCATGTATCCAGAAGACACCTAAATTTTTTTGTTCGGTAATATGCATATTTAATTGGTTTAAAAATTTTTTTGTTAAAATGAACACATCCTGTGTTGACTGTAGTGACTAGATTTTTGTTTTCATTTCAAATATCTATAACAATTCTTGAGAAAAACAAAACCCATCCTTGTTTTTCTACAAATCTGTTATACCTTTTACAGTTGTTTTTTTTTTTTTTGAGGGAGTCTAATTTTTTCGAAAAGTTTTTAAATGCCATTCCAAATCGAATAACACCATGTTCATATTTTTCGAACGCGAAGAAAAATCTTTGATCTGAAAGGCCAAAGTATATATGTTGACCAGAATATGTTTTTGAATATAGAACTCGAGTACTAAATTTTGGGATATCAACATGTAAATAATACAAAGTATCATCTACATATATTATATATTACACGCAAATCTAATAAATTATTTTTATAAATAATTCATGAAGTATTGATCTGTTATTTAAACATCATTTCGTTTGTAAAGTTTGTTTAAAAAATAAAATCAATCACTTGAAATTCACTCATCATGATTCAATTATTTACCAATTTACATACGTGATTTACCATTTCCTTCCTCTCTATAACATCATGTTGAAATTTCATAATAATTGATGTCACACAACTAACTTTATTAAATTTTAATTACAGCCAATGCTGTGGATATACGCTTATAAACCCCAGGCCTAGGGCAACGCAATTTTAGAGGCGTTTGAATTTTAAAAATTTACAAATTTTAAAGGGGAAAAATGGTAGCAATAATTCATATAAATCAATTGGAATTATTTTAAAAAAATCATTATTTAAATTGTTAAAAAATTAATAATAATCGGATTGTTAAGCGATAAGATACTAAATCGTTTGTTAGTATTTTAATGCCACAAATATTATGAATTATGTCGAAATAGTTTTCAAGTTCTTTAATGAGAATTTTGAATTTTTTTCCTAGTTCCTCAAACTGTCTTTTTACTATTTCAGATCACAGATACAGGTGACAATTTTAAGTTCGGCAAATATGATTTTGTTTCTCAATTTGATGGTTTTCCTTTGTTTTATTTATTCTTTTAAGAATATATAGAAGATACAAGTGGCGGAAAAAGTATATGGAATAAACTAATTGTTTCAATTGATGATTATAGTTATTTAAAAATAAAAAAAATATTCCAATTCAGTTTCATTAAATCTTAGACTTGTATATTACAAAATAATAATACATTTTTTTGGTTTTCAACACCTTTTAATTTGAATTCAACTTCAAACAGAAAAATATGTTCGAAATTTTTAAGATGTAACTTGTGGTTAAATTATTTTAGAATTCATTACGAATAGTTAGTAGTATGATTTAAGCCAAGTTAAGAAGAAAAAATTCTTTTAAGCACGACCGAATATTAATAAATATATTTTCCAAAATTATTATTATGTAATTATACTATTAAAGTTATTAGTAAGGTATTTGAAGCAAAAGTTAACGTGAACTTTAGGGAAACTTGAACAAAATTAAAGTTTTTCATTATTAAACTTTGCCATTCCAAACACCATATTTAGTTTCTCTAAAAACGGCCCCGTTAAGGTAATAAAAAATTGCGGTATTCGTATTATTTACTTGCACGTGATCTATAACATTTAGATCCATAGAAAATTTCGCGATATCGGTATGTACTTACTTCATAATTTGATGGAGTAATCAGTCTGTAATAAAATTTTAATTTTTATAAACGTTTTGGAATGTTCTGAAACAGATAAAGATAAAACTTTAAAATTAAAATCTCCTTGATCTAAAATTAAATTTTCGTTAAAAAATTAAATTTCTACTTTTTTCAATAAGTTACATTTATAGTTAATTTTCAAAAATTTTCTAAATTGATAAAAAATTTTATTTAAACGCTCAGTATAGGCGCCATAAGCTTCATATCATTTATAAATACGCATTTACCGATTTGTGTATAGCTTAATTATAATTAGTGATACAACTTTTTCTCTACGAAAATACTGACAAGTGAGGCGTTTTCTTTTTTGAAACCTGTAATATTTTCGATTGCTTCCACAAACTTTAAATGAACGGACATCAGTGTTTTTGTTATTGTTATAGGAATATCATTGAATAAATAAAAATGTCCGATAACTTCAAAATTGCTATTTTTAACAATTTTCAGGTTTTCGACCAACGGACACCTGGTTTTACCAAATATATTTTGAAATTCTATGTAAATTATTATTGTAGATTCTCAGAATATAAAACAAAAATTGAACATAGGCATCATTTCTGAAATTCAAATGTTTATAAAATAAAAACGGATAAATGGACTAAATAATCCCCACTCTCGGATGAAAGGCCCAAGTATAAATTTATATTAAATACAAATAATAATCACGTCTCGTTTGATTATTTAATTTTTTCAAAATAGAACAAAATATTAATCATTTAAGTAATGTACACAAATCAAAACTGTCCAATATCCATTAAATATTAAAAATATAATAAATATTTATTAGGTTATTTAATTTAATAGGACAATTCTCTAGACAAGGTGACATAGTTATTCTAAATATTACACTACTGTTTAAAAAGTTTATCATTATTTATTTTATCTATAATTCACTGTTTCGGCAGAAAAATAAGCAGTAAAAAGGCAACCCATTAATTTAAAAGCCTCGAAATATTTAATTTCAAAATTTTCTTAAATTGAATCCCCTTGATAAGAATTCGAAGTTTTACTGGAAAACAGAGACGTATAATGGCATACATTTAACGATTATTGCAAATCATTGCAAAAATGTGTTTTTTGTTAATGAATATTATTTTTTGCACAACACAACAGAAATAGGTCAGTAAGTGTATAGAATCTGTTTATTTTTTCGTTTCGACGTAATTTCACCCGAAATAATCCTATTTAATTCCGTTAACTTTACCACAACCCCAGCTTATCGAATACTTCAAAACTCTTTATTGACGAATTTTTTTTAATAATAAAAGTTACTTCTAAAAACATATTTCGTGTATAGATTAAATTTTTTTGATCCCTCACCAACGTAACGTAAATCAGACACAGCCAGTACTTGGATGGGTGATCCGCATAGAAATGCAGTGTGCTGTTGTATAGAATAATAGTCACTGTATAACCTTAGTAGTTGAAAATTGTATGAAAATAATTAAAAATTTAATAATGTTTTTTAAAAGTTAGACAATTTATATAAAATAGAAATAATTCAATAAATATGAAGTGAAACAAAATTGCTTTATAAAACATTTAAAGCTCTCAAATTAAATGATATTTATCCTGAACAGAAAATACATTCATAGTAAACAATTTGGAGAAAAATGATTTTTCATTGAAAGAGCACAATTTTTTTCTTCGGTAGGGTAACTAGTAAGTCATTGTCCCATTTAATGGTGATTCGGAACTGACCTAATTTATATTAGAGGAAGTCATTTCTATTGAAGTAATGTATTATATTGTGTTAACATGCTGATGGTAGAAAAGGTAGAATGAATGTTGTGGCGTTATATATATTCTATATATTATATATCTTGATCAAATAATCAAAAACCATTTGTTGTATTGAAAATAGTATTTATTGTATGGTAATAGACGGTGGACATCTATTATCATATGTATTAATCGGTTTATCACTTGAGTTTCAGGTTTTGTGCAAAAATATCTTTTGTTAAATATATATATGATTTATAAGGATTCCGTAGATGGGATAACAAAAAACAATTATTATTTTCTATTGACTTGAACTGAAAAAAGTCTTATTCAATCCTTTACAATTTCTATAGGATTGAATAGGACTTTTTTTATCAGAGAATACATACACATTTTGTAGAGAGTCATTTAGATATATAATACAATTATTACAATGTTTTAAAAATTAAGCTACTAACATTATTTAAAACTCCAGAAAGTTAACGCGATCATGTGACGATTGCTGTTTATCGAAATAAATGTATTCATGTTACACAATTTGTATTGCCCTCATTGGGTAATTCATTTTGGTTATATTATATCAACTTAAGGGGATTGAAACATAATACTGAAGCACCGTCCGATATCTAAAAATCGTTCAATTTTCGCGTTCAAATAACTCAAAAAATAATTATCATAATGTTTTAAAATTTGGTATGCGCGATATTGGCATGAAAGCGGACTTCTTATCGAAGAGTTTTCTAGAAAAAACCTTTTATAAATATAAAATCGAATTTTGATTTTTACCTTAGAAATTTCGAGAAAATCTTAGACAATTTGTCCCGTTTCATGTCAATATTGTGCATACCAAATATCAAAACATTTGGATAAGTATTTTTTTAGTTATTTGAGCGCGAAAATTAAAAGAAATACAATGCATATTTCATGTAAGTTAAATCAACAGTTTGTTAAAAGCACACTCCTTTATGTCAATAACAGCTGTGGATTATAAACACTCTTTAGAATCGTTTATTATAAGAAATCTTGAACCAGACAAATTTTCTTGGATAATTTTATCTTCGATAACTTTTGTAATGACTTTCATCCTACAAACAACCGATTTTCGTAATATTTGATAAAATATGGGTCTCAACTGTTTCAGCAGTTTGCCTAATTTTTTTATGTTATAAGTTTTATACGTTTTGCTATCCACTTCGGTATCTTACATCAAAAACGAACAAAACAAACTATAGACTTGTTACCGGATATTTTAAGTTGCATCCAGATTTAAAAGCTCGAATTTTTATTACCAAATCATAAAAATCGTATCTGTAAATAAATACAAAGATTTTTAAACTTAAACTTAATTATGATAAACAATAAAACTTTACAAATAGAAATAAACAATAATTAATAAAATATTATGTTTAATTTACAGGAGCAGGTGTTTAAATATCATGGAGCGAAATTGGGTGCACTTGAACCGCATGTATTTGCACTCGCTGAAGCTGCATATAGATCATTACAAGATTCAGCAACACTATGTTCATCAATTGTGGGGGGACCGACAGCAGGTGTTCAACAGCAACAACAACAAACAAATGGTGAATGTCATACACCATCTTCGCCACCTGTTCGTAATCAAAGTTGTGTAATATCTGGTGAAAGTGGTGCTGGTAAAACAGAGACAACAAAATTTATCTTACAATATCTATGTAGTGTTACAAGTAATGTTTCTACATGGGTTGAACAACAAATTCTAGAAGCAAACACAATTCTTGAAGCTTTTGGTATTTATCTATTTTACATATTCTGCTTTTCATGTACGGATGGTTTTCAAGAAAGTAATTAAATAGAAAGTTTATTTACATGAAAGTTTAAAACTTTATGAATCATTATAAAATCGCTTTTCCTATTAGTTATTTCTAATTTATTTTCTTAAAATTCTACCCTTTTTGCAGTATAAAATACATTAACACAATTAACAAAATGAAAGTTTCAAACGACTTAACTATGAAAGTTTTTAAAGCAAGCTTTTTAATCGTTCGACAAATAATTTTTTTCCGTTCAGTGGACAGTTCTCCTTATGAACATAGTTTTTGTCGAAATCCGATACAAATTTTTTTTCGAATATTCGCATTTTTCATTTTCATTTTTTTTATCCCAATTTGAATGAAATATATGTTCTAGTGTAGTTTTGAACCATACACTAAAACTTATTAAATCGTTAGAAAGCGTAACGGGAGAAGTACGTACTTAGTGTTATTTAAGTTGATAAGCGATAAAACTATAAAAACTGAGCCAAAACACCAAAATGAGCCACAGGCTTTATTTAAAAATAATGCCATCCCCACAGCAAACGCTAAATAAACAGGCTGACTGACAGCATCTATTACATTAAAATTCTGACTAAATAGTCCCGATTTTGTACAACTTTACGCCTAACGCACTTTGTTACAAGATGCTCATGATTCACCATGACTTATTTTTAGTTAATATATTGGTCACAATTTACTATTCAGCTTTTAGAAAATAGAAAACTTACATTATTTTTTACAAATTTATGGCCCACTCCCCCAGTAAACGCTAACGTATCAGAATGACTCACAGCAGGCTATTTTTCTACACCATAAATGTGGCATATCAAAAAATAAGCATTTAGAAAATTTTTTTGTACGCTGACCTTTCGGACTATAAGGAAAATGATTATTTTTAAAACTTTGTAAATCTATATAAATATTTTCTTCGATTATCTTTAGCATTATTCAAGACCTATTTTGATTTGATTGATTATAAATAAAGTTTTTGTATGTAAAAAAAATATTTAGCCATAAAAAGTTCTTAAGGGATACATTCCACAAAAATGTGATACTCGAAAAATTTATTTTATTTTACTACGCAGTATCTCAATGTATTCAAATTTGATTTTATTTTTGTAAAACATAAATCAAAGAAATATTCTAAAAAATAAAAACTTATTACACACTTATTTGATTTCATAATAAATTAATATTTTTTCTTGAAGACTCTGTACAATACACAAAGTTAATTAATATTAGATGAAATTTTTAATTTCCAATTTTATAGGGAATGCAAAAACTGTTCGAAATGATAATTCTAGTCGATTTGGAAAATTTATGCAAGTATGCTTTGATAGTAAATGGATGATTGCTGGGTGTATAATTCAAGATTATTTATTAGAACAATCTAGGATAACATTTCAAAGTCCTGGTGAAAGAAATTATCATGTGTTTTATCAATTAGTGGAAGCAGGAAAGGTAATACAATAACAGCTATACTTTATTTTTTAAATATAACGTTAAATTTTTTTATATTCAGTAATTTAGTAAAAACGCTAAAACTAATTTTTACAATAATATTATTTTTAGAATAATAAAGAATTAGCGGAACAATTGCATTTAAAAGATGCACATTTTTATAAATATTTAAATCAATCTGGTTGTATTAAAATTGATGGTGTGAGTGATGGCCGAAAATTAGATTCGTTACGTTTAGCATTTAATGTATTACAAGTACCGCCAGAAATGTCTGAAGGTATTTTTAAAGTTTTAGCTGCCATTTTATGGCTTGGCAATTTAGAATTTGAGGTAAGTATTATGCGTGAAAAATAAAGTCGTAAAAATTTTTGTGTTACCTGTTTGGAATACTATTAGAGTGCAACCTTTCGAATTACATTTTGCACCTGGTGGAAATTTCTCCAGTAGCAAACTTTTTAAATGATTTGGAAATATAGTACTCTTAACTTTTTATGAAGTTTTATTTAATTTTTTTACATTTTAAATAAACTTTTACTATTGTCTATATTTTTCACAAGTACCAAACAATTTTAACGACTTTAATATTTATGAAGAATGTCAACTTTAACAGATAATTTACTGAAGAATTTTTCTTAATTCAGGATATTGACGGTGAAAGATGCCAACTATCTGACAGTGCATGTGATGGCGAAACTTTAGAATGTGTAGCAGATTTGTTAGGTCTATCATTAGACGATATGCGGCAAGTTGTACTTCTTAGACAAATTAATGTACGAGGCAATATTACAGAAATTCCGTTGAAATTGCAAGAGGTAGGTATTCTTTTCATCGCAGATATTTAAGGTAAAAAATAACACCAGAAAATTTTCTGTTTTAGGCTAGAGAAAATCGACATGCTATGGCAAAAGCATTATATTCACGAACATTTGCCTGGTTAATCAATCATATAAATACATGTACAAATCCTGGACAAGACTCATCACGTTTCTTAGGAGTCTTAGATATTTTTGGTTTTGAAAATTTTGCTGTGAATTCATTTGAACAATTGTGTATAAATTATACAAACGAAAAATTACATAAATTTTTTAATCATTATGTTTTTGCTTTAGAACAAGAAATTGTAAGTGAAAATCAAATAATCAAATATTCAGTAAAAAAAATTTGTAACAAACTTCATCGATTTGAATTTTAGTATCAACAAGAAGAAATTCAATTTTCTCATATTAAATTCACTGACAACACACAATGTTTAGAATTAATCGAAAAACCACCGCGATGTATTTTAAAATTATTAACGGAACAATGTCATATGCCAAAAGGTTCCGATCTAGCGTATTTAACAAATTTGCATAGTGAATTTGAGAGCCATGGCAGTTACATCAAAGGTGATGACCGTCGAAAATGGGAGAAAGAATTTGGTATACAACATTACGCTGGATGTGTTACTTACAATGTACAAGGTTTTGTTGATAAAAATCGTGATGTACAACAAGATGTCTTTTTTGATCACATGAGTCGATCAACTAATGAATTTGTACAAGAGTTGACTGTTTTTCAGGTAATTTTTTTAAAATTTCACTTAGACTTAGCAATTTGATATTATTAACTCAATAACAATGAGTATTATTTTGCGTACTAAATGAATAATAATTAAGGAATACAACATACATTACAAATATGGCATGCATTATAATAAGTGTTGGAAATTTTTAATTCGCGGATCAACAAATGTTTCACTGTCAACAATGCTAACATTTACTTTGAGGCTAGGGAATCTTTACTATTACCTTTATGTGACTTTGAAATAAGTTTTAATGAAAGCGCATTATTATTCCCATATAAATTCAATTATCACCTTTTAAAATTGGCTGTTAATGTAGTTCAGTTTTGAAAAAAGAAACAAAAATTAAAAATGAATAACAATCTATTTTGAATTAAAAAAAGTGGCATAATAAAAATCATAAAAAGTTTTAGCACTTGTTCAGCAGACTTAGTAAAGCAAAAAAACGACACGACAATCTTAAACTGCTAAATTTGTTACATAATACCCACTTTTAGATTAGATGATTTATAGTACTTTTCCTAAAATACCTTAAGTGAATAGAAACGCTAGTATTTCTTAAAAACGATTTCCTATTTTTTATACGGGTAATATTTTCTACTTGCTATGAATTTGGTATCATACAATTATTTTTTAGGATTTATTAACATCAAATATAAAAATGCCAAATTCAAATGGTGCCGCAACTGTATCACGAGGTACAAGTAAAGGTAAACCAACTGTAAGTGATAGTTTTCGCCAACAATTACAAGCTCTAGTTGATGTATTACAATCAACAAATCCGTGGTATGTGCGTTGCATCAAGCCAAACAACAAAAAATTGCCAAATAATTACAACGAAAGTATGGTCTTGGATCAATTAAAATATTTAGGAATGTTAGATATAATTCGTATTCGTAAAGAGGGATATCCTATACATATGGCATACGAAGAATTTACAGCACGTTATCATTGTTTATCAAAAGTACATTTACCAAAAGATTCACGGGAAGCTGTGCGAACAATAATTCGAACACATAATGTACCAGAAACTGAATGGCAAATTGGTAAAAGTAAAATATTTTTACGACGATTTGTACACGAACCCTTAGAAGATAGTCGAAATCAGCTTGTGACATCACGTGCAATATTAATACAAAAAATATGGCGAGGCTATGTACAACGTAAAGCATATCAACGTATCCGAGATGCTGCCCTTAAAGTACAACATGCGTATCGTGGTTGGAAATCAAGAATATTATTTATACGTAAACGTCGTGCTGCTATTGTAATTCAATCACATTTACGTGGTGTATTCGCTCGGGAAGTTGCGGCCGCCTTACGTGAAATGCGACGTGTGGAAGAGGAGATGCGTAAGCGCGAAAAATTAGAATTGGAACGTAAACAACGTGAAGCTGAAATCAGTGCAAAACAAGCTGAAGAAGCACAAAAAACATTAGAAGAAAGTGAACGGTTTGTATTTATTATAGTTTTTTTTATATTGTTTACGCTCAATACAAGCTTTTTTGATACCCCAGTAAATTTAAGCTTGTTGTAATTCAAGTTGTTTTGCTTTTTGAGTACGTTAATGCTTTCAAATATCTAATAAATGTATCCCCCATTAATGATGGAAATTTTAGATCTGTGTTATGAAACTTCCGGAAATATTTTTAAAGGTTCAATATTTAACAGAAAGATTGAATTAGCTTCTTTATAATTAAAAAATTAAGAATTTAGTAATGATTTGTTAAGATGCCACTAGACCTTTTTCTTACAATTTGGTTAAGTTATTATGTTATTAATTATAAAGATAGAAAGAAAATTAAGTGGTTTATTTTTCTGTCTAAAAAGCAAACAACATTATAAAAATATTGTTGAGATGGAATCAAGGTAAGTTTGAATGAAAACACTTTTAGAATGCTTAGTTGTTGCTTTTTGTCTTAGTTTCAAAAACTTGCATACAATTTTAAATTTTAAATGTTACACAATCTTAAATTCATTTTCGATATATTCAGATTGATCTAAATAAAAAATCAAGCGGTATTTATATCATCACAAGCTCTAAATCGCCACATTCTCATATATTCATATACCATCTATCATCTCTAGTTAAACAAATATCATTAAAATCATCACCAACGTACAATTTCAAAGACTACAAGCAGTTATAAATAAGAATATATAAGCTCAATTTAAGAGTAGAATGCTGATCTTTTTTATTCATTTGGTGATAACCTTGTTTGCTGAAATCGCTTTCCTCATTTTAAAATTTAAGTTTCGAAATGATCTTTATTCTTTTAATATTAACTTAATAAGGTAGAAACTAGAGACCAAATTATAAAATCAACACGTATGATTAAAGTCGTTTTGATTGTGGACCGTATAAATAATGTATTTTCATAAAAATTAATCCTAATAGAATTTTTATAATAGGGCTGCACAAGAAGAAATTGCAACATTGTCACAAATGGCAGAACAATTGAATCAAAGTAAATACGCACAAAACAATGCAGAAACGTCTAGTGGGGGTATTGCAGAATCTGTTGATTTGGACAATTTATTTGCATTTTTATCGGATGTACAACCACAACGAAATGCTATAATTGATGAGATTGGTGAAAAAATGGATGAACTAGTTGAAGATTTGGATGTTGAATTGGAAACTGTTATTCAACAAGAGTTAGAAGGACTAAATATGAGTCGATCATCTGTACCACCTTGCACTTTACCTTTACAACACACAGGACCATCTAAAGGCTTAGGAATGCCAACACTTCCAGAACCAACGGAGCCTCCACCTCCACCTCCAACAACCGCATCACAGCCACAATCACAACAGCCTCCACCGCCTCCACCACCTCAGGATATTGAACCACCACCCACAACAACACCTACACAAAAAGGTTCTTCGGAACCAATATATGAATCAGTTCTTCCACGTGATGAAGGTGTTGAAAATGACGGATGTATATCACCACCACCCTTACCTGCACCCCCAATTAAATTTCGCTCTAAAAGTCCTGGTATTGAACGTGTGGTACAGAGAAATGTTCCAAATGAAACTAATCAACGCTCCCGATCTCCAAATTCACCACGACCTAGTCGACCCAATTCAAGAGGATCTGCCAATGGCGTAAGTTTCATTATTATTTTAAGCCAAAAATAATTACAAACGTAACAATTTGTTTTTAAATTCTAGTTATTAAATCAATCGCAACCCCAACAATGGCGTCATAACAATGGTATTCAAACGACACAAACAACTAATGAACATTTACATGATCCCGAACGGGAGCAACGACGTAAATTCCGAGTTGAAAAGAAATTGCAAGAAATGGAAGAAATTCAACAAGAAAAAGATACACATACGGAGGAAATGCATCATGATATTGTTGAATTTGCACAAAACTATTTCAATACTCATGAAAAATCACCAGAAGGTACAATAATTGCAACTCTAACACGAAAATCACGTGGTAAAAGTTTAGAAGTATTACCAAAGTACGAAATGGTTACATATTATAAAGGAAATTCAATACCAAATTCACATATTCATATGTATGATCCCGATAATGTAAATGTAGCTTGTACCGTATTTAAGGTATGTTATTATTATTTTTAATTTGCTAAGGGTTCCGAGATTCCGATTCGAAATTTTGAGTAATAGCGTATTTAATTTGTCGGAAAAATATCTGGTAATTTTATTCTAATTTTTCAAACCGATCAGAAATACATACAATCGTAAAATTTATTATACAGGATCACATAATTCCTCACACATGAAGTGTCCCATAATGACAACATGTATGCAATACAATACATAAAGTTATATAGAATATTTTTTATACTAATCCAAAAAAGGTTTTTCTTCAATCAGAAGATATATCTCTATAAAATTTGATAAAAGACTTGTAAAATCTTTAAAAATCAGAATTATTTCTCTACGCACTATTTAAAATGAAAAAAATGTATACTGCATTTTCTGGGTAAATGATATTCGCTTCAGTTCACTCATTTACAAGCGTCTTAATTACCATTTTATCATCCTTAATGACCATTTACAAGCGTCTATTTAAACGTTTTTAGTTTAAAATGGTTTTATTGCGATTTTTGTATTGTATGGTACATGTCACCTGATCAAAAATTAAAAAGCGAGTAAATTCGATCCGAATTAGTCAGTCACTCGTTGTAGAGGCTAACTTGCTTCTATAGATTAGAAACCAAAAATAGGTATTATAATCAGTGCTTTCTTCATTTAAATGAAAAATATTATCCTTCAAGTATTTTGCAGGAAGTTTCAAAAATATGAAAACTCAAATCTCGCCAATGTAGTTAAAGTAATAATTCATAACGTTACAAATTCACCGTTGGAATGTCTATAAAATTATTTTATTATAAACTGTTACACCAAAATTTTTTAAGCCAGAAAATATATTTTATTACTATATTTGTTTTTTATAGGATTTATGCAAATATTTACGTGGTGAATTAAACGTGGATCGAGAATTGAGTGTAATTCAGAGTATAATTGGTTACGGTATCGAACGTGAAGAATTGCGTGATGAAATATTAGTACAATGTATGCGTCAAGCAACAAATAATCCAAATCCAGAGTGGTGTGAACGTGTTTGGCTATTATTATGTTTATGTATTGTGGCATTTCAACCAAGTAAACTATTGTATAAATATTTTTTATCCTTCCTAAAGAAAAACTTACAATTGGAGGGAAAATTGCGGCAGTATGTACAATGGTGTTTGGATAATTGTAAAAATACAAAAGTGTCATGCCGTGAATATCCACCATCATCTGTTGAAGTTGCTGTAAGTAAAAAATAATAATAACAAAAATATTGGGTATTTCATAAAGAGGCAGTGTCTCTATTTAACATATTACAAGAGAAACTTGAAATAAACAAATATAGTACAATTTGTTGTGTTTGTAGGCAATGCGTCGATTAGGAACAATTGTATGTAGATTTTTCTTTTTGGATGGACGGACAAAAGCAATTGATGTACATCCCACTGACACTGCTGGTGATGCAACCATTAAACTATCTGAACGTTTAGGTTTACGATCCACTGAAGGTTGGGCTATCTATCAAAGTAGACCTGATGGTGAAGAACATGTTAGAGCTCATCATTATTTGTACGATGTAATTGCTGAGTGGGAAATGTAAGTTCAATTATATTCCAAAGTTTATGAAGCAAAAATAAAAATTGTTTTTTCATAGTAAATAATGTTTCAATTAAATGGAATTTAATTTTCAGAAAACAAAATAAAATCGTTGCTGCAACTTCAAATTTTACAACATTATCACGTTCAAATCGAAGTAGCACAACGTTAGGAAGCGGAGAAAATCGTTTTATTTTTAAACGTCGATTGTTTAAATCGACTCGCGAACTATCTCAAGATCCAGTTGAAGTGAATATGCTTTACGCCCAAGCAGTTTATAATGTCGTCAAGGTTTGTTTATTTCAAAGCCAAGTTATTCCAAACCAAATAAAACAATTTGATGCTAAATATAACAATTTATTTTAGTGCGATGCATTTCCCGTTACGGAAAAGGTGGCATTACAATTGGCTGGACTTCAAGCGCAAGTTGCATTGGGTGATCCAAAAGATAATAACAAACTCGAATATTATACAGATCTCGATACTTATTTACCTTATAGGATAAGTCGTGCTCGTGGTGATGATGTTTGGGTAAGAAGTTTTTATATTTAATTGTAGAAGATAGTTTTTTTTGAATAGGACTGTAGTAGACAGTTTAATATAAATACAAACTTTCGAGCAGGCAGTTCTTATGTGTCCATTTTTTCAGAATGTTCGATCAAATGAAAATATGTTTTATATTTATGTCTACTTGTGTTACTTTGTTTGGGAAAATTTAAAAAACTGGAACGCTGCCTATTTTTAAATGATTAATCTTATATTAATTAAAATTAAAAAAAAAAAATTAATTCTAGGTACCCATAATAGCTCAAGCACATCGTCAATATGGTGCAGGTAGATCAGAGCTTCAAGCCAAAGCATTGTATTTATCATGTGTTATGCAATATCCATTATATGGTACAACAATGTTCCCAGTTACATATCGTGGATATTGGTCTTACGGAAACGCATTAATTTTGGGTGTAAATTGTGAAGGTTTAATGTTAATTAAGCCTGACGATAAATTTGTTTTATATGAATATCGTTACCACGAAGTCGAATCAATTTTAATCGATCCTAGTGATAGTTTTATTACAATTAGTTTATTACGCCATACTCAAGATAGTAGCCATAAATGTTTCGTGTTTGAAACACAGCAAAAGAATGAAATTGGTTCACTCATTGTTAGCTATTATCCAGCCTTAGCTACTTGGCTAAATGAAAGCGAACAACCAATTAAGAAGTTTAAGGGTATAACGAATGAAGATCGTATTCGTTTGTATCATAATTTAGTGAATTGTAGACGAACATTAGTCGATAGTGATATGTTAAGAAAACCACAGGATATGTCTGGTGGATTTTTACGTAATACTTTGCGTCGTTTAAGTAAGCATCGTTTAGAAAAATTACGCCAGGAACATGGAAATGCAACAGATCATGGTGAAACGTATAAAGGCTTCCCTTACGCATTTTGGGCATTCAGTCGGCAGCCAATACCACAAAGTATAACACGTATGCCAGAAGTGGATGAGCAAGTTGCTTTACAAGTATTCCAAATTGTTTTAACGTATTCCGGATTAGGACAAAATGGTGAAACAATACGACGTGCTGAAGATGAACACGTAAATTTAATTCAAACAATTATGGAACGTATTATGCGTAAAGAGAATCTATTGTGTGAATTTTATATGCAATTAATTAAGCAAACTACGGATCATCCAGACCCTAATTCGAGAGTTAATTTACGTCATTGGGCATTATTATCATTAGCATGTTCTGTAATTCTTCCACCGAATAAAGTTATACGTAAATATTTAATGTCACATTTGAAACGATGTTCAAGTGATTATGTTACGGAAGAAGGAAAATTTGCACGATTTGCTGAAAAGGTATGATAAAATTTTTATCAGGTACAGATTTCATATGTCACAAAAATGTTGCACGTATATTAATATTTAAGAATCTAAGTTTTGTAATTAAACATTTCGATTTTCACAAAGCTGTTATATATTAATTAGAACGTTTAATACAATTATTTGGAAAATTCTTCAAAATCTTTGCAAATCTTTAAAATTTGATATATTTGAATAAAATAAATTTAAAAATTTCGATAAAAGAGTTAAAACTGAAGTTAATTCCAGCATAATTTCCGACATACCCTCTTTGTTTTAATTTTATAAAGTGTATGTTTCGAAACATGATGGAGTTACTAAACAGTAAGGTATGATGTCATCAATATTATTTTTTAGCAATCAGGTTTTTAAAATCTTATTCCCATTGACCATAAGCAGTATATTTTATAATCTATAGAGTTTACCTCATAAGCAGTGTACATTCATCTATATCGATTACAAAACTTTTTTATTATGATTTTCTTTTTCAATACAGTGCTTACTGAAAACGCAAGGTACACGCCGCCGACAATGGCCCCCATCTCGAGAGGAAATTACATGTACAATAAATCGTCGCCCAATTTACGCACGTTTCCATTTTATGGATGGACAATATCACTCAGTTGAATTTCATCCGTCAGCAACGGCACGTGATGTTATGGAAATTGTTAAAAATAAAATTGGCCTTCCTGAAACAGCAATGGGTTATGCAATATACGAAGTATTAGGTTCTTCTGAACGTAGTCTTCTACCTGATGAAAAAATATCTGATGTCATGTCGAAATGGGAACGATATCGTACCGCACAAAATAATTCAAATAACCAGCAACAACAGCAGATGCCACAAAACGGTACTCAAACCTTGACGAAAACCCGTCGCCAACATCATTTGTTCCTGTTTAAAAAACATTTGTTCCTTGATCAATATATTAACTTAAATGATCCTGTAGAAAAAGAGCTGTTATATCACCAAGTTTTACATGATCTACGAAGTGATCGCTTTCCAATTACTGAAAAAGAAGCTGTAAGTATTTTTTTAGCAACTTAAAAATAAATAATTATAATATATGACTTTTGGTATGTGAATTCCTGTCAAAAGACTTTCGATTTATCCGCGAATGATCGTAAAAATGGATATTATTTGTCCGTAATTTCACTTTTTTATTTATCCCATTTGGAATTTGACAATAATAGGTTATCAAAAGTTCAAAACTTTACGACTATTAAAAACGAAAGCTCAAGTAATATCATAAAAGAGCCGAGCTAGAAGACTTTCTTGCTTTGTGTCGGAGAAATAAAAAAAAACAAAAGAATAAAATGGCACGCAAGTTATAGGAAATCACGGCTTCTCACTTTTGGTTTAATACTCACTTCAACGCATATTATATAATAAAATAAAAATATGACCTTTACATGTGAATATGTTACTTTAAATTTCCAGATGATGTTAACGGCGTTACAAGCACAGTTAGAATTAGGTGATATGGGTGATATATTACACGATTATCGTCCAATAGCAAGCCATTGTTTGGCACCTAGATTTGTTCCGAATATTCCATCGGAAGGTGTTGCAATGCATCATCAATCATTACGAGGCATGACATCAACTGAAGCAAAAAAAGCTTTCTTAAATCTAATACAAAGTTGGCCATTACACCGAGCAACCATTTTTGATGTTATGGTAAGATTTTGTTTTGTATTTTTTTAAATTCTTTATCTTTTTTGAAGTTTGTTTTGATAATATTTACTAACAATTGGGCATTAAATAGTAAGCTCGAATAATGTAGCATAGGGCTAAGAACGATTGGCAATTAAATATTTGCATGAATAGTTGTTTTGATCTAGTAATCATTGCATAGAATATGGAATATTCGAAAATTCAACAGTTTTCATTTTATTCTAAATCTAATCAATTTTTCTTTTATCGAAAAACATCACAAAAAAATGTTAAAACATCTTGAAGAAATTTATTATGAATTTTATTTCATTTATTTATTTATTTCAATTTAACTTTTTTTTATAACCTAAAATGGGAATGATCTAAGGGAAATGTATAATAGAGTTAGTTATAAGTGACTAAATCGCTCCTTGTTAAAATTTTCATTATAATAAAAAGTTGAAATATTTCAAAAACTTCATTTCAAGTTAAAATTCATGCTCCAAATTTTGTTAACTTATCTCTTAAGGCAGTTTATCAACAGCTGTTGTGCTGGCATAAAGGAGTGTTATTCTAAAATACTGATGACTTAAATAACATGTAATATATATCGAATTTGTTCCAGTTTTTCAGCGCAAATAACCTAAAAGATACTTATCCAAATTTTATGAAATTTTGTTTCACAATATTGACATGAAAACCTAATGCTTGTCTTGTGAAAGAGTTTTTCACGAAAAAAATGTCTAATGTAAAATCAAAATTTGATTTTATACTTAGAAATGTTTATTTTTACAAAAACACTTTGCCAAACACTAGGTTTTCATACAAATATTGTATCAGCCAAATTTCATAACATTTGGATAAGTATTTTTTAAGTTATTTGTGCTGAAAAATTGTATGCTACTAATAGCTATTAAACCTCCTTAATCGTTATTTTGGTAAAAATGGTAATGTCAATTGCAACACAATCATTATCAGTAGCAAAACATTATTCGTATTAGTGTATGAGAAAATTTTTATTTATTTATAAACACAGATTATAATATCTAAAATTATAATCTGTGTTTATAGGTTTACAGGTTCCCATGAAAAATATTTTTGTGAAACAAGTCTGTTAAATAACATTTAACAATTTTATTTCAAGTATCGTGGTATATTTTTGTAAATTTATGTTCCACTCAAAATCACAGCTTTTCTTTCTTTCCTCCATTTTAATATTTCCGGAAGGGGTATTCGTTAGTTTATAGCTTTATCAATGAACATTCCCATTTAATTATTTACCCTATAAAATAATTACAAATGTTAATTTTTCTGTTTGATTATGTTACGAATTATTCCATTATCTATTAGTTTTTTGCTTTTTAAAATATGTTTTTTTTATTAATTTCATATCGTTCATTTCATTCATTTTCTTCAGTAGATTTTCCTTTTTTGTCACCTTTTAGTATTTGGTTTTTCAATTTTATTTTCTTTAATATTTTTATTTTCTTACTTTTATTTTTTGTGAGATATTAATAGATATTGCTTTCAGTAATGGAAATGTTCTTTTATCTTCCATCCATTTCATTGTGGATTTAAAAAATTCCATCTGATTGAAGAAATCATTTTCATTCATTTTTCCATTTACAGAATAAAGTGTATAAAAATAATTTTTTTTAAATTATAAAACAAAAAATGTTAAGAATTTAAAATTCTATAAACATTTAGCTTAAATCACCATATAAATATCAATAAGCTTTAAATTCGAAGTTTTAAAAGCCTCCAGTTGGTGAAGAAGTTATAAAAACGAAAATATTTATATTACTTCTCTGGTTACTATTTAAGGACAAAAATAAATGTCATATAAAAAGATTGCTTAAGAGTAGCGTAAATTTGTTGTTAATAGTCAATTAAAACCATGTGGGGAATTTTTAACAGATAAAAGGCTAATTAAGATAATATACAAAATTGTATTATATAATTTTAAGAAATGATTAAACTTATCAAAATAAAAATTTTCAAGAGGTCATACGTCCGAAAAAGATGTTTTCAAAATATAATTTCAAATAATAGTAGTTAAATAATTTTTTTTATGGTTATACATTAGACATCTAAGGTCTATAATTATCTCCTATAACTATGTTTTGAAAACAAAACATGTTCAGACGAATGTTTATAAAAGTTTTTATTCTTTGATAAGATCTATCGCTACGAAGAATATGAAACATATTTTTAGTTTAGGTATTTTATCTGTTTAAAGTACATCTTCTTTCATAGTTTACTTAAAAAAAGTAATGAAACGCACTCCGTTGTTTTGGTTTTCTTACCATCAGATTATACACTTTATTCGTTTTTATGTTTGTTAATTATTTTGCTTGCTCTGGTGGCGGTGTTGTGTGTTTATTTTGTATTGGTGTATATATGATGAAGCTGTACCCTCAGCAATCTTTTACATCGAATTGGCCGCGAGTCCTGTGGTTGGCTGTCGATCAAGTTGGATTACATCTCTTGGAGCATCGATCAAGGAATGCATTATGCACGTACGAGTATTCAAGTATTATGTCCTATTCACCGGCCCTTAATTGTTTGATGATCATCACTGGAACGGATAAGAAACAGAGTAAAGTGATTTTAACGACGTCACAGGTAAATGATTAAGTTTATTTTATTAAGCGTCAATAGGTACTTGATAATTATAACAAGTAATACTAAATTTCTATTCATTTACAAATAAATCACGATTGTATTTTAATGTACTTTAAATAGTTTAGTTTTTACTTTCGAGTCACGTAACTTTAGATAACGTTCAAAAAATTATAAACGTTAAAAATTTTATTAAACTTTATATTATGTCAAATAATCATTACTAATTTAATCTACTATATTTATCGATATTTTTAAATTATAAATTTAGAGATGATAAATTATAAAACCAACAGTTATTTCTTAAAGATTCTCGTTAACTTGTAAAGGAGTCTCCGGAATCTCTAGAGATGAAACTGCTGTTAACAAAATTAACTGCCAATTACTCTAATTTATATTTTAAGTTTCTAGGCGAGCGGTAGTGTGATCATTATGATCCTACAATTTAACCACTAAATAATTTAATCATACAGGACAATTGAATAATTACGAAAACGGTTTAGTGGCAAATTTAAAAAGCTAAAAATTGTTTACATATTCAAAAGGAGCCAATTAGCAACGTTTTAAGTTTTTAAAAAAATTGTCAAGTACCTAATTGGGGAACATGAAATATTTACAATCCGTACCCGTAGCAATGGTCTGTATACAGATTTAACCGATTAGCAAGAAATCCTTCTTAAAGCTTGGAATACTTTTAGGGAGAACAATTTTTTACATTGAAAATATTTAAAAAACACTAATAAGTGTGGAATTTATAAACCATTAATTTTTAATTCTCTTAATCAAGAGGAATATTTTTTTCGAAGATTAATTCCAAATCAAAGAATAATCAGATCGAAACTCACTGTGTAAATTGCCATAAATTAAAACATCGATATTTAACTGTACAATGCGAGTGTTGAATCTAATCAAGGAGCGAGCGATTTCTTAGAAGACTAAATTAGCTAATTTATACTAATGACCATTACATTGCCATTGAAATGCGTATAATACAAAAATTAATCTAAAATGCGCATTGATTCTTTGATAATTTATTAACTGTTATACTTCTAAGCGAACATTTTAAAAATTAATAATATGTTTTAGGCATTCCAAATAGCAACATTGATCCGTGAGTATACCGAAGTATTGCAGTCTGAACTAATGTCAGCGAGTATGACCGCCAGTATGACTGCATCAATGGGTCCAATATCACCACAAACTACAACACCAATGCCAATGAATCAATCACACGCCGGTACTTTAGAATTACGTCGACGTGATCGAAGTACATCACGTAGTCGACCAGTTAGTATTTTACATAAACCAGCACCTTTAATCGAACCACAACCGAGCTAGAATAATTAATTTTTAAATAAAATATGATTAAAAATTCGGCCAAAGACAAAGAAAATGTATTTATTTAATTAAATAAGTTTATTATTATATGCTTTAATAATAATTATAGCACTAATTAAGCAAATTTTAATTAAAGAATGTTGAAATATTTAATTAATTTCTAAAAAAAACTGTATAAATTATAACGTATATTTAAGTATTAAAATAGTGTTTATTTTGTCTTTTTAAATTATTAGTCAAATCTTAAAATTTTACGAATAATTCCTTCTACAACACGATATAACTCGAATCGCACTCGGTTTTTATAATCTAAGTTGTTTTTTACACTTTAACATGATAAAAATAGCCAAGTTTAAAACAGTTATTATTATAACAATGTTTATTTATACCACAATACTTAAAAAAAAAAATATTTTAAAAGTTTAGCTTCCAATATGGCATTTAATAAGTTAATTTATATCCCTAAAAGTACTTGAAAGTTATACTACATAACCATACAAAATATCTCAGAATTTTATTTACACGTACAATCATTTTTTTGTATTTACTTTTAATTTTATTAATTTAGTCTAAAGACTCATTTAAATGAAATTTTGAAGTAAGACGAATTTATAAAATAAAAGGATTGAAAAATTTAAGTTGAAATAGTAAAAGTATTTAAATTGGAGTTTACTGTTGTAGAGACGATAGGTATATCTAAGATACCTGTGTCTGTATTCTCTATATTTATATTGTAAATATACACACATACAACATAAATTTATTATATAGAGTATTGTGGCATTAATATTCAATTCGCCTTTTGATATTAGTAAACCCGACGAAGGATAATTTTTATTCCTCTAATTTGATAATTTTATATTCTACCATGTCTTTGTTTGTTTTTTGGAAAATTTTGGTAATAGGAATCTTAGACACGTAACAAAAATTACTTACTAACGAATAGTTATGATTACATTTAAGCCAATTTTTTTTTAAACTGTTTTTTTTATATTAACGATTAAATATATATATACGAGTGTTAGAGTATATGATTTTAGTAAAAACATTCACAAAAAAGGCATGGTCTAATGCGAATTGAAAGAAAAGCCTCATGTATTATAATTATGTAACATGTACCTGTACTATTTGTTTTAATTGGCTGCAGATTCATTCCATTTTAGTTCCTGCCTTTTTTTGTGTTATTCACATTAATATACATCTGATAAAAATATTTCTCAGAAATATTTAAAATTTTCTTTATAATTTTTTTGAAAGTAGCGTGTTTTTATTTTTAAAAAAGTCTGCGTGTGTTAAAAAAATATGTGTAAAATCTCAATTATGAATCTTATTTTTGCACTTAGATAGTTTTATGCAAACATTTTCAGAGATAATAACTTTATAATACTTTCAAAATAATTACAAAGACTTTTAAACATTGTAGAGAAATAAAATTTCTAACAGGACTGTTAAATTAATGAATTTTAAAATCATTTAAAAGTATCATCTCCATTTTTTTAAAGAATTTAATTCTTAAAATTAGTCATAGACGTAAAGTATGTAATATATAGTTAACTTATTTAGTAACTAGTCAAATAAAAGAAAAGAAAAAAAACTGAAACTCCAAATCGGGTATTTTTAATGTAAATATACAACAAAAAATGAATTTATATGAAAATATTCTCAATTGTGCTCCTCTTTATTATAACAGAAGCTATTAAATCACTGAAAGAATTAATTTTGAAAATAAATTATCAGTTTTATCATAAAAACTATGTATTCCAGAAGTTTTTTAATTTTATTTGATTTCTCACCTTTAAATATAAATGGCCCTTATAAAATTTGAGATAATTTTTAATTTTGTTAGTATACAATTTTGAGTATAAAAGCTCCATTTTGAATTTGAATAATTAAAATTTAAAAAAAAAAATCAGATGTTATATCTATATACTACAATACGAATAGACAAGGTATGGCTAAGCTTTGAGTAAATTGGATAAAGATACACTTCTCAAAGTATATATCACTATGTACAGATAATTTTTAAAAATGGCATCTAGATACACGGTCAAAATAAACTATAAAATATAAATTAGGAATTATGTTCCATAAAACATACAATACTTCTTAAACTATAAAAATGGAATGTACTAAAGAGTCGAATCTTCTTGATATTCAACATAGGGGGTTTGCAATGCCATCTAGCTACGTAACTAAAATTTGCTATATACAGTCAAAAAACGCATCGGCCTGAATGTTTCATGTTTATTTAAAATTACAAAATACAAAATTTTTATGATATATTTTATTGTTTTTTTTGGTTCAAAATGAACGTTTAATATCTGATAAAGACCGAATACGAAACATTATATCTGATAAAGACTTTAAAACACCATCAAAAGCGTGTATTTTGTAATTTTAAATAAACTTGATTCAGGCCGGTGCGGTTTTTCGGATTTGACTGTACCTCTAGGTATCTTATCGAGATTCAAGATACTGGATTAATATATTAGAAATTCCGAAGATGTACTTTGTAGTATATATCGCCATTCTATAAATAAACTACGCCTTCTCATAACTAAGTTAACGGAAAAGCAGAATAAATAAAGACAGGAGCTAAATAGTTAAGCATGACAAAAAATTGATGCTATTCGTAAAAAATTATCTTGTCTACTCGTATCATGTTTCCTAACGAATACAAATTACAAATGTGCTAAAACTACTGTTTAGGACGTTGTAAAATTTATATTCTAATGTTAGAATACAAATAATTTTTGGTGCTTTATTTATTTATTTATTAGTTTTTGTTCTTTGACACTTTGTCGATTATCGGTATATGAATAATATGCGATGCTTAAATTTTCTGTGATTATTATAACTAAATGCGAACACTTAATGCGATTACACGTGATGCTTTCGTAACGTTTAAACAAATCATTGTATTTTTCATTAAACATTATGAAAAACGGGACGCATTGCTTCCTATTAAAACAGTTGAGCAAGTGAATGTCTATAAGTTAAAAAACTGGCGTCAATTCTGCCGAAGTTTTAGTTCTGCTATTTGGATGGTATAGATAATAAACAAGTATCAAAAGTCCGAATATACTACTTATCATAGGCTAATTCGTCATTGTTAAAATTAACAAATTATGTTGCAACCGCCGTTTGATATTCATATATAGTCAAGCTTTACGGTTTATTTCTATAACTTGATGATGCTTGTTCCCAAATTATTCTAGCCTTTGCTGGCTAGTAAAATTTGTGATTTTCTAAAATATTACAGAATTAAAATGACAGGATGTTTATTCAAACTTCGTAAAAAATTTGGATAAGTACTCGAATTCAAATTGTGCTGTTCTTGTTATTATCGAATGCTGTTTCGGTATGAAAATCGTTATTTCGCAATATACAGCTATTTACTCTTTTCAAAGTGTTAAATAAGTCGCGTATGTTCCTAGTACTGAGCAACTTGTAATGATGTGTAATGGCTTCTTAAAAATAATAAATTTCAAAATATTGGAAAAAAGCATTAACGTGTAACAAGTTTATTGATTCATTTTATCTATTACACCGCATATACAAGTATAAAATATTCTTAGCATCAAATATGAAAAAAATTGAACTTATTCAAGCGAATTTTAGTTTCCATTTAAATCAAATTTTAAATAATCGTTTATTCGTCTTTTTTCGTATTTATGCCAACCAATGTTATTTGTTGCAATTACACGACTTATAAACCAAAATTATAAATACGTTTTGTATAATTTTATTATGGAGAGAAGAAAATACATGGTATATTAATTATATTACTTATCACGAGTAATCAAGGGTTGAGTAAGAAAAAAGAAACACTTTTTGACAATTTGTACCTAAATAAACTTATTTTTTAACGATTATTGAAATTTTACTAATGAAATTAAATTATGATGATAAACTTTTATCATAAATATAACTAATAAGAAAGCTCTTGGACTGGTTACATTCGATTAACATATATGCGTAAATATATATACATATATATATATATATAATATATGAAATACTTGAAAAAATTATATCTAATTTATAAACGATATTAAAATATATTATTTAAAAATTTTGCATTGTATTTCATTTTTAAATTCCTTTATCCCTATCGACAGAATTTAAAATAAATGGAATCTTTCATAGTTTTGAAGATTTTCATCTAAAATCCGAAAGACACGAATGTAGCTACCGATAAGTATTTTTTATGCTCGGCATATTTACAACATGTCACAGTATATTCATTTTAGTCTAAAGTTTGTAACGCTTGAAAATATTGAAGCTACAATAAATTTTAGTATAGGTGTGAATTAAACTAATTACTACATTCATGTTCGTCCGTCATCAAGATAACTCAGAAACGAAAAGGTAATGCGACCTGAAATTTTAGTTTTATATTCGGAATCTAAAATTTTTTAAGCTGGCGACCGAGCAAAACCCTACACATTAGGCCCAATGGACCCATTAACTACCCAACTTTTAAACCATAAAAGAAGAAAAATGTTTGGATTCGCCACAATTTCAGTTAAAATTTAGATAATAAACATATATAATTACAATACATATTATTATCATGTATTTTTAATTTAACTATGTAAATTTGATATTTAGGCTATTTTATGAATGCTGATGATTACAAATTTAGTTCAAACATAATCATATTTCGAGTGCGTAAACAATTAACTCCGTTATTTGCTTTTACTGTTATATTTATGAATTATCTTGTGAAATTATCAAAAATAAGTCACGAATAATAAAAAATATATTATCTAAGAAAAAAAATATTGTATCAGTTAACATATTTTTTACATTTATTTTTATTTTTCTTTGTTTTTACAATAGTACCTACATTGATACCGCAGCGGTAGTGATGCTGTTTATTAGATTGTATATTTTATGCTGCTTATTAAGTGTCAAATTTAAGAACAAACATCTATTCTTGGTTTTTGACTACATAAATGAACAAACTGCTTATGTAGTGAAAAGGGCTCCCTGTGACAAGTCCTTTATAATGCACGATCCTTGATACAAGTCTTTAAACTATACATAATATTATAATTAGTCACAGTTATTTTACTTTTAGAGAATTGCTTACACAAAAACAACGCATTACGTTCCGATTATTATTTTTCAACTTATTACAAACTATTAAAGTTTGCTAAATTTATCTTATATAGAAATAATTTTTTTCTACACCTTTATAAACCATTTCAAACCACATAGTTTTATTCAAACACGCAGATTGCCGATATGAACACATGTCAGATTTGATGTCAGTGAAGTTATTAACCGTAAAAAAATGAAGAGGTTCTCAAGTATAGACCTATATGTTTTTCTATGCACAACTACGCATAATTGTTTAAACCTATATGTTTTTCTATGCACAACTACGCATAGTAGTCCCAAGGATAAAAATTAGTCCGATTTGAATGATTCTTTTTTAAACTACAAGATGTATTTTGACATATGATTCTATTATCAAAATTTTTTTTACTTTTAGGTTTAGTGTAATTTAAAGATATGTCTTTAACCGTTTAAAACTGCTCTTCTTATATTACTACAGTACTTAAAAGAACTGTAGTCCTCACTCACTAGTAAATGAAGGGGCTGGTATACTATAACTAGAGAGTATATCAATATTAAAGATATGCCTAAATTTTTTGGGGTTTTAAGCTGTAACTAGAAACATTGAGTGCATCAGTTGAAAAACACAGTTAGTGGACCAGTTTAATATTTTAATATGAAAATTGTTTGAGTTTTGAATTTATTAATTTTAGAAATGGTGGAAATAAAAATAATTTACTGTTATTAAATAAAATCATGTGATTCTGCGTGTGTGCAATAAAAATTTACAAATAAAAAAAATATTATTTGGTGCTCGGTTTATATAGGTATAATATTTTAAAATAACTATTGGGCATTCATGCTAAACAAGACTGTAATTATCGGTATAATCAAGAACTATTTAGAACTACCAACATTTTAAGACCGTAGACATAAATCTTGTAAAGGATGGAGTCATCAATGTATAATATATTACATTAAGAAATCAAATTTGTAGTAATGGAAAATAATCAACTAAATGTGTTAGGAGTAGTTTTTATTTTTAATACTATGGCGCTGAAATCTTAGCATGAATCTTTTCGAAGTTGGTTCCATAATAATTTGAAAAATAATGCAGAAACCAATTTTTGAGGAGTTTGTATCGGTTCCTTTTGTATTACTTAAAAGACATTCGTGATTGTATAAACATTACTCCCTCCCCAAAGTAAAAATAAATCAAATTTGAAATTTAAAACTTAAATAGTTGCCTTTTGATCAATTATCTTTCGAAGTTACCGCTAATCATCTTACAGTTTAAAATTGATTCGTTGGTACCGACTTCAAAGGAAAATTGGTAACAAGAAAATTATAGTTTTTAATTTCTATTATTTTTTTAGTACATATTTTTGAAGTTGGTTCTACTTTTTTGCGATTTTATTTTAATCGTGAACTAAATGAAGTTGGCAACGTGCCAAATAACATTGAAGTGAGAAAATAATAAGTCGTGGTTAAAAAAATAACAGTTTGTTTTTGACATTTGATGGTCTAGAAAAGTTAAGTAATATTTTAAAAATAACACAAATAAGAATATAATTTCAGAATTTCTATTTAAAATGGAAAACGTAATATTAGATAAATCAAATATATTTAACAAATTTGCATCATTAATGGATAATAATACTAGAGGAGTTCAGGTGCGTAATATAAATTATCATTTTTGCCATTTTTAATGAATTCAAAATCTGACACAAAAACTAAATTTTTGACAATTTATTTATGTATATATGTTTTTTTAGATTGGAATTTATTCAGTTGCAGTTGTTGGATTAGCTGTAGCAATAAGATCTGTACGACCTGTAAGTATTTGTTTACTTCAGTTATAATTTGCATTTCAAAATCCCGTAATTTTGGTTACCTTCAAAGTTTTAATTATTGATTTCTTGGAATATTAAAATTTACCTTATTATTTTAACGTTATTCAATAACTCATGAAATAGGCTATCATGGGATTACATTTGTTTTATGCCAACTTGGTCGCATTTTAGATTTTCTTAATCAGAGAATTGAGTCAAAAATTTATATAAGTCTTCATCATTCTTTAGAGTCTAATTATTATAAAATCATTAAAATGAAAATTTAAGTTTGAGAGCGTTAATTTTTGAAAGTTATTGACATTAATTAAACACATTCTTATTTTTGATATGTGTTTAATTAGAGTTTATAAATTCTACATGACACTTGATGTTATGAGAGAAAAGGGCTTAATGTAAATTGTAAATTCTTCGATTATTTATTAGTCTAGACCTTACTTCACGCAATAAGAAAAAGAGAAATTATTCAGAACAAAAAACATTGCTTTTAACAATCGGATCCAATAGAAACTGGAATTTAAGATGTTTTATATTTAAAAAAAAGTATGTTTCCTAGTTTTTAGATCAGTTTTACAGATTTCAAAAGTTTTAGTACTTACTTTCCTGAAAATTCCCTTCTGTGATAAATTAGCACCGCTTTCTTAACCTCATCTTTTAGTTTATTAATGCAGTAAATGTTTTAAAAACACTAAAATCTTTATTTTTGTTCCCTATTTTCAGTTCAGCCGATTTGTAAAACCGTCAGATATTCCAAAAACATTTATAATGTCACGAATGAAATTATCTGGAAAAGTTACACGTATTGAACCTGGAGGCGGGCCGTTGTTAATGGTTCAGCATCGTCCGCTCTTACCATTAATCTCACGCTCCAATCAAGGAGACGGTCTTCCAGTTCGTGTCGCAGGTGTGAATATTACCGGTAATGGTGTCAGTTGGTTACAAACAATTGTTTCAGGAAACGATGTCACATTTGTTCCATTACAAAAACAACCTCAATATGTTGTTTGCGAAGTTACAATGAAACATCAATCTTTCCAGGTAACAAAAAATGTTTACCTACTGAAATTTTTTTAGAATCGGATGTTTTATAAAAATTTTTCTATTCAATTGTAATTTTCAGACTACGTCAACTTTAAACATTGGTGAAGAATTAGTTGCATTAGGTTTTGGTACAGTTGCTGTAATGGATCCACATTTATCGAATAACGAACGATATCAAGCATATTACAAAAGATTGTTAGCAGCAGAAACACGAGCAGAAAAACAACGAATGGGTGTGTGGCATTATAATAGTCCGTCACCTCCATGGCATTCTAGATTAATCGCCCAGTTATGGAGTAGCACTAAAAATAATCTAGTGCCAAGATTATCACGTGCTTAGTACTTATTTTAAAAACAAATATTATTAATTTTAATCTTATCAACGTAGATAAAAAATTAAAAACAAAACAAAAAAATTAATAAATAACAAAAACAGAAAAAAATCACTTCTAAACGTTATTGTACTCAGTGATATGCGTGTTGAAAAAATATCAAGGGGAAGACTGCTTACGATTTAAAAAAAATATTAATTCGATTTAAAAAAAAATATTAATTAGAACAAACGCGCAATTTTAAAATTCAAAAAGAATTATAACAATTTTTCAAGAGAGTTTTGGATATCCAATCTATAATCTTGTTTATGCCATTATTCAAATTTTATAGAAGATATATTTTAATTTAAAACATTGCATTTTTATTTTTTATCTTATTTTATTTGTTTAATTCTAAGAGGCGAGATATACTCACATTTGCGATTAAAAATTTTGCATTACCTGGGTAAATTGATTCGAAGTGGATTTCGATTCAAATTAATCTTAATATGCCGTTTATGTCATTGGAAAAAATACTTGATTTTAAGGCCAATATTGTTCTTGGATTCATCAATTAGTATGCTAACTAAAAATTTGAACTTGAAAGCTTTAATGATTGTAATCAATTTTAGTTTTCTCTTTCACAGTTCGATTATTTTTTTAATCGAAATCACATTTGATTTAGTTTACCCAAATATATGTTCAATAAGACTGAAAAAAATACATTAAAAATGTTTATATAAGAAATCAAATTGGATTCCTTTTTTTTTTTTGCATAAAGCTCAAACATCTATTTTGATTTTTCATATACATTCTAAACGCCATGTTAAAAATTTTAAACGATTTTATGCTTGGAAGATTTAGATAATTTAAATAATACAATCAATGTATTAAAAATTAATTACAAACGAAGTAATAAGGATATGTAACAAGGCAAAGGCAAGAATAATTACAGGAATAATGAAGCTACTATAGTAATATGAAAAGTTTCACTAGATCAAACGATGTTTATTTTTGTTCTATAGTATATAATGTATATAAAAGCATGGTAACAAAATTTCTCATAAGCAAATCTGTATGCATTTATTGAATATGGAGCATGATTTTGGAAGTTTCAAAACAACGCTGTAAGTAAACAAGGGTACACATTTTCACGTTTGAATGTGTTTTATTTTATATGTTTATCAATCCTCATATTTTTATTGCTTTTATAGACCATTAATTAAATGTGAAGTCAAAAATGAATTTTTGTATTAAATTCATAATTTCTCGCCTTTAGAAATCAAAACGTTTATAGTGCCATTTTAATTTTTCTAAAATAAATGGATATGGTGATGTGGATGGAATTTTTGCAAGATCGAAGTAAACATTTAAACACATCGAACTATAAAATCAAATTGTATGAAACAGAATAAAACCGATCAGATTTTAAGATAATTGAGGTAAATAAATTGATATAATCGGAAATTAATTCATTTGATTATGTCATCAACTTATTTTATTTATATTATATTCCAAAAAAATCCAAAGTATTTCAAACTTTCTAAAAATTATAAATAATTATAATAAACTGAAACATAATGCAAAATTTTTTTGGGATTCAGGTCATTTGTTGGAATATTCTATACAATTTTTATTTATTTCATATTGTTTTAATTATTTCCTTTTTTTAAATAAAAAAAAAAGAAGAGGAGCAACTTCCTCACAAGTGGCTCGTGGTACCAACAAATTTAGTATGATTGATGATCATTTTTTTAAACAAATTTACGGATCGGTTTTTAGTATCGAATTTTAGTTTTTTGGAGTATTTTACCTTTTATTAATTACAGATCTAGTAAAAAAATAAATAATGTTTTGTTTTATAAGGAATTTAATATCTTTAAATGTTTCCATGGTTGACACCATGCTAAACTTTTGTAAAATAAAAGAACAGGGAATTTTAATAAATCTTACAAAACATCACATTTTCGAAAATTGTCGAAGAAAAAAAAATAGCTTAGTGCTTCCTATATACCTGAGACAACAAAATATTCTTAAAAAAAATTATGTAAATAAAAATTTTGTACTTTAAAGCTCTAATTTATATTTACGATATGCCTCCTTTAGACAAACGAGACTAACACAATGATCATTTTCTGACCAGACTACAACAAAACATTTTTGCTTAGTAGTCTAATCTAGCCACTAATTAGCTATTTTGAATTAAAACGCTTTTAATTAAACACATTCAAGTATTTGTGTTTTCCTAGGAATAATTACAATTGTTTATTTTGTGACTAGATAATCTGAATTTTGAATTCTTGAAGACTGTAGCTTGAAGCATTTGACTACATAGACAAAAAAAATTGCAATATTGTCTGCCGATACACAGTACACGAGAATTTTTTGAATGGACTGAGTAATGCAAATTATATTTATTTCTTAGTGAGACTTGAAATTAATTTTATAAAAGTAATCAAAAAATAATTCAAACTATCAATGGTTTGCTGAGAAAATATTTCATAACTCGATAAATTTACAGTTAACTTATATTAATAATGTCCATCTTCATCTATGAAATATTTTTGTATGAAAAATAACTGAGCATATTCATATAATCTCACTCTAGCCCAGTCCATGCACGAAAAAAACGGCCTAACCTGAATATTCTGCCAAACAGCACCGATTAAATTGAAATTTGGCTGTCTAGTTGAATCATATTATAGAGTCCAATGTGCAATACATGCTGACATAATATATACATATATTTTAAAAATTGGATCCTGTATGGTGATTCAACTGTAAATTCTACTTACCCTCTACTTGGGAGTTATCAATGTATGGACTCAAATAATGTGACGTATTTGACAATTCAGGTTAAAATTGAGATTATAAAATGTAATATTAAGAATCTATCATCATAACTTTGTAATATCATTAAAGCCTTTAAGCCTTTAATATGACATATTCTGATCTAATATGTATAATTAGTTGTATTTAATTGGCCTAGGCATTTGTCTTAACAATGACTGTATGAAAAATGACTGGAAAGTTTGTTCTAGTAACAAATTATATACAAAAATAAAAATAAATTGGAATTATTTTATGTTGATCCGAATTAATTGGATTGTATAGGGAAAAAGTTTAGAAATTTTGATAATGTTGTGATTGAAAATTTTGTACAGGAGAATTTTGGAAAATTTTTGAATAATATAAGAATTGTAATGAAATTGATTGAAAACAGTCAACAATTTTTTTTCTGTAAAATACTTTTTACTATTTCTTGTATTGATATTGTTATAAATAAACGTTAAGAATAAATCAAATTTGAATGTTTTTTTCCTTTTATTTTTTTCATTTGTTTTTTTATAATAGACTTCAGACCGCAGTTTTGTGACCGAAAAATTTCTCCTGCATAATACTTTTTAATTCTTGATAAAAAAAAGACAAGAAAGAATTAATGGACACAAACATAATAAAAAAGAAAAACAATTTAAAGACATAATTGTCTGACGTTTGAATGAGTCAACGATTAAAACAACTGATAAGTACAGCTATACATAAAAAGTTTGATCCATCTTTAGTTATGTTTTTTTATAAAAAATAAAAATATTTTTTTTAATTTTCAAAAGTTTGATAATATGGCCTAAATTTGTTTATGCATAGCTGTTCATTGAACCATTCAACTGTCACTCACCGTCTTTAAATTAGGCTGCTGGATTATGTAACAACCTAGGGACTAAAAGTAATAATATGACTTGTGTCTACTCTATAAATTATAATAATAACTTTTCCAATAAAGTAAGTCTTTTAACCTCTTGGTTCATTACACATTAGGATATAAAATTAAATTAAATATGAAATACAGTGATTTATTTTTTAAATTGAAGAATCTTAATAAATAATTTAAAACACTCATAAAAGATTTAAACCAATATTTTGAAAACCGTTTAACAAATCTAAATCAATAACGATTAGTATATAATTTAAATGATTACGTAATGAAAGTAAAATGAAAATTATTTTCCAATACAATTGTACCAATTTTATTTATTTGCAATTAAAATAACTATTTTGAAAAATTTTCTATCCACTACAATTCTATAATAAGGAAAACCAATTAACTAAACTGATTATTGATTGTTATACGGAGGATTTATTATTTGAGATAATCGATTCATTAATGGAAAGGGTCCACTATATTTTCCTCCATCTGCTCCATACTCATCATTTGAATTATTGAACATTCCTGCGAACATTCTTGTAGGATTAAATATTTGTTGGCCAAGAGATGTAATTATTTGAAGAATTTTTTGTATTGTTTGCAAATCAATTGGTAAAGGAAGTCCCGGTAATAATTGACCAGCAGTTTGTATCGATCCCATATCTCTTCGAACACGATATACATCCATTGGAATTAAAGGTGAATTCTGTTGAAAATAATAAATTAAGTTAAACATTTGAAAAAAATCAAATATTACCAAAATGTAAAATAAAATACAAATTTTTGAATTTTTCTGAAAATTATAATTTATTTTACACAATTATACGAAAAACTGAAACATTTGATTTTTTATTTAACGTTCTTTCGATTTTATATGGGAAACATTACATTGAAAGATAATCGAATACGTTTTTAATTTTGAAGTAGGCAACTTACAAAACATTAGTGTAATAGCGATTACATTATATTTCCTTTATCAAATTTTAGCAGTCTGATAGTTTTAATATTTAACTGGTTCGTATTCCAGATAAGAGATATCTAGAAAAAGAGAATAAAGAGATATCTATAATAAAGACAATTTCTAATGCAATTTATTGTAAATTAAAAATTAAATAGTAACTTTGTGAGCTGTAGACCGCACTTGGAAATAAACCCAAAATCGCAGTTTGCATGATTGCACAAAAGAGGGAGGGGTCAATAGAAAACATAAATTTTTCCTATTTGTCCTAATTATTTCATTTCACATCGATTACAAGAAACTCCGTCTTCTGCATAGAAAAAATTTAATATTTTTAAAGAATTTCCAAAATGAAAGAGTGGTAAAAAAATTGCAGATTTACTATGCTCTCTCATCATGTTAAATCGATTGCAAAAAAACACATCTTCTTGCATACAAAACTAGCCTTTTGGGCGAAAAAAGGTTCATACACAAGCTTTCTTTAGGTACTGATAAAGAATCATATAGAAACTTTTAGTTATGCCGATTTTTCAAATTGTAATTACTTTGATTGAAAGTTTTAATAATTTCAGAAAATATGCTACTAAATAAGCTCAATAACCTGTATTCTGAGAAATTCAATTGTTTATTTAAAAAGACCCTTTCCAAAAAACCTGATTTCTTCAGTACAAGTGGTCAGATCTATATTTTGAAATATCTATTCTACTTTTGAATAGATATATTTTGACATGTACTCAATAGTAAAATTGAATATTTTAATTGCTTAATACGTACATTTAAAATTGCTGTTAATTGCTAATTTAAAACACTTTTACTCTCCGAAGTGGTGCCTCGTAGTGTATTTTTTGAAAAGCTTTCCGTCGAAAAAATGGGGCATATAGATTAAGGGAGATATTACTATTATTGTGTTAAGCATGCAACTATAGTATACTGTACTCACATGCAAATCAAGGATATGAATACCTATACCCATTTTTCATGTATAGGTAGCTAATAAAAAGAGAAAAACTACCTCTTTCAACTGAGTTGTTAGTCATCTATTGTCTTTATGAAATCTCTTCATTTTCAACTATTGCATTAAACTTAGGCTGATTAATTGTTAAGTCATAAAGTGTATAATATTTTTAACAACTTTTGTTGTATTATTTATTATTTAGAAAGCCTTCGTTAAAAAGATCTGCAAAAGAGTCCGAAACTCTATGTTTATCATCTAAGGGTGAGGCTTAACTAGAAGCGACCGAGCGTAGATGCTAGCGTTTTCTTTACAGCCTATAATAGAGAAGAACAATATTTATTTCTCTATAAAGCAATCGATAGAATTGATTTTAACGTATGTCAAATACGACTATGAAGTATGTCAAAAATTAAAGAATATTGTGCCCAAAACTCACTTAATTTTATATTTAACTAATTATTTATCTTATCGGAGTGAATTTTTCAGATTAAAAGTATTATTATATAGATAATATAAAAGGACACATTATTGCCGTATATTCAGTTAAAAATAAAATTTAAACACAACGTGCAAAAGTTTGTTTGTAAACAACAATGCTATGTATTTTTCATAAATTTTTTGTATAACAGGTAACAATACAACAATATTTGCTGCTTATCCAATGAACTCTAAATCATAATTTTTGATTAAAAAATGTATAGAGCATTTTTCATCATTACAATTTTTTACAGTTCATAGGACAATTCTATTATAGTTTATTCTCTATTATGGGCTGCAAAAAGACACTTCTCTACGTATGGTCGCCACCACTTAAGCCGCAGTCAAACTTTAGAATAATCGAACGTGGTTCTGTTTAGCTACTCAAAAATTTTTAAAGGTGTTTTTATAAATGTGTTTATATGTTGACAAGCAGTTTACTACGTTATTTACACAATTAATACTGGAATTATTTGATTCGATTTAATTTTTAATTATGTTTTGTATTCAAAGCAGGTGTGTTTAAATATTACATTTCAATTAAAAAGGATAGTATCTAACAAAATAATGCACCTAAATTATTTATACGATATGGGTTATATATGTATATTTTTTTTTGCCAAATAATATTTTTAAGGCGGTTTATCAACAGCTGTTGGTCTAACATAAAGGGGTGTGCTTCTAAACAGTTGTTGGCTTGGACAACATGTATGGACGTTGCACAATATTGACATGAAAGCCTAGTGTTAGTCGAAGAGTTTTTCCAGAAAAAAAAATCTCTTATGTATAAATCAAAACTTGATTTTATGTTTAGCAATTTTTCTTAGCAAAATCTTTTCGATAAGCGCTAGGTTTTGATGTCAATATTATATGCATACCAAATTTCATAAAATAAGTATTGTTTTAGTTATTTGTGGTGGAAAATTTGTGTGTTTTTTAACAGCTATTGATAAACACCTTAACAATAAAGTTGCCTATTTGTATTTTTAATTTTCTTATTTTACATATTAATTCAAATAGATAAAAAAACATCTGCTCAGTTATAATTAAAATTTTACACACAGGTATAATAATTGTTTGCATCGAGGGCATATATATATATATTTTTTTTTTTTTATTAATCATTATCATACTATTGCTAAAATAAACATGTGTTTTTAAGGTTATATTTTTATGAGGGTATCGTTTTTTTTTTTTGATGATCATGATATCTTTGCCGGGCCCGGAATGTGTTACTTGTTATATTAATGTAAAAAAAAAGTTTTACGTATCATTTTCAAAAATAGTTTAATAAATCATAAATACATTGGCACTAGTAAATTGCAAATATTTTAAAGGCCATAAAATTCAGCCAAGGATTGACGAGGATCTTATACAAACAGGAGAATTTAAACATGGCTGACATATAACATATATTAATTAAATAAATAAACTAAAAAAATAATTAAATACTTATGAATTCACTCAGTAGGAAGAATGTTTTTGGAGAGATGTCACTGTGTTTTCGACCTGAATTTTCTACTCTTACTTAAAATTACAATATACACTAATTTACAAAATACACTATTGTGAAATCACTTCAAATAGGCAAAAAATTAAAACATGTAGAAATGTTACATTTTTAATTGTTTTGAGTGAACGTACGTGAGAACAATAATATTGACGTAGAACCACGTTCATTCGACGTGGAATTACGTTACTTTAAATTTCAAAATCGGTCCAGCCATTTTTTTTGACGATAAAAAACTAAAAGAAAGACAAAAAAACCCCATATTCGTAAGAATAAACAAATTAATGTTTTTAATTATTGTAAAATTTTATTCTTTTCATTGGGAAGTTCGTCGTGGGGATTTTGCGGGATGCACCTAGACCATTTGTTTTATATGAAATTTACAATGTAATTTATATTCAAGCAATTGAAGAATATTGCATGTAGCTCTGCTAAGGATTCGGTGGTCCCATCTAAACACTGTGAATGGTGTGGATAGTACAAATACCAAATTTTTTATTCCTGACCCAGAGAGATATAATAAAAAATATTGCATTAAAGAAATAAGTCTGGTAAATTGAGTTTTATTATGTGAAAATTTGATTATCCTTTGTCATGTAATACTCATATAATTGATATACGCAGATTTCTTAAAATGTTTTGTACATTTATTTTTTTTGCTATACGAATTTATTTGCGCCTGCCAAATTCTTGGTATCCGGAAAGAAATTTCACGCAATTTACCTACTTGTTGCTACTTCGCCTCCATTAAATTCTTATTTATTTAGTAGAATTTTAAATTCTTTTATTCTAATTCATTATTAGAAACATAAAAACATTGGGAGACATTGATGAATTTTTTGCAAATTATAGTAAATTAAGAGTTAATTATAAATAAATGAACAAAACCATTTTATTGTAGGTAAAATTTAGATTTGGATAATAAATTTCGAAGTAACTTAAGTCTTATAATTAATTATATTGTCTTTGTTAACAAAACTAATAGAACTCGTGTTTGAAATGCACCTGTTGTGTTTATTAAAATTTCGTTTCTATAATTTACCGCTTTTTCAAAAATTTTGCTATTATTTTTAATTACAAAAAACTTATTTTATAGCATGGATCTTCTTCAGTTTTAATAATACAATTATTCAGCTTATAAACGAAAGTCACTCACTTAAACTTTTAGCCAAATCAAAATGTTGCCTAGTTGTTTTCGTTATAAAAGTTCAAAAAACTGTCACTACAAAACCATAATTCTATGAGGAAGAAAAAATTTCTAATTAAAAGAATTAGAGGAGTTGAAGCTAAGTAAGCCATTTAAAATTGGAGGGCTTTGACTTTTTTAAGATCTTAAATCGATAATAGAAACAAAAACGAAGAATTTTTCGAAAATCCAATACTTCAAAAGTATGCATTTGTGTTAAAAGGAAATTTATCCGACAACATGCGGATTTTTAATGTTTGAGCTATTTTTAACTCAATTCTATAGAAAGAATCGCAGTATTTGATTTTTGCTTATTCTAGTTCGTCCAGATTCTGATTTATATTTGGATATTCAAAGTTTTCAACAATTTTTGTTGGTAACAATTTTCTATTAGAAATATTCAATTTAATTCAATTTTATTGGAAATTCAAATTTTAAAACAAAGATTAAAAATTGGCATGTATTGATATGATCCCCTATGGTGGTAATGCGTATGCCACATACATTTTTATGGGTAATTTTAAAATAATTTATTTTTTAATTACCTATCGACCTTATTTAATTATTAGTTTATTAAATATTCAGCAATAAAAAAACCCTAAACTTTCATTTTTTAATTATTGTAAAATCTCTCAAGAAAAACATGCATGTGAAAATGGCACCAGATCCATTCCAAAAATGTCAGCCTATCTATCATAGTTCTTTGATAATAAACTTGATAAGCTAAAGTTCTCAAACCTATAAATTATATATCAGTTTAGGAGAAAGTGAATTTTGAAATAGGGGTGGTAGGTAAACATTAACATATTCCCCTCCCATATAAAAAATTGCACTAATTCCATAATCAATAAACCAGAATTTGTTGCTCTAAGAATCCTTCTTCATTTTTTGAAAAAATAACCGTTTATAGTATAATTCGAATATGTTATCCTAGTCCCATCCTGTCGAAAATTCTTAGTTAGATTCATGGAATCGAAAAAATAAATAAATTAGAATTTGTTGTTATTTTGTTTAGCCTAATATCTTGAAAAAAAAAACAATATTTACAGTAAAATCCGTTTATAAAACTAGAAACGCCTGGGCAAAATTCCATAAATACTACGATCGGATATCGAAAAAAACAAATGCACCAGAATTTGTTGCTTTTGTTGCTCTAAGAATCCGGCCTAACATTTAAATAAAAACCGACTATATAGTAAAACGAAGTACTACCGACTCTAGCTGTTCTTATGGCTTACTTGCGACTCAACCCAGCTTACACAGGCGATCTAATATCAGCAATATGTACAAAACCACAACCTTAAAATTAGAGAAAATAAAATTTTAAAGAAAAATTGTAATCCCGTTAGTTATTCTAAGAAGCCATAGTGTCGTCAACATTTTGTAGACCTGATAATTTTGTAGACTTTTTTACATTGGTTTAAGTTGTGTCAATCCGTTTAGGAAGCGTGGAAAAAAAGCCGACATTTCAAACCGATACATTTACCTACGACACTGAAAACCGTGATAATTCGGCAAATATACACATCTTTTCCATCAATGAAAATAGAAACCTGTTCACAACTTTCTCAGATTAAGGCTCACACAACGTAGTACAGAGAATAGAGTGGGGCTATTAATTTAACTACGTAGCCATAATTATATTTTTTGACCTTATGATACATGTTCTAAATAGTCGGATGTCTTTAAGAATCGTTACTGCATACATCACCGCTGTTTTAACTTCTCTCAAATTTAGTTACAAAAATCTGACAACCAAGCGTTTGGAAATTGTTGGTATTACAAGTAAATTCTGTTCGAATATCCACTAGGGGGAAAGGGAGCAAGATGGGGTAGCGGGTAAGACGGGATACCAATCTTACATCGAAAACCAATTGTTTAACTTGGATTGTTTTGCACATGACACACCGTCATCTAAACAGTCATAGTCGGAAGAATTACTGGGAGAAAATACCACATGATTTCTGGCTAAAATTGGATCGGTTTTATGCTTAGAGTTTTTTCACTCTGAAACGTGTTTGTTGTGTATATTAAGAACATTTAAAAATACAAATAACGTAATTTACATGCGTCAACAATCATACTTCAGATAAGGACTTGTTTATCTATGTGTCAGAACATTGTTTTTAGAATTTAGTTTTTTGGGTATGAGAGGGCAAGACGAAGTATGGAGGTATCCCATCTTCACTACATAGTATAAAACAAAGTCGCTTTCTCTGTCCCTATATCCCTATGTATGCTTAAATCTTTAAAACTACGCAACGGATTTTGATGCGGTTTGCTTTAATAGATAGAGTGATTAATGAGGAAGGTTCATATGTATAATTACATCCATTAAATAGTGGATAAATACTGTTATTTTTGAAGTATCTAATGTGATGTCGTAAATAATTACATTTTTTCCGCTTTCTTTCAATGCAGGCTGAACCCTACGAGATTTATCAAAATTATGTACTCAAAGTATTGTACACATTGAAAAGGTCTACAGAAAACTCCGTCTATCTCTTATGGATATCCCACAATAACATTTTTTTGTCATTTACTTTTTACGACAAATAAAGGCTAATTTTCGAAGCGATTAATTTTTAATTATTAATTTAATAAATAACCATCATCTGCTACAAAATTCCTATAATGCGGGGCTAAGGCCAAACACCACCCCGTAGGTCAAAGGACCGAGGTACCGGGTGCTACACCAAATACCGGGTCAAGGGTATCGTAATTTTTGCTGACTCTGAACCAAGGTCGTAGACAAATTCAGAGGTACGCATTCCAAATACGAGGTGTAAATATAAAAATTTCATGGCAAGGGTTTCCTACACGAAATACCTGGTGACTCGCAATAAATACCGGTTGCCCCACAACAAATACCAGGTACTCCGAATTGTCACAACAACGCGTGGCCGGGTCTGCTAGTCGCTATAATAGTAATAATATTGATAATGGGGTTTTAGCTCAATTTCTTAGACATACACGTTTAAAACAGAGACCACTGCCATCATTATTTTTAATCTTTATTAAACTACTTCCGATACATTCATGATGTGGGTGGAGAACAGGTTATTGAGTAAGTTTTAGGATTTGATAGGTATTGCACCATGTTTGTATTGTAATTGTTATTTGGAGTAAAACGAAGGCTGGACTGAATATCCTGAATGCGACAAATAGGTTCACTGCAAGTGTGCTGGTATATATGATCAGGATGAAAAATACATTGATTTTTGCAAACCCTTATTTCCTGCTTAGGGTAAGATGGGGAGAAATGACCTTTTCTACTTTTTGAGAATTTTCTAATTAACTACGTAACATGTTCCTAAATAAATTGAATCACGAAAGAGTAATTATCAAAGATGATTATTAAAATAAAAATGATAATACAGACACGAAAATGTTGGTTTTATGGAGCTTCAAACATTAAGTGTCTCCATCTTGCCGCCTCTGCCCTACTATTGAATAAACATCGAATTAATTAAGCAGATGTTGTCTCTAGTGAGAGATAACTTATATAGGCTGCAAAATTGAAACAATAGAGTTGACATTAATTTCATTATCGAAGTTTGTCATAAAAGATACTGTCAGTATGTGCTGATGGATTCATTTCCATTTTAATGCACACATTAAGTCATTGGCCCCATGAGTTAATCATATTTGAATTCAAATTTCTATTATAAACATATTCAATTCATATATACCTAAAAAAATAAAAATCTTTTTTTTTTGGCAAATAATGGTTAATTTTAGATAAATATCAAAAGCTGCCTGTAATGTTTATAAAGTAGGGTAAATTTTTTATTGAAAAGGTTATTTATGTTTCATTTCATAGGAGGACCTTTTTTGCAAAAAAAAAAAATAATAATAATAATAATAAAACCGAGTGTATTATTTTTGCATACAAAAAGAAGAACTAATTTTTCTAATACATCATTTATTTTATAACTATGGGACACAGAAGAATGAACATTTTTATATTACATTTCCTCTTCATAAATTTTAAAATGACAAGTTACAAAAAAAAAAAAAAAAAACTTTCAAAATAAAAAGTTTTATTGATTTTTATGTTTAGATGTATATAAAAAAAAAAAATAATAGTGAGTAAATAAAAGAATGAAATGCCTGTCTGTCTTTTATAAATACAATAGCTTTGACAATAATCTTTTTTGAAATTTATCATATAAAATTTGAAGTGACACAAGACTTGGTACGTATCGTATATTCGGTATGTCATTCAAAATAATGTTTTAATAGAGAGTCACTTTGTGCATTATAAAAATAGCACGTATGTCATCCCTAAATTTGGCAAAGACATCTTAAATAGAGTTTGAGGTGATCGAGATATAATGGATTTTATCGTAATACAATTCTTGCTACGTTTAATAATGTGGTCAAAATTGTCTAGTTGTTTCTACGACTTCATAACATTACATGTAAAATTACACTTTACAATTAGTGAATCGGTTTATAATTTAAACTGGTGATTCAGAATGAAATGATGAACGTTCTATTAAATTCATGTCAATTCATTTCAATCGTGTAGTACCAATTTTATATAACACAAAAATTATTAAATGAAATTAATTACAAAAAAATAAAATCATACCTGAAAGTCTGAAGGAACTGGTGTTGATTGTATAAAACCAAATCCCAGTATTATTATACAAGCAAATAAATAAAAATTGCATCTAAAACCATTATCACAAATTTGACAAAAAATTTTCATTATAAAATTTATTGTTGACTGAGCCAATGGTGATGTCTACTTAACTTTGTTAGAAACTATTAAATTTTCTTTTTTTTATTACTTGAAAAACGAAGTAATATTACTTGTAAATCTGAAGATTGATGTAAAAATTATAGTTTGAGTGTCCTACTAAAAATATAACTTAATTTTTTATTATAAGAAACTAATAGTGGTTAAAATTGTCATTAGATTTTAATCTGTTTTTGAATTTTTATCAAGCCTATTTTTCCCACTGGGCACTCAGGGTAATAAACCCTGTCCTATTTTCTGCCAGATCATCAAAGAATAGCCGATATTTAGTACCGAAAAATATATTTATTACGAAAAATTAAACAATAATGGCTGACTACAATACCTATTTGTTTATTAGCTTTTGCATGCGCGAAACTTCTCTATTCCCGCCTGAAAATCTGGCCTCCCGATTTCAGCAGTCTTAGGTAAATTTTAATACATAAAAATACAATTTAATTCTATATAATCAGAACTTACATAGTTTTAAAGATGAATAATCAGTGAACTATTTTTTCATGTATCTACTTTATTCGTGTCTAAAAATCAATAGTTACGGTAGTGACTCGCGTAATTTGAATTAAGAGAATGAAGCAAAGCATGAAGCACCAAGTTTCAATTAACCAATTTAATTGAGAAAGTAGATAAAAAATTGATATAAAATGTATTTTTCGCTGTATGTTTGAAATTCACCATTCCATCGAGTATTCGCATGTTTTATAAAAAAAAAATTTTCAATAAATATATGCCAATAAGAAAACAAAAAAAAACCAAACGATGCGTACTCTGTCAAAGTCATAGGGGGCCCATTATCCAAGTGTGTCCCGAGCCTTCAATAGATTAAAGATGGCCCTGATTATTACAACTGAAATTCGGTAATTAAACTGTTGTAGTATAAATTTTAATAAAAGTAAAAAATATAATACAAATTTTTTTTCTTATTTTAAAATTGATTGATGATCAGAACTTTTTTTCGGGAGAAACCCTTCGACATTGTGCATACCAAATTTCATAACATTTAGACAAGTGTCTTTTAAGTTATTTGTGATGGAAAATTGAAAAAAAATACAATGCATGTTATTTCAGTCAACAGCTGTTTAGACGCACACTCCTTTAGGCCAGAATAACAATCGCCTTAAGGATACACAATAATAATGCACAAGATCATTAAAACTTTGTTATATTGCAACCGATTTTTCTACTAATAGTTTAATATACTTAAAAATAAGATCAATAAAATGTATATTTACACTTTTGAAAAAAAAATATATATGAAATTATTAAATATAAATTTAATTAAACATAAAATGTAGAAAAATAAAATACAAATAGATAAAAATATTTTTATAATCATGTTAAAAAAAATAATCCTTAAAAAAAATTAATTATAACACCTGGAGCGTAGTTAATTCTGAAAAACACAAATAAATGAAATTTTATAACTTGTAATAAAATTATAAGAGTGTTTAAAAACAAAATAACCCTTCTACACAGGCCAAATAAATACCTATGATAAAGATGAGTTACAACAAAATGGATAAACAATAAATAACTTTAGTATTCAGAATATTGGAAAGAAACAGACAATAAAAACTTTAAAAAAAAAGAACCGCCTTCAAAAATATGAACTAAAATGTAAAAAATAATGTTTAATTTTTCCTTGTGACCAATTATCTTTCACAGTCGACGCCAAATCAATCAATTTTTTAGCTAAGTAGATAATATTTGCAAAGAACGAAAGGTAATTGGTCACAAGGAAAAATTTAACATTATTTTTAATTTTTAGTTCATTTTTTTTTTTGAATATTTTATTTTTTACTTTTTTACTTATACAATCACGAAAAATTTTTCATTTGGATGAAATTTAATCACTAAAAATTGTTTTTGCCCCTTCTCTCCCATTAGGAAATTCTTATTGAATTGAATTAATTGGGCTGGTTGATTTTTACTAAGTGAGTGATCCTGATTTTATACAGGTTTGCATTAAATTGCATTAAAAATCAAAAATTCTTATTTTATTTTATACTTTAACTGAAACTTTATGCTTTAAACGATATATAAAATTAAAAACTGAATATTTTGACCTAAAAAAATTTGATATTCCAAAATATTACCGATCAATGGTAAGTATAATTATTTTTGAAAAATTAAAGTTTAATATTTAAGTAGTTTAATATTTAAGAATTTCGTATCAGAGCAAAAAATAAAATTTCTTCGAAATTCTATAAATAAAATCTTATAATCAGGGCAATATAAAATTCCCTCCTTAAAAAGTTAAAAATTTTTGTTCGATAACATATATTTTAAAGTTATTTGTGTTGTTAAAGTATTCGATACAAAAATCATTGGTTTTATTTATTTAGACATTATTTTTTTGTTCAAAATATAAATGTTTATAATGATATTTTAAGATTGTCTACAAGAATTGGCGCCACCCTATGTAAATAAATTTTAATGGACATTAATGGACAAATTACGTTGCAAATGAAAGAAATTATATTTAACAATTTAATTAGATGAAGTAATAAGTTTTTATTATTTCTATCGAATTATTTTAAATTATTTATTAAGCGAAATTGATACAAAAAAATGAGGCCTCTACAATAAAAACATTTTCTAAGGTAATATACCGTATATTTTTTTTCTATTTTCGCGAACAAATAAGTACAAAAAAAATAAGAAACAAGGCCACAAAGTACATTCTGAGTATGCCAGTTGCCGTCTACCAAAACTTATTCCGAGAATTGAGTAACAAGTTTTCAGATTACGAAAAATTCTTCACAGGCGGATCCATAGTTGACAACAAAACTGTATGTTCAATACTTCATGGAAATGCCGTTGAAGGTTTAGACTTCTTGACTTCCTCCAGAGCTTAATCAATGGTACTCTTGTATTCAAAGTCAATATTGAAAGAGTGACATCAATCCGTCGATCAAGGATCCTTATGAGATCTGATGGTCGAATTGCAAGAAAATAACTTTGTTTTTGAAATTGTTGGAATTGCTAGTCATCAAGTGATTGGTGGCAATGAAAAGACTGGAAAGGAAGCCAAAGAAGCGACGAACAAAGGGTTTATCGATAATCTTGACGTAACTACATTTTACGAATATGATATTTCTAAATTTGTCCACAATCAATCACAAAAAGTGGTTTTGTAAAATGTTTTGTTTTATTGACATCCTAAATTTTAATACATAATGCCATTCAAAGGCCACCTAGCTCTATTCACATTTGCTACGGTACTTGCGGTAGTTTAATCCAGCACTGATTAGACATATATTTAATTCTATCTCTTTATTTTCAATAAATATATCCAGAATTATTTGTCTTGGAATAAACATATAATAAAAGTAAAAACCTTTCCTTTATACTGACGGAAATTTTGGAATTGTTTTTCAGTCCTGATATAAAATTATACATTTCATCCTGAAAATAGAAAAAAAACATTTATTTTTTAGTTTGTGTACTTAAAATATTTATCATCATTTTTAATAAATTTTACTAGAAAATTATTGATTTGATTAATGAGCTTTTTCGCCTGCCTGTTTTATATTTTCGAAGAAATTTGAAAATGAACACAATCATAATATTAATGAAACCAGAAAGTTCTTGCTCTAGCCTTCAAGATCTTATTTAATAGAAGTTAGTTTTGTTCGTGACTGAAGTTAGTTTGTTTTAAACAGAATAGCATCCAATTTTCATTATTATGTTACAGCAAATTCAACATGCAAATCATTTTTAAATTACAATTTTATATAATCAATTTATTAAATTAAATTCATTAGCAATAATTGCATTTCTTTAAGTTAGGTCCATTTAGCAATCTGCCACACTATAGATTTTTTCAACGCAACAACGGACGTTGAAATCGACGTGCGTTTCAGCTTTCTATTTAGTTAAATGGAGCCTGCCATACTAGAGTTTATTTTCAACGTGCGTTGAAGCGAACGGACGTCAGTTTTAGCACACGATGAACGGACGTTGCACCTTTCAATGAAATTAAATATATATTGACTCACTTGGATTTGATTGTATTTCACACTTTTATATTTTTTAATTTATTTACAATTATATTTATTAATAATTATAATTGTATTAGTTCCATCTTGTTAAATTAATGTGTTGTGTAAATACATTGTCATTCTCGGTTTGGTTGTATGTAGGCAATCTCAGGTATATTTATATGATAGGTTTTTGAAATATTATACAAATAGACGATTTACCACTATGCATTAAACATAAGTAATTTTAAAAAGCGCACTTTTCTTCTATACTTATTAGGAAGATGCGGTTTTTTGGCAATCGATGTGAAATAAAATAGGAAAACTTCCGATTTCGAAAATCTCCAAAAATACTAACTTTTTTGCTATAATGACCAGAAAGGTGTGGTTTTTTGCTATCGATAAAATAAAATCGAACGAAGTTTTCTGTCTACATTTTTCTTAATTTATGCAAAAAACATAAAAACTACAATTATATAAACCGCCACCACAACTATTGAGAACACATATCTTAAAATATCCAACTTTTAATGCAAGTTAGAAAAAAGCGGTCTTTTAAAATCGACTTGAAATAATTTTTAATATTGAAAAATTTCGTTTTTTGCAAACACACTCCATTCGCTTTTAATTCGTAAGTATATTATAAGTACCAACTTTCGTTATTTCAACCATACATGATTTTTTTATTTTATTTTATTATTTTTTTTTAAATAAATAACTTTTTTTTAATAAATGTTTCTTTTTTAAATAAAATTTTAATAAATCTTCTGGTTCCATTATTAGAATCAATTATTTTTTATTAATAATTATATAAACAACTTTGTTGTAAGATATATAATACAAGAAATATTATTTGAAATATTATAAATGAGTCATGTATTTTTTTTTAACTAACAAAATAAAAATCAGACAAATTTGAAATCAGACATGTTACTATTTACAATAGTTAATAAACAAAAAACCAACATCCAAATAACATCCGTTTGACGTGCGCTGAGATAAACGCAGGTTAAAATAAACTCTAGTGTGGCTGAGCACTTATATATATATATATATATATATATATATATATATATATATATATATATATATATATATATATATATATATATATATATATATATATATATATATACATATATATATACATATATACATATCACATAAGCTTACATTACAGAGTGTTGAAAATATTATGAATTTTTTTTTAGATAAAACTTATGGTCTCTTCCGTTTTAATTGTCGGACAACATACTCTCGTACTAATTAGTATTTACGCTATTAAAATTCATTATTATTCAAATAATATAATATCACAAATGACATTTCAATCAATACACAACCAAATTTTAAGGAAATTTAAAAAAATTATACCAATTGATTGGGCTGGTGGATCTCTATTAATAATGATCCGTGGCATCCCTAATTATCACATATGATTCAGGTGTTTTGAAAATGGCCAAAAAGAAGGAAACAAATATCAAAATAAATAAAAATAGATGAAACAAATTCGAAGTAATTTTATTTTATTTGATCATCCTCTAGTTTGATATATTTCTAAATAAAAATATAACCTTCAAAATTCAATTTTAACCTATGTTGTCCTTGATGTAGAATTAAACCTTATTATAGAATCTGTACATCAGTATCTTTACCTTGAAGGAAATGAAGAAACTTAACCAAAGAAAAAATTAATACATAGTTCGTGTATTCGAAAAAGATTTCAGCTAATAATTACATTAGAATGAAATTATTTTTACTATTGCAGCACAATTTATGGTTTTTGAAGATTGAATTGTAGACACTGTACTATATACACTACATGCATGTCGCATGATTATATAACCAATAACCTGTTTCATGAATTAAAATATAGATGGCATTAAATGTATATTATATTAGTAAAACATATTTATTTCATGTATGTCCCTTTTATGTATTACATTCTAAGTATTTGTTTATCTTCGAATATAAACTTATTTTATAAAGACATTCACTATTCACTATGCCTATTTTAGTACACGAAAATGTATTTTACTCAAATCCAATTGCTCTGCTTTCTTATTTCATTGTTATACTCAAATCCAATAAAAACGCACCGACCCGAATGTTTAAAATTACAAAATATACCATTTTTATGGTAATTTATTTTTCTTTTTAAGATTTATTTATCTTTATCGAGGTATAACTTTCATTTTAAGCTGAATAAATTATAAAGTACACCATAAAAATAATAATTTTGTAATTTTTAGTAAACATCACTTGAAAATATGACAAAAACTATTTTAAAACTAATTGGCTAGTGGACCACTCTGTGGACTGTAATCGTGTCGCACAGAATTAAATTAAATAATTGCGGCTTCTTTGATTGCATTTTTGAACTTGAATATTTAGTTAATATAATTAAAAATTAAATTGAATGAGAGTAACGATTTTTCAAATTAATTTCAATTCTTTTATTTATTTTCGCCATTTCATTATTATTTTAAAAGAAAGATTTTCTGCGGTGAATCTTTAGTGGTAGGACAAAGGAAACGAAAATTTGTTTAATTTTCCAAGCTTCCGAATGTCATTTGATCCAGTGGAAAATGATATTCAGAAAAAATTATATTTTGCTTCATTTTTTTTGTTTGTTTAATTTTTCTATTAGACCAGAGTAGAAGCCTTAAAAATGATAATAAGTAGAAGAAAATTACAGTAGGATGAAACCCATTGGAAAAGCAAGATAATATGATACAAATGAAAGAAATAATAAATTACGGGCAATCTGTGGTCGGGAAGTAGGAGGGGGTGAGTTTTTAAGAGTAAAACACGGTTTATTTCGATATCCGGCAAAACTACAAGTCCAATGGAAAAAAGTTAAATGGCAAAATTGTAGGTAATAAAAAGATCTACAACTTTTGTAATTACACTTTTTTCACATACCCTCAAAATTTTTCGATTGAAAATTTGGGTGTATTTGGTACATAAAAAGGTAAGTTTTTACCAAATTTCGGAGAAAAAAAATAAAAAACCAAAAACTTGGTTATTGCAATTTTTCACATAAATTTTGAGGTTATGTGAAAAAAGTGTATATACAAAAGCTGTAGATCTTATTATTACCTACAACTTTAACATATAACTTTTTTCCATTGGACTTGAAGATTTGCCGGATATTCAGATAAACCGAATTTTACCCTAAAGCACTCACCCTCCCCCCTACTTTCCGAAGTCAGATCGCCCGTAATTTATTTATTCTTTCATTTTTATCATATTATCTTCCATTTCCAATTGGTTTTATTCTACTATAATTTTTTTTTGTTTTCCAAAAATTATCTACCCTGGTATATAGTCAATATTTCGTTAATTAATGATAAAAGATTATTTTGACCTTAATTGTTGAAATTTTGGTACCGCTCAACTGATCTTTTCTTCTAAGCGTTAAAAATTTAGAAAATCATTATAGGGATAAAATTAATGGAAAGAATTAAAGTAAAAAATAATTACAAAATTTTGATATCTATGTGAAATGTCTGCTTCAAGTGAAAAATATTTGAAGCTTTTACTTTATATTGCTGCAAATGCAATAATAAAGAATACTTATGAGAAAAAAATGTTAGAATTTGTTATTTATTTTTGTTTATCGGAATTTTTTTTTTATTAGAACCAATATATTGGCCAGATATCTAATTTAGTATGTAATCAATCAATTTGGTTTATTTCTTGTATATTTTGCGAAGATATTCTAATTTAAAAAACTTCCATTTGCTCTTAATCCTCAATATTCAAATAACCAATAGCTACACTGAAAATATTAAGGTGGTTTCAAAGATATGAATAAATTTTCTAAACAGATCGAAGATAGATTTTTAAGAAAACATTATTTTTAACCCTCGACATTAATTTAAAAAATAACTTTTTTACACAAATAGATTATCAAAAAACGAAGATTGCACAAACTATGCATAGATTTTCTTACAATGATTCAAAACTAGTACAATTTTTAATAATTATTTTATATTGTTTGAAAATTTCATAAAAATTACAGATTATAGTCTTTTTATAGTTGTCATTTCTGAGAATACAGTGTCTTTCAATGACTTAGGAGTACTAATTCTTTTAAGCTTAACAAATAGTTATTTTCAAGATAAATCCATATATATCTATAAATAATAACTTTTTGGAAATGCAATTTTCTCTTATAATACAAAATTATTATGTATCGGTACGGTGGTATCTACAGTAAAGAAACCTACCCCATAAACCTATTTTAACATAAAATCAATATAAAATTTAGGTAGATACATATAACATATAATAATAAATGACCGACGAAAGATGAAAAAAAAAAAAAATTACGAAGAATTGATTGATTTCCTACTGTTAATACTATTTGAATAGGTCGGCATATCGTATCGTTTATACATACGAATATTCTATGGTCTCTTCTCTCTTCTTATGTTATAACTAACATAAACATAGTCGGCAAATTCTCTATAAATTTCATTTATAAATTAAAAATCTACTATACGATATATCCCACCACTGAAATCGTTGAGGCAATTACACATTTATACAATATACCTATATATATATAGGGTCACTATACCAAATAGCGGACATCATTTTTTTTGAAATAAACTTCTTTAGGCATTCTTGATTTGGGGAGTAAGCTGGTGAATGAATGCCGAAAGCGTTACAAAAAGTCTGATCGGGAGAGACGATCGGAAGTTATTAGTAAGTCAGATAGAAAGAGAGAGAGAGAGAGAGCGTACAGATATAAGTTTGAGTTGAGAGGTAGACATAAGTTAGTGCAGATAGAAAGAGAAAGAGTATGAATGCATATATATGGAGCTAATGAAGTTTTACTTCATTCCTCTGGTCTAAAGCACACTGGCATTTATTTTAAATAGAAGACCTACAAGATTAAAAATTAGACTCAGTAGGCAGGTAGATATTGATATAGATATATATAAATTAATCATTGAACTGTTATTAAACAACGTATATAACAAATGAAAACTATATAAAAGAAATTGTGAAAAGTAAAATTAAATTTTTCTCCAATTCATCTACACACATTAATCATTAATGAGGTACTTATATTCAAAATGTTGAAGAAATTGGTTACATAATCTTGTGTTAGTTTTATTTAAAGTGGTCCTGATGACTTGAATTTTTTGGTAGTGTATTGTTAACAATTTTACTAGTTTATCTTGTAGCATAATAAAACTCGTATTTTGAAAAGTAATTTATCATATAATATTTTTAGTTTTATCTTTAAATACATCTCGAGAAATTTGAATATAGTTTGGTGACGTATAGCTACAATAGTATATTAAAATATTATTATAATTCCCATTTTTAAGTATAATTTTATATCAAATGTTTGAGACAATTTTGCATGCGAAACATTTTATTTGTAATGATTGGTAAATACAATTAGAAAATTCGATAATCTAACGTCTGTAATTTAATAATTGCGTAATATTGCATGTATTATTTGATAAATCTATTTTTCGTTTTAAAAGACATATCAAATCTTGTATCAAAATCTTGTTTTTCTTTTATAAAACGTAATCTGGTTAATATTTCTGACCATTATAAATTTTGAATAAAAATTTTAGAAACTTATTTATTTCTTATATATAGGTTATATAAATCTCCTACAAAAATTATTTGATTTTTGTGAAGAAACAATATTGAAAATTACTGTTTTTGATAAAAAATCGTACAATGTGCATTTGTCCATTCGCTAGATCATTATACCCTACACACCCCCTTTTTCTCCTTCCGATAAGATACACACCAACCCACTTCTATTTCAGTCACAAGCACACAAATCGTTTTAACATAACGATGACGGCGATATAGTTGGCAGAACAGAGAGTAGTGGGGGATAGTAGACCAGTCAGTCGAATTATTAAACGAAAACACACGATTGCAGTGTACATTCAGAGCTCACTCACAGACAACGTTTCATAACACAATTCAGTTCTTCACAGACAGTTAGACAGTGTTGGTTGTATTAAATGTGCATTGTTTTTACATACCATTTCACTACTTAAAGTGTGTGTTAGATAGAGACAATAAACTAATCAAGACTTGTGTTTTTAGTTTTGTTTTGATACGTTTTTTTTAAAAGTGAGAGTGTTGGGAATATTATGGCAAAATGTTGTACGAATTAGCATTACCATCATCCACTCCAACCCAACAAATCCAACATCATCAAAGTAATTCGACAACGTCGAATACTAGAATTTCATCTGTACAACAGAAAGATTATTCGCGACCATTACATGTGGATTGTAGTGTTGAGTATGAATTACCCAGTCAAGTTAAACCACCCCCATCGACGAATGGTAAAATTGATCCACTATTAATGATACATCCATGCTATTTTCGAAAGATTGAGGCACAACGTCGTAGCCCATTCATTAATAATTTACCCGGAAGAGGTGCATCCTCAGTTGTTGCTTCAACTGCATCAAATACATCCTCAACATCATCAAATAGTCAAAATTCATCACGAAGTAATCGAATATTAGTTCAACAAAATACCAATCTATTACGTAATACAACAAATACGAATACGAATTTAATGTATTCTCAACAACAGCAGACAACGGTTCCTCAATATCACCACCACCATCCTCATCAAATTCACCCTCAAACTATATCAAATAATACTGCAAATAGTCGGCAACAACAATGGAATAACAATTTAGAATTACATCAATTTAATAAACCTACAACGATACCATCTACCGTCGGTACGACAAAACATTTGTCTAGTTGTGCCGGTGGTGCAGCTGTATCGAATATTGTTACTGGAATGTATAATAATGCATCCACAATTGATAGCGGTGGATTATGGAATACAAATCATAGTCCATTAGCCGCAGAACGGTTTCCTGAACCTCAAGTTACCTTATTACATCAATTACAACATCAACCGGATCAACAATCCACGCATCATCATACAACAGCTGGTGTCGGTTCTTCTTCATCTTGTAAACAAAGTAAACATGTCATTTCTGGTAAATATCGACAGTATCATTTACCAACACATCGATTACATCCATATATGAGTGTTGCTGCATTAGCAATGGGCCCACAAATTGCTCAAATGCAGCAAATATCATGTTATAATGTGTAAAATAGCAAAAAAATGAAAATTTAAAAAAGCTAGTGATTTTTAATTTATAATTAATTTTAGGTGATTAATTAATGATTTTCAAAACCTTACAAATTTAGTTAAAAGAATGTGGTGAAACCTCTTTATAATTGTGAAAACTTTTGATATCTTATTTTAAAAATGAAAAAAGAAAAATCTTTGGTGATTTTTTTTGTGGTTTAATTTCTTTGATTAAAGTGTGGATTATTATTTTTCTATTTAAAACCCAGTGGATTTTGTCAGTTAAAAAATATAAAATGAATAAAAAAAAAAATACTTTCTCACCATTTTCATTAAAAAACATCATGTGAAATTGGATGGATTTAGAAGAATAATAAATAAATTCATCAAATAAGGTGTGTTCTTGGATGTTACGACGCTTCAATCTAAGTGACATCTTATCGACCCGGATAACGGAGTTTACCGTGAGAAAGTGACAAAAAAAAATGTGATTGATAATATTCCTGAAATTTTCCATATCAAAAAGAATTTATGTTGTTTTTTGGATTTAATAATTTAATTTTGTATCTTTCTTTTTTTATCTCGTTAATTTTCTTTATAAACTGAAGATATTTTGATTTATTTTGCCTATGATTCTGTATACGATTAATTTTTAATTCTTAAGTCATCTTTGTTTTAAGATTGAGAGTTACGGACTTGTTTATTTTTTACTTGTTAATTTTCAAGGGGTTATTTATCTGATTTCTAATTAATTGGGATATCAATCAGAAATTATTTCGTAATTGGTTTTTTCAAGAATAATTTTTGTTTTTTGTTTTTCATAGTTTAATGATTAATTAACTACCCAATATTTTGAAAAGAATTTGTTTATTTTTATTTTTTTAATTCTACTTATCGTATTGATTTATCGCAATATAATTATGAATAGCCCCGAATTATGATTTATATTCATAAATTGAACAGTATTATTTCTTCTTTAGAGGGAAATACCAAGGTTAATTAATTGTAACGGTTTATTTTTTTCAAAGAAATATTTTTTTTTTAAATTTACATATTTTAATTGTTTTCTCTGTAACAGCCAGCCACCCTCATACCCTCTCTTTATGTAATAACTATATTATTACTACTACATAAATAATAATTATTAAAACAAGAAACTATGTTACTAGTTAATACTAGAAAATGCCAAAAAATGACTGTATCCGCCATATTAACCTTATTAAATGACATATTGAAGTAAAAATTAGGCTCTAATGAAAATTAAATGTTATAAAAAAAATAATGTATTCGTTTTTGAATATATTACATATATATATATTTTTTTCTTATTTCTATCAAAACACATAACTTAGAAATTGAGCCTTAAACAAATTTAAATATATTTCACTAACTGTTATCGTAACATCTGATTTTTTCATCTCAACAAGGGATCCATAAAGTATGTCGTCATATATCATAATACCATTTCACATTTAAGCATTAATTCTAGTTTTAGAAGCGTAAATATTTCAGAACAATTTCAATTGTTATATTGCAAACAAATTTGATTCGTGCAATCTTCCAGTTTTACAATTTTCGTTAAAAACATAGGGCTCATAGTATTCCGGTATATTTAAATAACACACGTATTACAAAACAGGTGTGAATAAAAGTTATTTTTTAAAACAGTATATGAGATTCTTTTGTATTAGGATGAAGAAATCAGATGAATTTAAGTTTTGCAATTGTGTGCTCGTTTTAAATATTTGAATAATATATTTTTCGCCTTATTTTTGTCAAACAGTACTCTATAACCACAAAAACTAATCGCTTAACTGGGTAACGAAACGGGTCACATTTGTAAATAAGAAATAATGTTTTTTTTTTTAAACAAATTGTTACGCACGTATTTGCAACTTTTTTTTCTTGTAGTAAAAATTTCTATTTTATAGTTATTCGTTGCGCATGACTATTCTATAGATTTTTTTTCCACTTTTGACTGTATAACAACTATATCCATATGTTAATGGTTATATATAATTATATACATATATCTCTTGCAGTTACGTGTGATTACGCTTAGTCGTGATTTATAATGACCATTTGTCTATTCTATAACCTATAAAAAAAATTTTTTTTTCCATCTATGTTTTATTTGCAGAATATCGACAAAATTGTAAAGGCTAGTTTATATTAGTTCGGTTTTTTAGTTGGTTAAATATATTAAAGGTGTAAATAAAATTTTTCATATTAACAATTTAACGTTTTAGATGATTTAGAAAATAAAATGCACGTAGAAAAGTTTAATTCAATTTACAGAGTCAAAAATTACAACAACAAAAAATAGGAACTTTTCTGCTTAAATGTTTTCATCTGTGTTTATCGAATGCGGGCATTATTAGAGACCTTATACAAAACATACTATTTCAATTGGTGTTTTCGAATACTTGAATACAGTTCTAATTTGGATATCAACTTTTGAATTATCATCCATCTTTAATATTTTTGTTTACTGTGTTTACAGTTTGCAAAAAGATTAATTTAAAAAATGTTTTAAATCTTTACAATTGAATTCTGGACTAATGTAAACTACTTATAATAAAAATTTCCCCTTGTTTACAATATTTGTTAAATTTTCTAGAAATTTATTGTTAATATTTTATCTGAATCCTCTTTCATTTTATTGTCGATTTTAAAAATATAGCATTTTTGTATAATAATTTTATTCTGCTAATGTAAACATGGTATTCATTATATTTATGTAAGGGGTGGAGTCCCAACACCACTATTATTAGTTTGTGTATTTAAATACTTTCTGTATTTATTCTTATACCATTTTTGTTTTTGTTGTTTTTATTTTTATTTTTTTTTTTGATGTGCGTGTATGAGACTCACCTTACAATTACTTCACCATTATATTAATTTCTCTATATAGCAGTAGGAAAAAAAAAAACTTAAAAATAAAACAAAAACTAAGAACTGAATTTAATGTTTATCAAAAAAAAAAATTTATTTTCTGAATAGACATAATTTTTATTTTCAAAGAAAAAGACTTTTATTTGTGTATAAAAACAAAAAAGTTATATATATTTATATATATATAAAAAAAATAATTAATTTAAATGTATTATTAAAATTCTTTCAAATTATTATAATTTTTTTCATTTTTAATTTAGATATTATGTACAGACTAGTCATAGACTCCATACGCTTATAAAAAAAATTAAAAAAATTATTAGAGATAAAAGTGAAAAAATTATAAAATAAAACAATGAATAAAAAAGTTACTGTTTTTATAAAAAATCATAAATCATTTTGTTTTATTTCTTTGTCATCAACGAACAAGTGTTCGTTCTTATTTTCAGTATTGAATGTTTCATGTGGAAAGACCGACGGCGAATTTGGCAAGGGCATATTTGTCATTAAAATGACAAAAATAAGTATAATATACGTATTAGACAAAATAAAAACTAAAAATAATTATTAATAAAAAAAAAACTAAACTTCAAACAATAAATAGACAGACGTTGACAAATAATCATTAAACGTGCGATTAAGCGCTATGCCACACTATATAGATATTTCCAACACCCAAACGTACGTTGAATTCGACGTGCGTTTTAGATCTCATTGAGTTAAAGTGAGCCTGCCACACTAGAGAGAATTTTCAACGTGCGTTGAAGCGAACGGACGTGCAGTTTTCAATGAAATAACATATAGCTGGACACACTAGGACTTCACACTTAGATATTTTTAATTTATTTATAGTAATATTTATTTATAATTGGAATAGTTTCATCTTGTTAAACTTGGTATTGTATGAATACATTATCATTCCCGGTTTGGTTGTATGTAGGTAAGCTCAGGTATATTTATATGATAGGTTTTTGAAATATTTTACAAATACAGGATGCATTAAACATAAGTAATTTTAAAAATTTAACATTTTTCTATACTTATTAGCAAGATGTGGTTTTTTGGCGATTTGAAATAAAGAATGAAAACTTTCGTTTTTATTTCATTTCCGCTTTTGGGGAAAGTCTCCAAAAATATCAAACATTTCTCTATAATAACTAGAAAGATTCGGTTTTTTAGATGTGAAATAAAATAAAAAAACTTTCATTTTTATTGCATTCCATGCGAGGAAATATCCAAAAATACGTTTTGAAGATAAGAAGTTTATAAGTTCTTATCTACATTTTTCCAATAAATAGAAAAACTACAATTATATACACAACATTAATTTTTATTTTATTTTACTTTTTTAAATTTGAATGTGCAAGATATGCAAATTTTAATACATCTTCTGGTTTCATAAATATAATAAATTATTTTTTAATTAATAAGTTTATAAACACGTATGATATAATATACCTAATTCAAGAAATATTATTTGCGAAAGTCATGTATTTTTTGAAAATAACAAAATAAAAATCAGACAAGTTTGAACGATGTTACAATAGATAATAAATAAAACACCAATATCCAACTAACGTCCGTTTGTAGTGCACTGAGATAACCGCACGTTTTATAAACTGTAGTGTGGCAGATAACTATAGTGTATTTAAAACAGATAGCTAGAACGTCCATTGAATATGTAACTCTAATGTGGCTGCTTGTATTTAACAAAGATAGAACAGACGTTGGTTTCAACGCACGTTGGTAAAATAAACACTAGTTCGGCAGTGTGCTTAATAATTGAATTTGAGATCTTTCAGATCTGGGAGTAAATGTGGATTGTTTATCAGCGGGAAAAATTTTTGGCATGTCTTTGAATTAAGAGATGAATTTGTTTTTAAGAGATAGGTAGAAAATGGATCATATGTGAAATGGACTTTTGGGGATTGAAAATTTCTATACAGTATGAGACTGGTTGAAAAGTAAAGGGCACTCGAAGAGTATGAGATTTTCGTTACACTATTTCCGTTGTTTTTAAGCGAATCTTGTGTAAATGATAGTCTGCTAACATGACGTTTCAGCGGAGCGATGGTTATGGTTACCAATTTGATGACTTTGATGGTTGCCACTTTGATGGCAATTTATTGATTTCCATCAAAGTAGGATTTCCGAATTGATGTAGGCTGAAGAGTACCTACTGTGAAGTCTTATTGTACTCCTAGGATGCTCGTAATGTTAAGAGCTTATACTTAATAATGGATAAATACGAAAGAGGTTTTTCGAGTCAGATACTAATATTGCACTAGCGAAATGGGATTCGACTAAATATTTTCGACCCTCTAACATCATTACACGTACCGGGAATTCGAACGCACCACTCGGATTAATTGGAATATTAAACATTTTAATATTGAAATTCATTTCTAAACCATTAAAATTTACACAAAATTTTAATATATCGACATACAGGTTCCATTTGATGAGAGTTAGAGCTTTTATTATATAATTAAATAAAATCAGCTAATTAGAGTTTTTGAATGTTAGCATCGTAAAAGGTGAACTTAGATGTCTATAAGGACATTTCATGTTAAGCTGACCGCACAAAGAATATGTCAGGTTTTGAAATTTGGTCACAAATTTGTTTTGAATTAGACGTAGGTTTTAAATTATGCATTACTAGAAAATTTACATAATGTAAGGATTCACAATCGGAATGATGACGCCAGAGTGGTCACTTTAATTACTTGACTATAATGTTACTAGGAGTTACAATTTTATTAAAAGCCATGAATTTTTCTAGTTTTCTACATTTTTAAAATATTTTAAAATTGTGACAAGTAATTTCGTTTTTCTATATTTAAATTTTATAATTCCACTTCAGTCAGTTTACTTGATCGTCAGCAAAAATAAAATTTTTGAATAAAATATACTTTTTGTCAATAAAATACGGTGTCTCTTTCGATTATTTTTAAATCAGTCCTAGGAATAAAATTTGAAATGTATATTATAGGTAATTTAATTTTCTACAACATTGAATTGTACACTTTTGTGGATAAAATACACCTAAACGATGATACAAACGAAAATCTGAAGACATTTGACAAATTTTCAGTAAAAGCTAGTTTATTATATTTTTAAAAGTGCATATTCGTAATTATTAGTCCTAGAAATAAAATTTAAAATGTAAATTATAGTAAATTCAATTCTCTTCACCTTTGTAGAAAATCTGAAAAAGTTCTGGAAAATGCGGTTTTTGGATTTAAAAAAAAAGCATATCCCCATAACTATCAGCCATAGAAACAAAATTTAAAACGTAAATTATAGGAAAATTAATTTTCTAAAATATTGATATTTTCAGGTAAAATGCATCGAAATAAAAATATAAGTGAAAATCTAAGGAAAGTATCGATTTTTTTCAATATGTTGATGGGGGAGGGGTAGATAAATTGTGCATTTTTCATATTAAACATTTCCTAGCTATCAGGTGAAACCCCATATGTTTTGGGCTACATGAAAACTTTCTTTCGTTTAAAATCTTTGTAAAAGCTCATTAAAAATTGCGGAATAATTGCGGATCCAAAATAAAAAAGGAACCACTTATTTTTTCGTCTTTTTTATTGTATTATATAATATACATAGATTGCTTTATAAATAAATTTTTTTCCCATTTTGACTGAAATCATTACATAGAGTAAAGTATTCATAATGAATGTGACTTTTCTCACAAAAAGTGTATGAGAAAATTGTAAATCTTTTATCAATAAAACATTATGCGCATATAAGGGTCCAATTGTTTACTCCATAATAGTAAAAAAAAACAATCATCAAGTTTTGGTAAATATTTCAATGGAACTTCATACTTCTTTATTTTTTTATTATGTGAAATATTTTTTTATTTATTTTATTTGAAGTAGGTCATACGGAAGTCCTTTTTACATATTATAAAATGTTAGGTTTTATATGTTCAACTGCGTTTTAAGAAGGTGGTTGATTTTTGTATATATATTTATATAAAATGAACATCTGGAATTCGTTGAAATTGTGTCAGCTAAATATAGAAAAGAGTTAATATTTTATCCTTAAGAATCGTTAAGTAGTTGGGTCATGTAAGCCAAATGTTAAAAATTCTTTCAAACATTTAATATAGGTAATTAAATGCATACTTAAGACGATTTACACGTAGCATAGGAGAATCGCAAGACAATGAGAGATTCGTTTATCTTTGTCCTAGAGAGATTGTTACCGTTTTGATCAAAATTAGTATTAGACGAATATGTTCTGAATAACTAAAAAAATATGAATTAACCACGTCGTTTAGATAAACAATTAAAAAAAAACTAAACATTTAAAAGATTATTTCCATTAATGTATATACTATAGTGAGTGAGTGTGTGTGTGTATATATTGTAGTGTAAGTTATAAGGACGATCCTATTATTTTAATCACCAGTTCGATTTTGTTTCGGACAGTCTGTAATAATGTTGACAAAGACAAATAGGCTAGGTGCCTGTAATTACATCAAGTCATTGATAAATACACATCGAAAAATGTGTATTTAATCTAGTTATGAATAACGTAACTGTTATGTGAATAATAAAATTTACACACTCACTTTAATTTTTGCCTAGCCACTTTATGATATCCTATTATGCGACATGTTTCGGATGTTACTCCATATTCAACTGTGATTATGTACAATAGATTCGTCGTATTTAAAGAAAAAAAAAATTATGTTAAAAATAACAATGTTGTTTATTATATACTTTATATGATCATGCATTTGGCCTTGTGTTTTTCGAACTTATTAAAAACAATTATGTACAATAAAAATAAATATATACAGTATGATAAAATAATAAAAAATTATTTTTTAGTTAAAAAAATTAAAGCTTTATTTACTATTTACGCCATTTCATTTTATATCGAAGAAATCGCATCTTCCTATAGAAAAAGTCGGTATTTTTGCAGATTTTGTCAACTAAACAGCCGAATAAAATGTGTATATAGGTAGTAATAGAGACAAACTAGAGTAAAATCGTTTAATTCACTCATTTCAGACCAAGAAACTTGATACGCGTTGAATTTATTGTAGATAATATTCCAATTCGTATAAATTAGTCTTGCATGCCGAATAGTTAGGTAAAAGGGATAAATGACAGATTCTATCAATAACTTAAAAATGAAATAAATTCATCAAGCAATTTGAAAGAATAGTATTAAATTCAATAGGAATGTGAGTATCTTTTAAAGTTATGGAAATTTATCGGATATTTTTAAAATACAAGAAAAATAATTGGGACCAATAAAAAATAAACAGAAATTTTGTCGCCTGGTCTCCCCGTACACTTTTTTTTTTTCAAATTCAATTAATAGACTGAAAAATAAACAATTCTTATAAAATTTTGGTCGCCAGATTTTCAGTCTGATGTCTGAGATATGTGATAAAAAAATATATTTATAAAATTCTTTTGTGTTGAATTTGAATTGTATTTGTTAATCTCTTCTAAAAATTTATTGTTATATTTAAATACTCAAGAATTTCAAAATAAAATAACAATTTTGTGTTAGTGTCTGCTTAGATTAATATAAAATGGTATTAAAAACATTTTATTACGCTGAAATAAAAAATTTCAGTTTGAACCATTTGCACATATCGTTTGGTTCATATTTCGTTAACTAAACTTTGTAAGGATATTACTAAGGCGATATGGCCTTTGTTAGCAATAAAGATGGTTTCATATGATTAAAGTAAAAATACAGCGGGTTTTAAAGAGAATAAATTAAGTATTCTTGTTTGCAATACTTGTTTTATAAGCATCAGTTTGGATGGATAAATCTGCTTATGATGGATTAGTTTTAAAAATATTTTATTCTTGTTTCTTTCAATTTATTTTAAAAAAATAATAAGGGTCTCTAATTCTGTTCTGAATTAATTTATAAAAGAAACCCATTGTCGAGTTTTGAATATAAATGGGTTATTCTTTGAGACATCACTAAATAGGTATATTCAGTAAAATAATACCCACTTTTTACAGAAGGACAAAATGAATAACATCTCCAATGTATAAGTAGTTATATTATCAATAAAAAATTTTCACCTTTAAAAATTAGACCCGCTTCTAAAAAATCAACTAAACGAAAACAAAATTAAATTAAAAACTTCCATAAATAATTTCTTTACCACCGATGATAACCTTTTGAAGTCGACGTAAATCATATTCTTAGATAAAAACTGGTTCGTTGTTGTTGTAATAAAAATTGTTCACAATAAAATTATTTATCTTCTATCTATATATATAAAAATCAATTGCTGTTCGTTAGTCTCGCTAAAACTCGAGAATGGCTGGATCAATTTTGCTAATTTTGATCTTGAAATATTTGTGGAAGTTCAGGGAAGGTTTAAACGGTCAGAAACATAAATAATAAGTAACGGAAAATACAATAAACGACAATTTAATTTTCGAATACAAAATGTTCCTAGCTGTGAAACAATTTTTGTCTTTTTTTCTCACATGTTACAAATCATCATTTCCATAGAAACCAAAATCTAAATTTGAAATTCAAAATAAAACTTCTTTATCTCTTCTCACTAGCAGTATGTTGAACTGTCAACTGTATAAAGTGAGCATATCGCATTATTCAAGTATTACCGGAATCATTCGTGGTTCAGGAGTTCCATATACCTTTCATCAAGTGTATGCGTACCACAGCACAAATTATCGAGTGAACGCGGTACCGGGTGTACCCCGCCAAATATCGGGTACCCCAACAAATATCGGGTAAATATCGGGTGCATATAATGTACCGGATGTGCACACTAAATAGCGGGATTTCGATAAAAAAGGACTTTCTGAAATTATACCCCTAAGGGTAGAATTGCATTCGCATGTAATCGATGTAATATCATTTAATAAAATGGGAAAATTAACACAGCAACCAATGAACCGGGCGGATCTGCTTTAAAATATAAATTTATATCATTATTTATTCTGATTTGCCTCAGCTTTTCATTATTTAGAAAAAGAGTGTTGAGAACATGTTTTTATATTTTGAAAATGTTGATGTTGATTAGAAATATATGGCAAAACGACGTTTGCCGGGCCAGCTAGTATATTTATAAATTTAAACTTATTTTTTACTTTTTACAATCTTCAAAAATTTGTTATACCATTTTCATTAGGAATAAAATTTTTTCTTCAATTTGCATGAATTGCAATGAATTATTTCTATGGTATTCTCAATAAGATAAGAATGAGAATTTACTTAATTTTTGTAGTTATTGCATTGCTATTTGGATTTTTGTTTTAAATGAGATTTGATGCCAAATATTTGAGCTAGGCGGTACATACAATTCTGCCGCAATTAAGAAAATACTGTCACGAGACTTCCTCTTTCTGACGAACTAATTTCGCTTTCCTATTTCTGAACTTTCATGCATAAATTTCTTTCATGCCATTTTTGACTGAACGATAGAAACTCCCGTATCGTCAACGTTGAAAATGCAAGTGAGGTCATAGCCGATTTTCTTTTATTCTCGTTTCAATATATTGTAAAATTAGGATACCTTTTCTTTTGAAAATTCATTTGTGCGGAATGCTTGTGGTGGCTTCTGGTATTCGGAAAAATAGTTATAGTCTTTTTAAAAATTTGACAACCATTTTTCTAACATACTCTTTATCGAAAAACTTATGTGAAATATTGTTCTAATAGCTTTTTGAAAAGCCACCACTGTATATTTGACGCACGTAGGTCATAACCTATTGACCATTTTTAAGCAGTATTTTAGTAATTTGCCTTCAAATTGTTGATGGAAGATAGATTTTTATCTAGTTGACCGGGCACTAGTTCATCTATATTTGCTTTCCTTTTAACATAGTCGTCCAGAGTATTTTTGGGAACATCGAAAACACTCTCTTTATTTTGCATGGCGAAATATGGTTCTTTTTATGCCACCTGAACTCACCAGGCTTTTTTGGTCAAAATTTTCAAATAAAAACAGTTTTAATGGTTGGGATTTTTATGGGTTGGCGTTGATTTTTGGATTCACTCGATGGCGTCAGATTAAGATATGGATACCTTACCCTTTGTTGAGTACCTCCACCAAAGCTTTGCTCTCTATATGGTGCTACGCATATAGGCTAGTCGAAAAGAATATTAAATCGAAAAAATCGATAGTTGGATTTAATCGAGCGGGTCAAATTAAGATATGACTGGTTGATTACGTGCTAAAAAGTGTATATTTTACTAATCTGACGATTTGAGTACAGATAACTTTAGTTCGTATGAGAGATATTCGAATATCTGGAATTAGGCAGCTATCCGATATTCGATATATCTTCGTTCCCCTAAGGAGGAACAAAGGCAAGTTACGCTATGCAGGAAGTATTGTTACATTAAATCGAATATTATGTACAAAAATTATTGAAATAGTTCTGCAAAGTAAGTGGGTAACAGTTTAGTAATTAAAATAGAATCATCACAATTAAATCAACTAAGTTCAATTGTTTTATTTCGTTTTTTAACGGTTTTTAATTTTTGTATTATGCTTTTAAACTTTGTTCCTAAAAATTATTTTATAAACAAATGTAATTTTTAACTAAAATTGGTTGCAAAATTTCAAAATTAATAATAAAATCATTTTTACGAAAACAAAAATTGCTGCCAAAGCTGAATGTATGTAATTTTAAACAAAATATATAGCCAGTGTATTTGATTGTGCAATGTTTTTGTGAATGAGGTGTAACTATTTGCATGTTAAATTGTTAGCTTAAATGTTAAATTTATTGTTATTGATGTTTTTGAAATCTGTAAAAGTAGAAATGCAATTTAGTAAAATAAAAAATACGACGAACTGAATATTTCCTTTAAAATTATAGAAAACGCGAATTTTTAATGAAATTCGGAACAAATTATTTCAGTTAAACCAATGTATGGGTTGGATTGATTTGTTCAATCAATTTCAATTTGTTAATTTTTAATCTCCGTAGAGTTAGTTCCTATATTGAATTACGATAATAAGTTTCTGACAAAAATTTTGTAGAAAATCTTCGACCAATTAAAAAAAGCTTTCGAGTTGACTAATACTTAGGCCTTTTTTTCCAGTGCGATGTATTTACAGTAGTCATGTAAATTTTCAAATTGATTCATTCACCCAAAGGGAATTTTTTAAATAATTAATGGAACAAGATTACTGAGAATAATTAAACGAATATACACTAATTATCTAAATTTTTTACTGATTTTAAAGCTTGCTGCATTTTCTTTTGAATTGTTCTATCAAAACATTTTTAACTATATAATCCCAATGAGTAGCTTGCCAAAAACTATAAAAATTTTGTTTATTTTATGTCATTCTATGTCATTTGGATTGATAAATATCATATACAGAGTGTTTCAGGAGGAATAGTAATTATTTTAAGGATCATGTTATGGAACATGTGCTCATTATTTAATTTAATTTCTTAGTAGATTTTACATGGTTAAACTTTTCTTTTATGGTTCAAAAGTTGGGTCTTTGATCCATTGGACCCAATAGACAAATTTTTGCACATTCACATACTTAAACTCAGTCTTTATGCCTAAAACGCTTAATTAAAGTTTCAACTTTATATCTCTTTTCGTTTTTGAGTTTTGTTGATGACGGACATGCGACAATGGACTAATTAGGTGTTTCTATGAACACCCATACCAAAATTTTTTTTACGCGGTCAATATTAGGTAAAACTTTAGACTTAATATACTTTGACATACACTATTGGCGAGTGTATATTCATGGGCTTGTATTCATGAGAAATGTATATTCATGGGCTTATTTTGAGAAATTTTTAAAATAATAATAAAGTAAAAACTTTCATATAAAAAGAGTTAGCGTACAAATTGTAAATCGTTTATTTTTATGTATAAACAAACTTTAACAATTTGATGATAATAAAAATTTCAAATTACTACCAATGCAAATTAAATCATAAAATTTAAATAGAAATTTATTATGACAGTCAATGAACCTTGTAAAATAAATTCATAAGACAATATGAAATATGAAATTTCCATTTACAATTCACTTGTATTATTAAATTTAAAAATTTCAAATCAAAATTGACTTGAATAAATTTAACAAAAATCAAAAATAAGATAAAAATTAGTGAAAAAGTAACCTCGGAATGGGATTTGAACAGAATTCCAGTTCTTGTGAATGTTAACCATAAGCAAAATGCAATAAATGCGCGTGCTGTGTTCCAAGTAATAGCCTTCAACGGCCATGAATATATGTTAATATACTCGACATAATTATATAGTATATGTCAGAGTATATTAATTTTAGTCAAAGGTTTGTAACGCTAGAAAATATTGTTAAAATTACAAACAAAACTTTGCTAAAGGTGTTCATAGAACCACGAAATTAGTTCATTTCCGTATGTCCATCCGTCTGTCCGTCATCAAAACAGCCTTAAAAACGAAAAGAGATAGCGAATTGAAATTTTTGTGGGCTATTTTCGACATAAAGATTGTGTTTAAGTTTGTGAATGAGTTAAATGGCCCCATTGGGGCAAATGGGCTTAGGATTAAATTTTTAAACCATAGATAGAAGAAAAATTTTTAGTAAAAAACAAAACTTTTAAAAGTTTTTCTAAAAACAACAACTTTTTTTCGTAAAATGCTTAGGTTCGCCACAATTTTAGCTCAAATATAGCTAAAAAGCACATTCATACAATGGTAATTATTAAAATATATATTTTTTATGATTAAAAATTGCCCAAACATTGATATTCAACCATATGTCGAGTATCTACACAGTTATCTCTGTTAGTTGTTATTTTCACTTGTTTTTAATTAGTTTCATAAAAAATTGCTTATTTTTTAAAATAAATTAGACAATTATTTTTATTTAATAGCGCTTTTATAAATAAAATAAAAAATAATGTAATAATTACAACATATACGATTACTACATTACGATTAAAAGAATTTTTAGAGTAAGCAAAAAAATAAAATAAAAATAATAATATTATTATTAGTTAGAATGACTATTTTTTTAAAAAGTTAACTAATTAATATTCAGAAAATATTGCATTATCGATATTATTCTGTTAAATAGGACATAAATCACGTTGAAAAATCAACGGAAATCTGGTTTAGTATTAATGATCCAACAGTAACATATCTATAGAAATGTGTTAAAAAAGAAAAATTATTCAATTTTTATACGGTATATTTTATTACGGTAAATGTACATGTACATTACTTTGGAAATGTACACTTTTACCGTAAAATGTGTACATTTCCCAAAAAATTAGGTATATGTGAACTGAATATAATGTATATGTACATTTCCCGGCAAATGTGTACTCTTGTCTTCACGTTTTGATAAATGTATACCCTTACCTATGTTTAAGAAAAGTTGGAATACAAATAAATTAAAAATGTTGTTGCAGTAAAAAAATATTTATTTAAACATAATACAAAAGGCTTTCATAACGAAAATTATTTTAATTAAAAAATGTAAATGACAAACAAAACATACTTTTCTTTACATATTATATAATATGTCGTAGGTTGTTATGATCCCAATATGCATAAATACAATTTTCGTCCTAGTTTTTCTGGACCAATACGATGGGCATCAAACAAATAATAATAATGACATACTTTTATTTATTATAACAGTTAAATTTTATAAAACTATAAAGGAACATATAGAAATTTCATAATGACAAATGTTTTATTTATTTGAGCAAGAATTGGTATTGTGGCACTTGGAATTACATAATATTCCAGCATTTTTACAACTGCATTTTTTTTGAGGTACATGTTCCTTTACAGATGCATCTTTTTAAACCTTGTCCACCAGTAAGGGACTGCATTTCTATAATTTCTCTTACAGATTTCTCAACATCTTGAGGAACATCTTCGTATGATATAAACTTTTGTACACATTTACCAAAACGACATGGTCATTCAATGTACATTTCCCTTCTTTTTCCCTGCTGAATTCAATGTACATTTCCCTTCTTTGAAATTGTTAGAGTCAGTTGAATGCACATTACCCAAACGAGAAGACAAATGTGCACATTTACCGGAAAATGTGTACATTTGCCGCAATATCTACTTTTACCGTAACATAGATATATATTCTAGAGATATTGATTTAAAAAAGATACCAACTTTAAATATAATTCTTCTATACTTTTCTAAGTGGATAAATTTATTCTATATAATTCTATATCTATGTATTATTTCTTCTACACCTATTTGAATAATAAAAGACATTTATCAAGGTTCGATTTATATATTATATATACCTAATAGACCAGGTACTGGAGGTACTTGATAATGACAAAAATCGACAACTACATTCTATCAATGAATTTGTGTTCAATTTAAACTATATAAATAGTGTGAAATGATATTAATTATTGTTTTATGTATATTGGACAAAAATAAACCATTTTGTAACCTTTTAATATCGAAAAACAATCAAAACACGCCATTTTTAAATTCGAATTTGTTTTTTTAGAGCGAAGTTCTATATGAGGCGATGGGAAGGGCTAGCTGGCAAAAAACCGTTCATAACGAAAATACGTGGAGTAAGGTTTGTTTGGTTTCCATCCAAACCAAATTCTAAATTTTAAATTCAACATAAAATTTATTTATCTTGTCTCACAATTAGAATGTCGAACTGTTAATTATATAAAGTATGCACATCGCATCATTCAAGTACGACCGGAGGTCATGTTTCTGGAGATCCATATACTTTTCATCAAATACATGAGTACAATAGTACATTTCTTTGATGATGAGCAAATCCGAGGGTCAAGGGGGCCGAGGTACCGGGAAAAAATACTGAATATCAAAAAGAGTATCGACAACGTAGTAATAAGGAACCTCTTTCCTATCTGGTGTCCCGTGACATCAAACGTTTATTTATTTTTTAATAACATTACTAAACAAAAACAAATTACTATCAACAATTTCTTACAAGTAACTTAGAGGACCAAAAATTGTAAAAGCAACATCTGGATCATTAATATTTGAACTAATCTTAATACAAATGCATTAGAATGTGGTCGTCGTCATTTTTTGCGTACGTACTCAAGTAAGTATCATCAACGCCTACTCTATGTCTATTCTTCTATATCTCTTCAATCTATACACATTATTTATGTAAACATATTCACATATGTTTTGCAAATGTATTATACATATTTTTTACATATTACGTGAATAAAAAACATTTCCATCAAAATATAATAACATTTTTGAACTCATCAATTATGCCCCCAGCATTCATTAAATCTAAAACTTAAAAACAATCAAGATCAACTAAATGGTTTAGCCATATTTTTACAATCAGCTAGACCATGCGGATTTGGCATCAGAGAGCCTGAAATGGTTATTTGTTGTATATACGATACGGGGGGACGTATTTACGTATTAATTCTAAGTAAGGTTGTAAAAAGATAGTTACCGCATTAAGATAAACGCTTATAATTATGGGACTGCTTATAGAAGTAAAACTTTAAAACTCATGCATATTAATGTTGACATAATCGTAAATTTTGAAGATTTTACCAATAACAAAAATCGGCCATTGCGTTTAAAGAAGTTTATATTTTGAAAAGCTAAAGTGACAACTTTGACTCTTTCAAGCCTACATAAATTAGTAAATACATTGTTTTATTGTGTGTTAAGTTGTTTAACATATTTAATTTTATATACTTACATATTAATGTTAACATTATCGTAAATTTTGAAGATTTTACCAATAACAAAATGGATCATTGCGCTTAAAGAAGTTTATATTTTGAAAAGCTAAAGAGACAACTTCGACTCTTTCATACCTATATAAATTAGTAAATACATTGTTTTATCGTGTGTTAAGTTGTTTAACATATTTAATTTTATTTACTTACATAAAAGATTGTAAAAAAAAACAAATATTTGATTTTTTCGAATTCAATATTCTAAGTACCGGTATGGTTAAAAGTCAACTGCCAAATAATGTGATTGTATACTTCAAAAAATGCTTCAATGTAAATTTTAGCAACGGACCACGTGAACATGGATGCGTGAATCTCGATTAAATCAACTTTAAAGCAAAAAAATAAAATAAATCAAGATCTCGCTTTATCTGCTTAGCAAATATGATGCCATCCACAGACTTACAGGCATGGATACATAGATACAAAATTGCGCACAGATGCAAATGTTGCAAATCTAAACATTCAATTTTTGCTACGAGTAGGAAAGTTAATGAATTGTTATTAGAATTTGGTTTTTAAATAGGTATATTAGATCTAAGTCCTCAGGAACTTATGCATTTAGTTTTAGTTACATCGTTTCAGATAATGCAATGGCTTCTTTTATGTAAAGAGATTTTGACGTAAATAGTAATCGATATTAAAGTATGCAACAGACCGAAAACTAATAAAAAATAAATTTCGATTTTTTCCCCAATTTCCTAGATCAAATTCTTTTGTATTTTATAAATACGTATTTCGACTACAAAGTAGTCATCGTCAGTATGAATAAGCTAGTTGTAATGATTCTCTGAGGATATGTTACTCGATGCTAATTACACTGATGATGACTACTTTGTATTGGAAATACGTATTTATAAAATACAAAATAATTTGATCTAGGAAATTGGGGAAAAAATCGAAATTTATTCGAAAAATCCTAGAGTTCTCATTAATAATTATAAAAATAATAAAAAAATAGTTATGTATTTTAGTGTCACTAAAAATTCCATTTTATGAAATGCTCCTATCTTTATAATAGACCTTAATAATACATTATTGGAAAACATTATTTTATATATGTGAGAATTTAAATAAAATACATAGAGGACTTCTAAATACGTGACATAATTTAAAAAAAAAATTGAGAAATAAAAACAAACGTTTGTTAAATATTATGAAAAACAACAAAAATTTACATAAATTTTGTATTAAATCATCAATGATAAAAATTAAAATTAAAAAAAAAAAAACAAAACATTAATAATGTTGTTTTTAAAATACGTGAATTAATTTAAAAATTAGGAAAAATAATTGTTAATAAGTAATCGGCATAGTTATTGAGAAATATTTATTTATATATGCGAATATAACATATTATTATTAGGGAATTCAAAATAAACAATAATTAAGACCTTTTGGATTGATTTTTTAAAACAGATATTTAAAAAACATAGCTGAAACAAGAAAATCAAAATATATGAAGTTATATTTTTGTTTTATAAAGGTACCGTTTTAACACCATTCAAGGTCTCGTATAGTTTAAATATTTTGACACATCAGTCAAGTAAATTAATAATTAATAAAATGTAAATAAATTTTGTATGAACAACCTCTGGACATAAAAACAGAAAGTAACCCGTTGAGTTTCAAAAAAATGGCCAAAACAAAAAAAAAGTTATTCTTCTCTAGAAATTACAGGCCTCTAGTAAAATATTAGTTAAATAGAAATATTTACGAAAAGTAAAATTGTAGAAAATAAGTTTTAATATTATATGGCCACTCTCCGTTAATCAAGAAATTAGTATCACTTAATTTTAATATTATAGTCCAGGAGGAATCGGCGCATGAGTACCGAAAACTATTCCACCTCAATTTTTTTATGCGATCCTCTTCAAATTGCCCTCCTAATTATATAAATGCATGTTGCCATGGCGCAACCCGGTGCCATATTGTTTAAACCGAAATTGTTTAAACAATTGCAAGGAATTGTTATTTTTCAACCGGACAAATTTTTTATATTCTTTATTGCAATACCAATAAAAAAGGTCCTATAACTTTTAACGATAAAGTTAATATTTTTAAAGATATAAATTTTTAAAGGTTCGAAAAATCTCAAATTTGGGTACTTTCGACCCATGAAAAATATATTGAAAAAAAACATAATGTCTAAGTAATATTTTTTTTTTTAATTCTCTATACAATTGTTAATAATATTCGAAAAAAGGAGTGTAGGTTGGCAAGTTTTCGTACCGCTAGATACCAATGAAGTTGAAGAACGGGAGAATAAAAGGCGATTAGGAATCGGTTAAAAAGGCCAAGGAAGAATTTCTTGACAACATTTCATATATTTTAATCTTTTCTGTATTGAATGTTAGAAATAAATCCTATTTTGCGTTTCTTAAAACTTTGATCAGAAGTTTGGAATGTTTAGTCATAATTATACTCCCTTACAAAAGCCCATTTTAAATAAATAACAAAAAAATATTTATTTACTACTGTTAAGCCCAATGCAATTTTTTGTTATCTACAGCAATATTTCTTTTAGAAAATGATATATTTGATAAATATGAAATGATTAGAGAATTCTAAGAATCTAAAAACAATAGGTCCATTTAGATACAATTGGTTAGGCAACAAAGAATATTAATACTTATTTTGGCGATATTTTAAAGGGCCAAATAAATATATGTGAAAAATAACATCCTAGAAAAATTAACATGATATTTTGCTTTTAAAATCATAGCCAAATAATTTATTGTATTTGTATTCGGATCTAATTAAAACAAATAATTAATTGATACAATCTCCGCGTATTTTTAAACGAATGTAGTTAAACGGAGTGTAATGTTTCCACGGTTCATGTATGTATGTGATTTTCATTGTTCCACCAAAACAATCTGAACAAATTTCTATCTATGGGATATCATCTGACGTTTACATCATTCTGGGTGACACTGGCTTTAAATTTTTAGAAATACATTCAACATGATGACGTATGACACCAATGTAGTCACTATATAACCTAAGTTGAAAGTTGAAAGAGACTTAAAAAAAAAACCTAACCCATTGTCAAGTACCAATAGAGAGTTAAGATTGCCATTATTACATTATTTATTAAGTATCAAATTAAAAGCCTTGAATTTTCACTAAAATGTATAAAATAACAATAAATAATTAAAAAATAATTGTTGTCGGGGGCCTTGGTAGATTATTAAAAAACGTTCCACAGATTAGTCAGCGAGTAATGGAGTGGCTTTATATGTACAGATTAACAAATACAACTTGTTTTTTACTTTTAAGTTAGTTTTTTGACAGGACAATTTTGTATTTTATTTTGTATTTTTTTAATATTTATTTTTTTCCATTTCAATTTTCCAATTATCAAATAATTTTTATTCATGGGACTATTTTAATAGCCACCATGAATAAAATACAGAATTTTTCAAAACTTATTTTCAGAAGAATTTTTTGATAATTTTAAAGTTACCAGTTGTCTTACTTTTAGTTGTGTGTATTAGGTATAAAAAATATGAAATTAAAAATAAAAATAAAAATCATTCCCCTTTTACACTGTTATCAAATATAAATTATTGTAATATTTAAGTAAAAAATAAAAATGACTTTATCCATATTATTAAATTTTTAAACTTATTCATCCGATGAGAAATGAGAAATTTTATACACATGGTAGAGATTATAATTTGCTTGAATAAACTTGTATAATACTTTTTTTTTAAATGTCCGTGCATGTATATTGACTGAATGGTTATAAAAAATATTCCACACTTTATAATATTCACGTATTTACTATGCTATAAAATTATTATTATTTTTTATTTTTTTGATAATAGGGAATTCTTTGATTCAAAAAGTACTTCAAAATGTTGATGACCTAATAAATAGCTACAAAAAATAAACTATTTCGGCAAGATAAACACACTTCTTGCCATAAAATTATATTTAAATTTAAACCTTTTAATTTCTGCTGTCTGCCATTTTGTTGACGTAATCCTGGTATGTAAATAAAACATTGACTATTAGGCACTTGTTTTTTTTTGGAAATACAATCTCAATCGTATTATTAGATACAATGTGTATATATTATTATATAAGAAAAGGCAAAATTATACTTTGCCTTTTCCGGCATATAAATAAAGCTGTTGGTAGCATAACGTTCAATTACTACCTAAGCTACCAATAAAATAATATTTATATTTTATAAATTAAATTACAAAATAAAATATTATTACATAAATTTATAAAAAGTTGATTAACTTAAAAAAAAAAACTAATTATTTGATTGCTTAGGCTGAACTGACAATAGATTTTCCCTATATGTTGTCACATCATGGCGGCTCGTGTTTTATGTTACGTGATCTAAAAATTGAAAAAATCTACTTTTAATTTTAATTTTTAATATAATAATACAATATTGTGCATTTATGACTCAAAATTAGAATATTTAATTATATTTAATGAGTTATTTTGCGCAATATCTTACCGTTTTATAAGAAATATTTTATTACTAGCAGACCCAATCACGAGTTGCTGTAATAACTTTCACAGAAAAATAGTTTGAATAAAACAATTCCCCCGAAGCACGAATGGCTCCGTTGATACTTGGACGATGCCATAAGCCCACCTTATATAGTTAACAGTTCGATGAATTTCAAAAAAAAGATTTTGGTTTCGATGGAAATGATGCTAATTGGATTTGTAATATACTCCAATTGAGAACTTAATAAAAAAAATTGCTCCCGTTTTTCACCCCTTTGGGCGTAGAAGAGGATTCAAAACCTATCCTATCTTTATAAATTACAGTCTATGTATTATTCTGGTGTAAAATCTACATTATTTTAAAATTTGATTAAAATCCATTCAGTCGGTATCTTTTCGTGAAAGAGTTACAAACATACATACAGGCATACATTTGTGGCTATAATATTATGGCTAAAATTTATTTATATAATGATTTACTGATACACGCATTACAAAAATAGTTTATAAAATCCAACAGTACAAATTTGACATTAAATTTCCTGCTGAAATAAATTTTTTTAGATAAACATACATAATCAATCTATTTTTGATCTATTTCGTTCGTGATTCATCTATCTCTTTTCTTATTATTATAACTGCTGTTGCCGCCCGCATCATTGAACATTATAAATATATTAGAACATATTTATTCATTCGATCAATAGACAACAGCATTCTACTGAAGCGCAGAATATTATATTTTGTGGTTTTAATAACAAAAATTATACCTTCTATTATGGAACATAAAAATATCTACCTATATATATATATATCTTTTATTTATTTATTTATATTTTATTATTAAGTATTATTTTTTTTTATATATGATTTTCAGAGGAGTAAAAAAAAAGTTATTTATACAATGAAATAATAATATTTCTGTGACAATAATAGCCTATTTTTATGGTTATATTTATGGTTGATATTAATGTTATGTTGTAAAGGTTGATCTATTTTACTTGATATAAAATTCAACTGATATAAAGATTATATATTACTAATACTGATATTATAACGGGAGAACATATGTATGTTTGTATTTTATATGTAACTACACTATCTTCAGTAGACATTGGCCACTTTTTATTCCTGTGTTTCCAGGGGAGCGGGAACTACGCCTGTGAAACTGCGTGACGTCGGCTAGTGTATTATATAATCAAATACTATGCAACATATAGTCAATTGGAATTAGGATTTTATCGAGAAAAATTTATCATTTCATATTCAATAACAAAAATTCCCTCAAATTTATTCCTATATGGATTTCGTCATTTTATATTAAAAATTATGAGTAACAATTAAAAATTACTAATTTATATAGTCATCTTTTTATTTACCAATATTTTTACTTGGGTTATGTAAGTACTGATATCGACGTAAGGATTAAATTATAAGCTTTATAGTTTTATTTTAATATAATCCTGTTTTGAATTGCATGTCAACCCAAATTTATAGTTTACTATATGTTACCCGCTAGCTTCGCAGGGAAGTTTACACTTTCTTCAAAAACAAAATGAAAGTAAAGAGTGTGGATATACAAAGCTGCGCAATATATAAATATTGCCATCTGTACACGGAACTAAATGTTATATCTCTCCTAAACTCTCCCAAATACTTCAGCCAATCAATTTACAGTATTCGTAATATTCGTAGAGCAGAATATTCGCTTTGCTTACAATATATCTTTGGAAATACAAAACTTAAAAAGAGACTAGCAAGAAAACATGAATTGAATTATTTCCACCACAAAAGTAAAATGTACAAACCAAAGTAATAAGAGAAAGTATATGATGTTTCACCGTTCAATCGTGATTTATAACCTTGAATTAATTAAAAAAATCCTATAGAAAACCAATTTTAGGTTTTCAAAAAAAATACTTTTAAATCGGTCCTACCGCTCTCAAGTTTTGAATAAACGATCAATAGACTTAATAAATATTTTAGACTTTTATATATTTCGCTCCAAAATGCTTATTTCTTTTTCAATGTATACCTTCAATATTTGTTGTAATTTGGGGAAAAAAACTCACTGGAAGTAATAGGATACTATCAGATTCAGTTTTCTGACTGCATAATTTCATATCGCTAAACGGGAGACAAATCTCCCATTGAAGATTTTGAAACATCAATTATTCCCAGATCAAAAATATGCTGTCACTTGACTTCTTTCTTTGAGGCTTATTATTTATAACAAACCACAAACTTTGCAAAACTTGAAGGTAATAATATTGAATACAAAATCACCAATTTGACGAGAGATAATATGTGGGCTATATTTCAAAACTCCACTAAAGGTGTATTAATGTGAATTAACTGGGGAGATATGAATATTATACCACACTAATATTTATTTTACTAATGTGTCAAGCTATGCAACGTCCGTTCTAGTGTGGTAGACTTCATTTAACTCAATGAAAAGCTGAAACGCACGTCGATTTCAGCGTCCTTTGTTGCGTTGAAAAAGTCTATAGTGTGGCGCAGAGCTAAGAAATACCCAACTTTGGTAGCCAATTTACATTATGGCATTACTTCTGCCTTACATTGACTGCTTTAAATTTATAAATGCGATCACAGGAAACATTTTGATGGATTCTTTTGTCTTGACAGTATCCTTTGCGACGGGATATTTAGTAATGAGAGGCCATTGTTTACGTGGGTCTTATCATGATTCAAGCGTATTAGATGATCTCATACTACCTCGAACAGCAAGGCAGTAGTATTTTTTCCTTTTTTTTTACATTAGTTACCCTTCAATTGTTATTTAACAAAATTATTATTCTGGAACCATGACTGTGACTGTTCTTACATTATAGTATGTGCTTCGTATTCTTTATTATTTCTTTACTACCATAGTGATTGTCGTCTGTGTGTATGTCTGTGCATGTTGTTGTTATTGAACACATAAAGACTGCATATGGAGTTGTCACTAACTAAAATTCTATAGAAACTTTTATATAAATGTGTAATATAGTTCTCCATTATTATTTTTTTTTTTTAAAGTACAATATTTATTTCATAAAAATAAATACGCATTTGGAGAAAAGAATTTTTGTTCAATGCTGTAATTTAATGGATAAAATTATTTTGTATTTTCATAATATCTTTCTTTGGTAATAAATTAGAAAATATAGTTTAATAGCTCTTTAGCAAACTGTTATAATCAAAAAATTTATTTCAAAGCAGTATTTCTTTATTTAATCTCTTGGAACATACTGTTTTTGTATTGATAAAATATTTTTAGTTTATTTATATTATTGTCTGAGAATTTAAATTTATCATCCAATACCTAGCCTATACAATTTTTTTTTTTCAAATACTGAAAATATTCATTTAATGTTTTTGATGATTATTTTACTGCAATGTTCTTATTTAGGGAGCTTCTTAAGTCCATGCATACTAAGTCAAATTTAACATGCCTTTATTTGTAGTAAAATAAGAGTAATTGTCTCGATAATTTACGAGTAATGTTTTATTTTGTCTTTCTAAGAAAAAATATCTATTTAAACTACCCTTCAAAAATCGGATAGAGGATCATCTGGGGGTACTGAAATGTTAAGGATCCGATTTTGACCCGGTTCAGTTTTTGTGTCAAAAGTGTTGATTTTTGTAAGTATAATGTTTTGCGAGTATTTTAATTGAGAGCTTTCAATTCAAATCATATGAAAAGTATTTATTTTTAACCAATAAGTAAACATTAAAATGAATCCATTCATTATACTTTATTGAAATGACAGAAGGTGTAAAAAAATTTGTCTTAAACTTGATCTGACAACCGACGGATTTTTACATTTTAGTAATTCTTAACACATATCTATAGACAGAATGCGGTCCTCGAATTTTTATAATTAACAAATCATAATTTTTATAGCCCACAATTTTTGGACTAGAAACAGAAGAAATCAAATTGTAAGTATGATTTTACTACATCTAGTGTTGCCATATTAATGGAATTAAATCTAATGTTGACATACATACAAAATTTATCAAACGTTTTCTAAAACAGTTCTTTCGAACTACATCTTTAGTAGAATAAGTTAGATATCCCATGTGAATTCCGAACTTTAATATCACTTTAGAATCCAAATCAACTGTTTTTATAGAATTGTAACAAATCAAGATAACTGAACAAAGTATTCAAAATTGAATTTAAATATGCTCAAAATTAGGTGCTTTTAAGGTGCTGCAAAATTATATTATATGCTCAAATTTTCAAATTTGGAAAATTGATATCATGGCAGCAGTGCATTATAATATCTCAATTTTCTTAATTAAAAATAAGCGCACTTATTTAACTTTGCAACACCTTAATAGCACCTAAAAAGCATCTAATTTTGATCATATTTAAATTGTCAGCGTGATATCACGGCAACAGTGCATTAAAATGACTCAATGTTCTTAATTAAAAATTTGAGCTCCTGATTTAATTTTGCAGTTCATATATAGGACCTAATTTTGAGCATGATTAAATTCAAATATGAATACTTTGCTCTGCTAGCGTGACTAGTTTGTTTGTGTGGTGAATGTGCGTTTGTTCTATTCTTGATTGGATTATCTCCAAATCAAATAATGATAAGAAACAACATGGAATCACTTTCTACTACGTAGCTTAAAAGTGAATTAAATTTCAGCAAATCGGTCCAGCAGTTCTTGGTTGACGATTTAAAACTAAAGACAAAGAAACTATAAAAAAAATGACGAAAGAAAGTTCGTCATGTGTTTTCTAGACCACTTGTAAATTACTATTATTTAATTTAATTTAATTTATATTTGTTTATTATTATTTCCATACTATATTACAGATATTTTCAAATTACGTTTGTAGAAATTGTCCAAAATCAACTCAATCCCAGCTGTTTTTCGAGTGTGTTTTAATGGCATTTTCTAACACTGTGTGCAGTATTCTCATAATATTTGAAAACGAAATTTCTAAAATGATTGTAGTAAAAAACTATAAGAGAGATGTTTTGAAGATCAACGATAATAATTTAATTAAAAACCATTTGTCGTCGTCCCTTTTTTGTAAACTTCTATAAAAAATAATATTATTATATAATCTATAATTGCATAGCTACTAATAATAACAACAAAAAATAAATCTCAACATAAATTGACAATTTTAGAATGTATATAGATAGTCTGAAACATACATATATGAAATTGGATAAAACTTAATAGATAGACTTTATTTCTATTACGGTTGACTGAATTGGGTGGTTATTATATACATGGTTTTGTAGATAGAAATACAAGATTGTTATTAATTTTTGATTCGATTATATGTTATATACATTGAGTTCATAGAAAATAATATTTCATATATCGTTGTAGTTAAGTATTACATTTCATATTAGATTTGGGGTGGTAAAAACGCTTTTGAAGATAACATTTTATTAACTGTGGATTATTTATTTTAGTTTCTTTGCATTTAAACGGGTTGCTTATGCCTAAAAATTCCTAAAAATATCTATTAACTCAAAAGTAATCTCAATTTTTCTGAAATATCGAAATTTCTCGAAGGGGGATAAAAAAATAGAATGGGTGCTTTTCTTGATTTTATCCGTAGGGTAATTTTTATTATCCATTAATTCAAGAAGCCTTTAGTCTTTTTCTATTGATAACATTATAAGTGCGATAGCTGTTCTTTTCTCACGAAGTTCCTTTTTTTTTAGTGTTTATCACAGCTGTTATATCTTTTAGATTTTTGGAAATTGAATTTCTAATTTTAAATTTTGTTGCATATTTTCCTTCTTGTGAAAGAATAACCGATTTTACGATTAAAAATGTAAAAAATATTAATTATGCAGTTCTCAGACAGTTTGAAATGGTCAGTAATTTTAAAATTTTCCACAAATGCAAAAAACGATTTTTAATACCACTCAGTTAGTTCATTAGATTTATTTAGTAAACTATTGAATGAAGACTTTGAATAATGGACATAAACCCTTAATATCGGTTAATAAAGAAAAAGAGATTGAGAGTTCACGTTCATTCTGCTTTTTTTAGTAGCAAATAAATTTGTATTTACACAATTTGTATGTTTATAAACCAAAAAAAAAGTTATTTGGGAGTTCTTCATTTAATTTCTTATTACTAGTTGGCTGGTTTTTTGCTATGCTGGATGACGACTCATTTTGATATTAAGGCCCATTACGGTACTAATTTTCGCTTTCAATTCATTTTTCATTTACTTTTAGAGTCTAAGTGCACCTTCTTTTTATATATAACACGCAAGAAGATTATTGCAATACACCAGAACATTAAAATTATTTACATTAATGTTTTAATTCATTTTATTAACTTATTTTGTTATTTTGGAATTTAAAACCGATAATTTAATACTAATTAAACGAAAAAAAAAAGATATTAAAAACCTAAAAAATATTAAGATATGAAAAAAAGATATTTAAAACCTAGATAAAATTTGTTCGCTTAGTTAATAACACGGATTTGAAAAAACTTTGGTAAATTATGTGTAAATGATCGCATTCAATCCGTCTTCCGGTTAATCTCATGCGTTATTTTAGATGCAAATTCATTTGGGTCACAAAATGGAAAGTGATGATGAAGCCCTGCATCTTGGGTTAAGAAACAGATTGTGGAATCATAAATAATCCTGTTCTCTATTAAAAAAAAAATGTTTTTAATAAGATTAAGAAAAATCAAAAACTAATCTCTTTTACCAATTTAATTTTTATGAATTTTAGTTATTTATTATGACACCAATTAAAATAATTTTAGTTTGAATTTTGACACGAATTTTGGATTAATAACTTACATCTATTTTGAAAAATGTTTTAAAAATATGTTTTTGAAAATATTATGTTTTGTTTGTTTAAATGTATAAATCTTGTTGTTAATTATTTAAGGTGATCCCATTCCTATTTTAAATAAATTACGATATTTGGGGTTGTAAAGGTTCAACAAAAACAAAACAATATAAGCTATAAGTTCTTCAGGCATAGAATTTCATATATAATTACGTCTTTATAATTTTGCATCTGTTTTAAATTATTCTTACCTGCTGGTACACGCGGAACGCTTTTAATTGCTCTGTTAAAATTTTTATGTTTCATGTTTTTCTAATGAAGTGGTTGAACAATATCACTATTGATCTCTACTTTTTAACTTAAATATCGATATATTGTAAATCGTTCATTCGATTCTGATGAAATTTTGCATGCATTGCTTGATATAACTTTAAATTTTCATTGAAATCGATTATTCTGGAAAATCGATTAAATCGAAAGAAATTAAAATATTAATAAGTAAGCTGCCATAGAAAATTTAATTGAATTTTCAACACATATATTCTGCCAACTCATTAAGTTCATATGGCTATTTAAATAAATGTATTGGAATAGCTCTTTGCTCATTTTGGGCAGTGTATTTGCATATCTTTCTAATTAAATGCCAAAATTTATGTAATTTTCAAGTGGATAGTAGACTATATTCGACGAGACCTTAATTATCAGACTAATTATTATAGTATTTTAAAATATCAGACTAATAAAGATGAGAGAGGAAGGAGATTCAAGAAATACATTTATCATGTTATACTCCAAAACTGGATTCAAAAAACACAAAAGTCTCAACTTCATTAGATATGCAACAAAATCCTAAAAAAAAATGGCCAAGTTTCAAACGTCAAGGCTACAGCATCCTCATTAGACATCGGGCACTAAACTATGAACCATGGATATGAATCACTGAAACATATCCAAACCAGGGATCACATTGCGATTCAATAACTTGGATTCGCCATATTCTCTCAGAATGATAAGGAGATAAATAGGGAAGGATTAAAAATGGACTTCCATCAGATTTACGTGATATATTAAATGAACCCGAGCACCGTCCAGGTCTGTTCTCATTTATCTAAAATAACAGAATAATAATTTAATTGTATTAAACAAAAACAACTGAGGATAATGGCTAACAGAGGTAATTGGTTAGATACTCGACATACGATTGAATATCATTGTTTGGACCATTTTTAATTAGCATTCATAAAATGCTATAAATATCTAATACAGACTTGTATAATAATAATGTGTATTACAATTACCAATATGTGATAATTAGCTAAATTTAAGCATAAATTGAGGCGAATTTAACATTTTACGAAAAAAATTTACAAAAGAAATAAACATTTTTTGTATTTGAATCTTTTATAGGATAAAAGTTGGATCATGGATCCATTCGACTCAATAGACCGATTTTGCTCATTCCCGAGCTAAAATACACTTTTTATGTAATTTCAGATCGTTATCTCTTTTCGTTTTTGAGTTATCGTAATGATGCACGGACGGGTGGACAACCGGAAATGTTCTACTTAGGTGTCTTTCTATGAACACCTATTTCAAAATTTTATTTGTCAATATTTTCTAGCGTTACAAATTTTAGACTAAAATTAATATACTCTCACATATTATATATGTAGAGTACAAAAGCATGTTATCAAATAAGAAGTGGTATAGTGGATAAAGCGCTCGCCTGGAATACGATATAAATTTTCGTAATAAGTACTACATATTATTAGGTTTCTTTTATAAATATTACTTTCTTAGTTTATACTATAAGTACAATGGATCTCCTTAAATAAATGTAATCCATACATTCTTTGAAGGAATCCATGAACGAACAGCCAAGAAATAATAGAATGTATTTTTTCAATTCTGTACATGTAAGAGGCTTATTGTTGCATATCATCCAGTTGGTTGCATATGTATGTGTTCAACATTTTTATTTAACTAAGCCAAACACAGTCAACCTAGCAAACCAGCCAGCCAGCAACTAGCAAACTTATTTTGTTTGATAGTGAGTAAATAAATAGCATACACAAAATATTAAATTACATTTTAGTCTTTCAAAAAACATGATACACATTACAAATAAGCCTTATATAAAATGTATTTTGTATTTTTTTTTTCTTTCCTTTAATCTATACTCTGTTTCTGATCTTTTTGGTCCCGGTTTACATTTTAAGGGGGATTAAAATATAATACTGAAGCACCCTCTATTATGTAAAAATCTTTCACATAAAAAATAATTATCTAAATGTTTTTAAATTCTGCACAATATTGATATTCGACCTAAGGGCTTACCGAAGAGTTTTTCTAGAAAAAACATTTAGAAATATAGATTAGAATTTTAATTTTTACCTTAGCACTAGATTTCCATGTTAATATTGGGCATTCTAAATTTTATAATATTTGGATAAGTATCTGTTGAGTAATTTGGGCGAGAAAATTGAAAAAAATACAATACATATTATATGTAATTTAAATGAACAGCTTGCTAGAAGCACATTCCTTTATATCAATAACAGTTGTGGATAATCGTTCTTTATATAGAATTTCTTACACAAATATTCATTTATGAGATTTTAACGAATTCTTAAGGTTGGAACGGCAATGGTATGTTCCATCAAAACTTTTAATGGCAGTAATTAATTTATTCTATTTTTTAGTTTGGATGTATTATGTTCCATAAAATTTCAAAAATTTCTTTATATGTTGACGTTTTGGAACTTCCTGAAAAATCTTCGTTTTGTGTAGCGCTCAAAACTTACATTTTTTTCAAATAAATGCCGATACCTCTTGAACCGTTCATCAGATTTTGATAAAATTTTATTTCTACATGCATGGTATAGGTTTACATGGTGAGAAAATTGAATATTCTTTAACATCTTTATTAATGAAAAATCGAAAATCGGAACGAATAAACGTTAAAAAATACAGATTTCTGTCACAGAAAATTTATATCTTATATAAATTTGGTACCTCAATTCCAACTGTATCCGACGTTCTAAAAAAAAACCGTTCAAGAGATCTCATTGTTAAGCAAAAAAACTTATAAAATTTTAACGAAAAATGAACAATAGAAATACAATAATTTCTATGTTAGCAAAGTCGACGCTAAAGAATTTCTTACCTATGATTGTCATTTAAGCGTAATTTATTTGAAGTTAATTTTTCCCTTTTTTGCTTTTGTATATCACTTAAAAATAAAATATGAGCTACCAATTTTTTGTCGGCCCAAAGACTGCACCTATAAATAAATTTGTTCTATTCCACATTATTTAAAATCAGACTCATCTTTAAATAGCTATAGGATCCCGACTCTAAAAAAGTAAGGAAATTGAGTATAGGAATTGTTTAACATCGAAGCGTTTAAGAGTAAATTTCCCAGGCCTATATTTCTCTTGTTACATGACACAATCAAATAACAGATATAGAACATAAAATTATTGTCATAGGGTATCTTTAATATCAAAGACATAATACCCAGTTGGCATGTTATCAAATACATTTTTTTTTACCAGAGTCGACCGTAGAAATGATTACACATATTATTCACAGGGCATGTCGAATACAAAAAAAATGGATGATCAACGTTCACACTCTAATCCCTTTCCTCAAATATCAAAAAAGGTTAGAAAGAAGACTATTGTAAATACTTAAGGTAGCTTGGTAGCCGCAATCCGAAATCAAATAAAAGACTTTTTTTTATTTTTTTATTTTTACTAATAAATATACGAAGCATGCTATAATAATTGATAAAAATTCACATAAGAATTTAATTACAGACTAGTACTCAACTGTCATTAGATAATACCAACTTTAAATGATTTTCAAAACATAACCCTGAACTGTCAACTTTATATTTTATTCGTGAATTCTTTATTTTATTTTTTTTTTAATTTTAATATAAATAAATAAATTATTTTGTTAGAAAATAAATTTAATATTATAAAAAATAACAATTTTTAAAATTATTAATGTTCAATATCCTTTGGTTGTTATATATTATTTATAAGTGTATTAAAAACGATAGTTACTATTTGAAATTGGCGCGCTTAACGGATCCATCATTTTTTCCCTAGTAAATATGGAGGAGAGGGATAGAAGCCACATGTCAATATTGAAAAATTAATTACATGGAAAGTACGCGGTAAATTATTCCGAAATAGTGTATATTTGGAATATAGTTCTATCAATTTAAAAGTTTTTTTTGCGGGGTCAAGTTTGCCAATTTTCTACAAATCTTCCATTTCCGGAATTATTGAACAAGGGTACTCATAAGAGCTCGTGTATTTTTGCTAAACTTTAATTAATTACATCTCTTAAACGATGTGGAAAAAATCCGTAGGTCCATTTAATTATAATCTTTCGAATAAACATAAAAAAATATTGGGTTAACTTTGAGTCATTTGGGTACCAAACTACCTTAATTAAAAAAAATATAAATTATAAGTTTCTTTACAGTGATTTAGATCAGTTTTTTTTATATTTATATTTATAACGTTTTTTTTAACGAAAAAAGATAGTGAGTTAAAATTATGGTGACGTAGTTTCGATATAAAGAGTGAGTTTAAGTTCGTGAATCAGCATAAACGGATCATCACAACTTTTGTTTGAAACATTTTTGGTAAAATGTTGAGGCTCGCTACAATTTAGATAATAAGCACATATAAAAATTAAATGCAAAACATATTATTATACAATATATGAACATGAAAAGATGAAGAGCATTTACGTAATGCGTATATTGTTCACCGGTCATAATTTAAACGGACAGCCAATTAGTGTGTATTTCAAAAAGAAAAGTTTTAGGTACAAAACAATATTTTTTTCGCAATTTTGGTTTCAGTTCCTTACGCATTTAACCTAGTTCCTTACTATATAATTGTAATGTCAAATTGTTTTTTTAAACAATACATTATGGTAAACATTTAACCTGGACATTTAACCAAGTTAAAAAAATTTAACCAAATCAATTAAATAAAGATATTGAACATTTTGGACAATCACATCTTTCTGTTGAAGGAGTTTTTCGAAAACACTTTAAGAATTATATAATAAACTATACTCCTCCAGGCACTTTAGGTTTGTTATCTACAGAGCTAGTTTTTTTGTTTTATTTACCGTGGTTCACCGTATCCACTACCCAGTATACAGTGAACCAACCCGACCGCTTTTCAAAAAAAAAAAACAACAATCTTACAAAAATTGATAATTAGTGTTCATTCAATTGAATATACAAACTGCAAGTCGTAGATAAAGTTGCAGGTACAACTTTGGAATTACCTAATATTGATGCAAGTAAAAATTGGTTCCCTATTGGACAGTTTACCCTACTTAAATTTTTTTTTAATTGTATAGACAAATAAGTAAATTAGACTGCCGATTTAGTATATGCCCGAATATTTTCTGTTTTATTATTTTAAAACACGGTATTTAAAATATCTCCAATAATTTTTGGTGAAATTGAAATTTTTTATTTATTATTCACCAACTTCTTGGATATTAAAAAGGAATTTTATTATTAACTTGACACAATGAGCGTAATAATAATTTTCTATGAGAACTTGCTTGGTCATTGGTAGCTTAAATCCCCGTATAAAGTTGTATTATGCGTATTAAATCATTTTTCAATTGAATAACTCCATAATAACTTTATTATTTCAAACATGGTTAATTAAAAATCTACACTCAAATATTCATTACAATTGCATCAGAAATGATGCCATTGTTCAAATTTCAAGTTATTCTGAATAAGATTTAAGCCGTTAAAATAATACAAAGAACAACAATATAAATGTGAAATAAAATAAAATAAAGTAAACAAAAAAAAAGTATTCAATGACCTTGTTGTGTTTTAGGTATATTGTTTTAGTAATTGAGGCATTAAAACCAGTAATAAAATTCGAACTCTTTTCAATAGAAATAAAAAAGATTTAAAAAAAAAATTATTTTTATTTTTCTACTTCAATATTTTTCTACTCTATTTTAAATAAAATTAATTCTACTTTTATATAAGTATTTCTACTTTTTCTACTCGAGCTGTATGAAATACATGAGCGTATATTAAATTTAGCATACCAAATTTCAAAACATTTGATTTTTACATAACGGAGGGTGCTTCAGTATTACGTTTCAATCCTCCTAAAGTTGAAATAATATAGAATGGAATATATTTGGAGCAAAAGGATATTAGAGTAGAAAAAATACATGAAACGGCATTTAACAATAGAAATTTGCTTCATTTTTAAATCATATATAAAAAGTATAAACACGTTTTGTTAATCTGATCCTGTTCTTTCATATTCAACATGCTCAGTTGAAAATTTCACTCAAAGAAATCATGATCTCTTTCACTCACATAAAATAAATTATTTTCCTAAATTTGCTACCTAAAGCAGGCTATATTAATCAAGCTACGCCTTCATGTAAAGCCTGATTCACATTGATCAAGCAATTTAGTCAAGTAGTAAGTAATTTATCAAAAGTCACAGTCATGTTATATAATTTCATATCACATAAAACTGTTTATATTGTATGACTGTGACTGGCACAACAATTAAATTCAATCATTTGTTTATTATTACACGTTTGTGTACAGTCACAATCATACAATATAAACAGTTATGTGACATACAATTATATTACATGACTGTGACTTTTGATAAATTACTTACTACTTGACTAAATTACTTGACCAATATGAAGAACACTTTAGTTCCCATTTAATTATTTTGTTATTATGACTAAATAAAATAGATTTACGATATTTATATTTTTCTAAATCAAATCGAATACAATATATGTATAGAAGAGAAAGGCTTTTTTTCTATAATATATATTTGCTTATCTAAACATAAAACAAATCTTTAAAAAATTAATAACAATAACGTATTATTAAATAAATAGTGCTCTTTTGTTTTTAAATTTTATTATTATTTTTATTTTCATATTGTTATTTATTTATTTGTTATTGTTGTACTGAACAACCTTGTAATAATGTTTATATAAAATAAAATATATAGTAAATACTTTGTTTGGTTAGTTGTTACTAAGAATAGAAAAGAAAATTTAAAATAATATCTAACAACAACAAAACAAAAAAAATGAAACAAAGCAAACTATTAAATGTTGAATGTATGTCGTAAGCATGAATTTAAGCAATTCGTTATTATGTGTAATGTCGACTTATCTACTATAAACAGTGATGATACAAAATCACGCTATTTTTAATATACTAATTGTAAAAGTATTATAGCTGGTGTAAAAATAGACCGGAACATCAGAATAACTCGAGATATAGTCATTCTAGAAAACAATTGAATTGTTTGGACTATTTTCAATAAGCATTCATAAAATACTATAAATATTCAGTCTATACATTTATATATATATGTATACATGTATAATATGCATTGTTTTTACCTATAAGTGTTTATTAGCCAAATTTAATCTAAAATTGTGGAAAACATTCTATGAAAAAATTTTTCAAAGTTGTTTGATTAAAAAAAAAAATTTTTTTTTGTCTTTGAACATTTCTTCTATCTTTTTAAAAGTTGGGTCGACGATCCATTGGACTTAAATTCACCACCTCATCTATTATCACTACATCTATTGATTTTGATCAATCATGAACTTAAATTCACTTTTTATGTTAAAAATACGTTGCCAAAATTTCACCTCGTTTTCTCTTTTTGTTTCGAGTCATGGCGGACAGACTGGCGGACGGACAATCGGAAATGGACTAATTAGGTGTTTCAAGGAACACCTCTACCAAAATTTTGTTTTTGCGTTCAATATAAGAGCTTTAGACTAAAATTAATATACTTTGACATATTATGTATGTCGAGTATAAAAATTAAAACAAAAGTGTTAAGCAATAAAAATACAAAATTATCAGTTAAAATTGTTAATTATGATCTTGAAATTGATTTTTTTGGCTTTTTTGACATTTTTGGATGACCACTTTTTTTACATCGAAATGAATCATGCATCAAATATCAATGCCATTATTTAGTACTCTTTTCATCCTTCGGTTTTTTAAAATTTTCAACTTTACAACCTCAACTCTTAAAATTAAAATTTTTTTTCTAAAATCATTAGCACAACTTTCAAGAACAAGAAGTGGTGGCTTTATTTAAAAGTTCCAAGTTTGATATAAAAAATAAACATGAAAATAGAATTAAAGTTCAATTTAACGGTTCATTTCAATATAAATTTTTAAATCAATTGCTATCGTTTTATGAATATTTTTTGTTTCGAGCATTGACGAAGAAAAAAGCTAGTCAACTGCACAACCAAACTGACTGGTTTTCTGATTGTGATGATAATTAATTTACTGTTTTCTTCTTTCGATAATCGAATCCAGACACAAATTTTGTAACATTCTGTATGTGATATATAAAACTTGATACATGTTGTATGGAAAGTTTTTGATTTTTCCATTTAATTTTAATCACAGAAAGCCTGTGATCAAAATATCCTAAAAATTACAAAGATAAAATTAAGAATTTCCCGTACGCCAAATATCTCTTTTTAAAGTTTTAATTGTCGAAAACTAGTTTTGAACGTTTTATGAGTTTTGACTGCAAGATATTAACAGAAAACAATAATTACATTATTTATAAATATGTCGTACAAACAATCGGAGTTTAATAAAATACAATTTTTATACGGTTATTTTATAAAGAGATTTATGTATAATATTTTTTCCATTATTCAAGTATCGTAAAATCAACTATAGATCAAATGTTTGAAATGGAAGTTCTCATATTGACAATAAGTGTAATAAAAAGATCAGGAGCACCAGAATAATAATGATTGTGAAAATAAACTTTCATACATTGAATGTTGAAGTTTTACTAATTGCTGACTTTGAAATTGACCTTGAAGTCGGTTTCTAAGGTTGTTTAAAACTAATTGTCTTAAACTTCTTTTTCTTCGATTTATGGTCAAAATAGGGAAAAATTCAATTTACAAAAGCAGAACTGTTAAAAAATTGTACTAAATAAGTAACCTTGAATTCGACTTTGAACTCGATTTTGTAGGTTATTTAACATCAAATTTGGCAATTTCACATGGGATTGTTGCAAACGATGTATAGTTTTTGTATCAAGATTTTATTTCTAAAATTTATCGAGTTATTCTAATTTCACAATGTTTTTTTTAAACACCCAATTTCACTTTGACACAATTTAAAAAGTATTATTTTGATTCTGTTTTTAAAATGTTGTTTTTTGTTTTTGTTTTTTAAATACAATTTTTAAAACTTGAATTGTATTTTTAACAATAAAAAAAAGTGCAACGCTCTATATCTAATAGTCGAGGAATTAAAGCAATACGCTATCGATTTTTTGCGTAGTAAGTCCAATTTCAATGCGTTTGGTTCATAGGAATCATGAGAAACTTTAGAAACTTTGTTAACTGTTCTAATTATGAAGACGCATAAAAATTTGCATTTCAGAATTCCTTTCTGAATTAGACAATTATTAAAAATATGAAACTCGGTAAATAATGGTGAAAATGACTCGAATTTTGTTCTTCGGGTGCTTTTGGGGTCGCTTAACAGGAATACGAAGACGGTTAACTGTTGCCCCCAACGCGTGTTCTAAGCGTCTTCTGGTGTATTATGACAGTTTATCATATTATTCTCGTTTTCGTGTTCGCAATCTCGAAAACCTTCGGGTAAGGAGCTTAGGTCAACTTAATGATAAACTGTCATAGTACTCCAGAGGATGACGTTAAAACACCCACACCGGGTACCAAGTACTCCATAGACTCTCGCTTTTCACCATTCTTTTCTGAGTTTCACATTTTTAATAATTATCCACATCAAAATGCACTTCAGAAATGCAATTTTCTTATGCGCAAATGCCATTTGTGATATCTTCATAATGAGATTAGTTCACAAAATTTCTAGAGATTCTAACAAATTCAACGCACCAACCTGCATTAAAATTCACCTTACTGCTCAAAAAATCGATAGTAAGGTCTTTTTGTGTTTCAATTCTTCTACTATATATTTATGTTACGTCTTGTTCTCATATGTGGGTATAAAACATTTTGTTGCTGATTAGTTAAGACTTTTTTGGATGTGTATATATAACGACGCCATAAAATTCACATTGTGATCTATATCAAGTATTCCGGAGCTTTTTCTCAATCATCATCTGTAGAAAACTTAGACAAAACAGAAATTAGATAATTCGCTCTATTTATTATTGTAATTATTATTTATAGCACTATTTCATTAACTTTTATCTACATGTGTTCATTGAAAATTATATATTTGAAGTTTAAGCTACTTTCCGATTAGCACGATGGTAGAAACATATGAAAATTGATGACAATACATTACCATGATATAAAAAATTATTGTACTTAATCTTGGAATCATTGTTATAATTAACAAATGATTTCTTTCTACTCACGTTAACATAGATTTATCAATAATATAGATGTGCCGGATATGCGTTTCTGTATCGTCAGATATCCACAAGAAAATAAGAGCTGTATCCGTATCCGACTCTTTTTCAGCGGATCTTAAACGAATCTTTTGCATTATATATAGTTTCATTATGTATATGACTGTATAAGTAAAGTGTTGCAATAAAATACTGTTAAATCCCATTTAAATAGTTTAATGGGATTATTTAGTAAAAATTTAATGTTTCAACCCTTATTGTATTGAGTTAAGTGGCAAATCTTATAGCTGATTACCTTACCTCATAGCGTACTGATTAGTAATTACACTATTTAAATTCAAATTTATTATTCAAATTAAATGATTCTTCAAATCAAATAATACTGCTAAGTGATATCTCAAATCACAATCACATTTTAAGAAAATTCTAAAAATGATACCGATTGACCGATCCGTAGCGTATTCGTAACCGTAAATCTATAATTACCGTGATAAGTAACTCTCAGTAGGTAGACCACGGTTCAAAATCACAGATCACTTATAGATCAATTTATAGTTCTTTTAAAAACTATTAAAAAAAAAATGAAAACAAAAAAATTCATTAACAATTGAAACATTATATAAAAGATTGTGTTTCATTCAAAAAAAGTATTTTTACATTTTTAAATTTATTTATAATTAAAAATATGGTTGTTATCGTGTAGATATTCTAAAAACTGGTTTAAGAAAATCTAATTGTTATTATTCATCATAAATTATGTATGAGAATTTCTTTTCATTTGTATTTTAATGCCACTATAGAACCAAATATTATCTACAAAGCAAATTCAACCTAGAGGGGGTCCACGTTAATTTACAAGTATAGATTATAGTAAATATACTGGGGTTTAATTACCTATTTCTGACTGATTTCATTTATACAATGACTGTTTATGTACTTATTTTTATTTTCAGTCATTAATGAAATGTTCCACCTCCGTATACAAATGCTATTATGTCTAGTTTAAAGGAATTTATGATTCGAAATGCATAGTTTTTAATTAAGTTTTATTTCATATTTTGTCTTTACCAGGCAACAACATAACCAGATGGATTAAGCCTATTTGGAAATTTTGTACAAAGTAGCACCATAATAATTTTTATGATTTCTACTACCTACGGTCAAAAAATCGCACATACAAGGACACATTTACCTTTTTGTGAACTGTCGCATAAATGATATTGGTGACTTCAAAACATGATAATTTTGACGTTAATACCGCTTTGGTTTTTCGGGGCGAGTCTTAAATTCAAATAAATAGAATTCAAAAAATGAACTAAAATGTAAAAAATAATTTTGAATTTTTCTTTGTGACCAATTACCTTTTTCACACGACGCTAACCAAACAATTTTTTAGCTAAAGATAAGATGGGCACCGACTTCCAAAGGGAATTGGTAACAAGCAATAATTTTAAATTATTTTATAGTTTTTAGTTCATTTTTTGAATGTGGTTCTTTTTAACTTCTTTAACTTTTAAAAATTTTCGGAAATCGGGAATTTATTGGTTTTACCCCGTTTTACACAAATCGTGTTTTGATCAGATCTTGACGTTTTAAGGTCCTTGAAAATTATTTTGACGGTTTCTGTGAGGGTGTCACGCTGTCTGTATAGATTCCCTGTATGAACCATAGATTCCCAGAAATCTAAAAAAAACTACGAAAAAAAAAATTTTTCAAAAGTGGTTTTTTTGGAATAACTTTTAAATGGCTGTATCAATCAACTCTAAAATCTAATCAGATCTTAACTTTGATAAACCACGTCGATCACCAATCCGGTTAAAATCGGTTGATTCGTTCGAGAGATATCGTAAACGAAAAATTTCATATAAAAGTGTTTTTTTTTTACATAACTTCGACATTTATTTTTGGATCGTTTTTGATGAAATAAAATAATTATTAAAGCTCTAAAAACTGCGTCGATCGCCGCCATGAATGTAAAAATCGGTTGATTGGTTCGAGAGATATCGTTAACGAAATATTCGGTAACATGGCCTTTAGGGTCAACCGTTTTCCCACGTAATACAACCACGAAACCTATCTACAACCACGAAAAAATTTTCATTTGGATGAAATTTAATCACTAAACATTGTTTTTTCCTTCTCTTCTCTTAGGGACGTCAGATCTGGTCCGAATACAAATGGGACCACACGGAAAGCACCAGCTTTCAAATAACGAATTATCCAAATCGGTTCATCCAGTTCTGGGGTAACAAACTTAAAAAAAAAAACACTTTAATTGAGAACTCATTTTGAATTCGGTTAAGTATATTACAGCTAAAAAATACTTTTGAAATAGTTATTATTATAAAACTTAAAATAGTTGAATCAAAATAAGTTCACAAAATTAACTCATGCATATATTATGAAGAAAACTAATCTATCTTAATGTATGTACTGTAAATATCACGAGTACAGTTAACAGTGTCCTATATTCTACTTACATGCACCAAAAACAACCACCAAAAACCGAAAGACAAACAATACAATTACCCAGGAGTTGTTCTAGGAGAAGACAACACTGATGCTACACATAAATTACACAAATTTGTAAACATTACCCAAATCTTCATAAAAGTTTACAGAACATTATATGCAACATACATATACAATTGGTTTTTGCAATCATTTGTCACAGCGAAAAAATGGGAAAACAATATTAAAATACATTTATATAGAACATAACACATACATGCAAAAATTTACATTAATAATAATACTAAAATATTATTTTTAATAAGACTGTAATACTTAAAAAAATTGCATCTCAGTAAGTTATACATTCAAAAAAATAATAATAATGATATTATGTTATTAATCTCCATTACTTAAATATTGAATCTTTTATAGTATTGGCGATCAATGATAATTTTTTTGTATGTTATATTCTATATACGTGTATTTTAATATTGTTTCCTCTTTTTCCCACTTGTGACACTAGCTGTTAGAAGCGCAGTAAACAAATGAAATAAATTGAATAATGTAAAATTAAAATTTAACATCTATAGATTATTCGAGGCAATTAGCAAGACAAATTGCAACATCAAAATCTAGATTTTTCAAATTTGATCTCTTTTGAAGCAAATGACCATTGTAACTCCAAAAAATTGTATTCCTAAGACATTATCCGATAAGTACAGACAATTCTAAAAATCCACTTTGAGAATGAGAATCTACAAGAATGTGTCTTATGTTTATTTAAAATTACAAAATACATCTCTAGGATTTTTCCGAATAAATTTCGTTTTTTCCCCGATTTCCTAGATCAAATTATTTTGTATATTATAAATACGTATTTCGACTACAAAGTAGTCATCATCAGTATGAATTAGCTAGTTGTAATGTTTCTCTGAGTTGATGTTACTCGTTGTTAATTTCGTGCAAACAGTCACCAAATTAGCAACGAGTAACATCTCCTCAGAGAATCATTGCAACTAGCTAATTCATACTGATGATGACTACTTTGTAGTCGAAATACGTGTTCTTTATAATTGTTTTGATTTTAAGTAATCTGGTAAAAAAAATCTGATAAAGACCATAAAACACTATCAATGGCGTCTACTCTGTAATTTTAAATAAATTAAAAGATTCTGGCCGGTGCGTTTATTTTTTTTTTTTGATTTGACTATAGGTGATGGTAATAGAAGAGTTGAAATTTAATTAAAAAATTGGGAGTTTTATACCTGAATAGTTATATCTTTGATATCGGAAGTATTGTGTTCTCGGGCATTTATACGAACGCGCATAACTTCAAAATTACATGATTGAAATATTTATAAATTTTTGGTAAACAAAAGTGGAAGTGTTCGGGATGGTCTCATTGTAGAAAAATCTCATATATCTATTACCGTTCCAAGGATAAAGATCCCGAAACTTACTTCTTTTTATTTTTTAAATTTAATGGTGATATTCCGTGAACCGTTTATCCGATTTTGAGCAAATTTTATGTGCTAATGAGCCATATAGATTGATTTTTCATGCACTTTGTTATTAAAAAAAAAATCGAAAATCGCAAAGAATAAACAGGTAAAACATAAAGTCAGTTTACTGAAATACGCAATTTTATAATAAAAATACTAATTTTTTAGTTCATATTCAAATTCCAACGGTCATGCTATTACAGAGATAAGAATATATTAAGTAAATACATTCGATAATGGGTATTTTCATATAATTGTCGATATACCGTGGACCAAAATTCCAATTTTGTTTAATGAAATTTTGTGAATCGATACATGATGCAATTTAACATCAATGGTTTGTTTAGATGGATAATTCTGGTCCAATTTTACTGATATTTAACATTAATTTATTACAGAAAACTTTGAATCTTGAATTAAATGCCAAACGATTCCAATTGTGTAGCTATTTAAATAAAAATATATACATATATAACGAGTAAGTTCTGTGTCCAGTATTGGCAATGTATGGGAGCGCATGCATAGTTACACGCCTTTTTTATCGGGATCTGTTACTCTTTGGTGAACCTAATTGGGCTAATTTTTTTTCTTATAACATCGTGCATTATATAAAAAATGATCAGTGTGTGAATGTGTCTCGATTTTAACCAATAACGTAAAAATATCCTTTACGAAATTTTTGATTCCTGATCTTTATATTTGTTATTTTCTCAACTTTTTAACTTTGAACGTTCATAATATATTTACCATTAATTTGCAATATTGTTTTTTTCTACTATCGATATCCATTAATGGTGACTTCAATTCATATTAAAAAACGAGCCATGGGGCAGGTTGTTACAATTTTTTGGAGTAAGTTGTTACGTGTAATTAATGTATTTAAATTGAGTTACCATACCTTGTATTGTACCGATCGTCTTCATATTTTAAAAATTCTAAATATGCTTTATGTTTTTTCTCAGAATGAGAAATAATAACAGAAAAAAGAGACAAGTTTATGAATCACCCGAAGTACTGAAGAATAAAAAAAGCATTCGTAAAGCACACGAAATGTTTAATTCGTGTCCGGTGTCCTTATCCTGGTATGCCAGAAAAAACCAAAAACAACGAAAGCTGTTCATTGGTTTACCTTAATTGGTATTCCCACAAGAAACAGAACATATATTTGCTTCTAATCTACTTAAAAGTTCAGAAATATATTTTGGTTTACTACCTGAAAAAGTCTGAAAACTAGCTTACCAATGTGTTGTAAAAGTCAATTTAAAAAATATTCCACCCAGTTGACTTAAAAATAATATGGCTGGGCCGGTTTAAAACTAGTTTAGAAGATTTATGGATAGAAATCCTCAACTATCTCAACGAACACCAGAAACTATATCTTTGAGTAGAGCAACGTCGTTCAACAGAACCGACGTTAAAGATTTTTTTGACAAACTACAAAGCTTACTCCAAAAATATGAAATCACTGCTTTGCAATTTCACTGCTTCGCGATTATCGACCGTAACATCGTGCCCCAAAGATGTAACAAACAACTAGCCCCAGATTGGGGGTAAGTTGTTACAATCGACTTTTTTGGTGAAATTGTCCATTATGAAAGATTACATAAATTTTAATAATTTTTCAATCATATTTTAATAGCTGAATAGACATACTATCGACAAAAGCAATCAAATGTATAAATTATTTGATAGCTTTTGTGATATTGACAATTATCTAAAAATTGTAACAACCTGCCCCCCGCTCCCCTACTTAATATGTTTTAAAAATGGATTCTAAAATAATATAACTTTTGGGACAAACCTAACAGGATTTGTTTACCTCGTCAATTTTAGTCAGTGTGTAGAGGTCATATGGCACTAACAATACATTTTTTTTGTTTGTAAATGTGCCAATCAATAATAAAAATATATAGGTATTTATTTTATTTATTACAAAAAGTAAAATTTTTTTTTACAATATGTCTATTATTGTACCGATATGAAAAACTTTTTTATTTTTTTATTATTAGTTACAATTCTATTCAATTCAATTGGAATTGAAATGAAATGAAATGAATGATTTTTGTTGAAATATACAATTTGTATTTATTTCTATGACTGTATTGTTGTAAAAATAAAAAATGGTTGCGTGTACTTATGTACGTGCGTCAGAAGTTATACTTTTTTGGCATCATTAAAAACCAATTTTTAATTGCATGTAAATAATTAATTACAATAAAATAATAAAAAGACTGCAGAAGAATAGTCTACACAGTCAATAAAGCTCAGTTTAAATTTGGAAAATTAAATAAATATATATTTTCTTACATTGAGTGTAACATAAATCATAACAACCTGTGAATTTTGTGACAGTGATGAATTTGATTCCGGCAACACTTTTGAAATCGTTTTTATCCGTTTAAATAAAGTTAGAGTTTTATTATCTTATTTTCCCATAAACACAGACACGATTTAAGCAATTTAAAAATTTAAATAATTAGTATAAAAATCTTTGTAAATGATATTGTTTTAATTTGACAGCTTATAGATAAAGAGCGTATGTTATCATAATATAATAAAGAGAGCGCTCTATATGTCATCTTTTATAATAATAACAACCTTAGAATTACACTACTGTTTTACAGTGTTGAATAGATTTCGCAAAATAAAATAATATAAGATTCTATTTAATTAACGTATGGAAATAAATTAATAAGTTACAGCTTAAAAAATCAAATCTATTTTTCTGTTTCAAGTTGAATTCCAATGTACATGCTGAAATAATAGTATTTTTATAAAATATTTAAAATATTGCGATAATTTCAATTTAAAAAGGCAAAAAAATATATTTTATAATTTAAGGGTCTAAAAGTTAATGAAACTGGGTCGAAACATTTTATTCTATCTTTATATAAGTTAGATATAATCGTCAATTGAAATAATGAGTTTATTTCATATACTTTTGCCGCTCAAATTGTATCTCCCAAACATCCTAAAGGTGTTTGAAAACCGTAGTAATTAACGCTGTATCATGTGTATGCCATGTATATTTGTTCGTTATATAATTACTTTAACTTTTTAATCATCTCATCACTAAGCAGCAGCACTCGGATAGTAATATTAATATTATTATTATATTATATTCAACCATCATAATACACAACACATGATGAAAAACGTATATAAACCGACCGAACCTTAAACCATCATCATCGTCGTCATCATTTTTAAAAGTTAACTATTATTTTAAAAGATTATTTCAACATGTTTTTTGTTTGAAGTGTTTACATTTTTCAAGAGATATTTCTTAGAATGAATGTGAATTTGAACCACCATCCATCCATAGAATGCTTATTGTATATTCAAGAATTAAAAATATTTACTGGGTATTTCAAAAATAACATCTACTACATATATTTATGCTATTACCAGAGAATCAGGGATATGTTGGATCGTTTAAAAATGAAGATACGAATATGGTTCTTAACTCTTCATCTTTATGGTTCTTAACTATCACTTAGCAGTATGATTTGATTTGAATAAAAATGAATTTGAATAATACATTTGAATTTTGATAGTGTAATTACTAATTAGTACGTAATGATAAGGTAATCAGCTATAAGAATTACCACATAAGGGTTAAAATATTAAATTTGTGCCAAATATGTAATTTTTATTAAATTAAAACCAATTTAATGGGATTTAACAGTATTTTATTGCTACATATACTTATAAATCATATACGTAATGAAACTAAATAATGCAAAAGATATGTTTAAGTTGCGCTGAAAGAGGAACGGATATGGATAAGGACCCTTTTTTGTCGAATGGATATCCGGCACTACTCTGCACAGAATATATTCCAAAATATTATATGAGCCTATCAATTTATAGATGTGCAAAATACTTATGCAAATGGAATACAAATTAAAACTGAAGATTACTAACATCGTAATCGTATAGATACTCGACATATGGTTGAGTATCAATGAATAAACTGTTTTTGCTCATAATATATTCTAAATATTCACTTCGTACAGTTATAAATACATACAAAATTATGAATATTTGTGTTCACTGAAAGTTAAAATTAAAATTTGTATATCTTTTATAGTTGAAAGTTCAGTGGATCCATTCAACCCAATGGACTGATTTTGCTCACTTAAAAACATAAACTCACTTTTTAGTATGTACATTTTTTTATATCAATAATACAACACAAAATTTAAGCTTGCTATATCTTTGCGTTTTTGAAGCTAAAACTTTGTACCCCTTTCTAAGAGTATGAAATTTAACACACTAATAGTTTATATAGAGAAGGGCTGGATAATGCAAATTTTTTTTGTTTAAATTATGCATAAAAAATACATTAAATCAAATTAAAAAAAAAAACTTTACACATAGTATGACATTCAAATATTTAAGAGGTGTGGTTTTTATTATACACACTACCATACACACGCATATATACACTTTTGTTTAATATACTGATTTGTTAAATGGTACAGTGATTATGGTCGAATTTCGACCGCTGTAACGGAACTTTAATTGAGAGAACTGCGGTAAATTTTATAGTACCTTTTGATTAGAGTAATGTAAAGTTGCAAAATAAATGCAAATTTAAATTGCATATGTGTTAACTTAAATTTGAAACACTTTGTAATGTAAATAAATACTATTCACTATAACAGTCGTCAGTCACTATGCAAGTTAAATAGTCAAAGGTAACAGAGGCCGCGTATATCATCATCAGAGAGAATCCCATTATACATTTTATAGTAAAGTATGTTAGAAATTCTCTTCTATCTAAAATAATAACGTTTGAAAACATAATGCCATACATAGTTACATACAAACATGAATCCATACATACATAATTTTATTTTTCAAGGAAATATTTAAATTTTTTATGTTTTTAAATAATATCTATCTACTGTATAATTTATTTGGGCAGGTTTTCGTTTGAAACGCTTGGAGATAACGTAGCTTATACAGTGTGTCTAACTGGAAAACAACAAATGTATAACTTCTGAGTTCGAAAATATTGTTTTCTTTCAACGTTTTGGAACTTTTTTAACAAATTTTTGTTTCGTGTCCGTTGGTCTTTCGGTCTGTCACACTCTTAGTCCACAACTCCACAACTAATGGGTGCATATTTATAAATTAGAACAAATTCAGAACCGTCCAACCAATTTTAGAAACATCTCATTTATCAAATTTCGTAAACCGTTCATCCGATTTTGATGAATTTTATATGTTTAAAGAACAATTAGAACAAATAAACGTGAAAAACACAAAGTCAGCAAATTGTCACAGAGAAATTTTTCAATTTAAATGTGTTGTTTTACCTCATTTCCAAATTACAACTCAATCGCCATTCCAGGGTCCGCCGTTCCAGAGATAACTATTTAAGTAAATATTTTCGATAATTGGTATTTTCAAATAAATATCGATATATCGTGAGCCCATGTATCCGCTTTTGATGAAATTTTGTAAGTAGATGAATGATGTAGTTTAATATTAGTGACTTGCATTTTCTTGAAATGAATTATTACAGGTATTGAGAGGGGAAATCTTTAACAAAAAATTGGAAAAAACATTACGAATTTGTGAAAGATCGGATGGCATGGTAAGCTTAAATAGTGTAAAGCAGATTCGTTTTGTGCGATGTTTTATAATGTCCCATATTCGAATTTCTTAATCAGAACCCTGGAAGGATTCGGAAACCTTGATCACATAAGAAAATTTGTTTGCTAATAACTAAATATACAAATAAAAATATCTTGAATATTTCAACGTTTTAAAAACTCTAAAAGAAGTAGATTTCTATAATTATTTAAAAAAAAAAAATTTTCTAAAACAGATTAAGCTGTTTTTATTTAAAGAAACTTTGAGAAACGATCAAATTAAACGTGACTCAAATTCTTAAAACACTACTTTTCCCTGAAATTATTCAAGTTTTATAGTTCATTCTCGAAATTCAGTAACAAAAATCTAGCTTAATCATTTTCACATTGTCATAAAATAAGTGGCTCAAAATTTAAGTATAACTATTATAGTTTTTTTTTTCAGAACAGTTGCATATCTTTAAGTGTATCTATTTTGATTTAAATCGTATAATAAAAAAACAAATAACATATGATAATAATAATAATAATGTATGTTTTTTAAATGTACGTTCAAAAACTACTTGAAATATATAATAATAAAAAAATAAATATCCAATCAATAGATACTCAAAATTTATTATTTTACTAGGAAAACAATTATTAAAATTTTATAAAAATTATTCATTACTATTTTCAAAAGTGTTGATGTTCAATGCTATTTACAGCAGGAACTAGAGGTACTTGAGTGTACAAAAATACAGCACCGCATCCTGTCAATGGATTTGTGTTAAGAATAACTAAACTACTTAAATATTAAGGATCCGGATGTTGTTGGATTGAAATTTGATCTACTTGACTCTCAGACCCGGCACATCTTCATTTTTGGTCGACTATAAAGTTTGGATTATTTTGGGTAATTGATTTTCAAAATTAAATCCTTCTTAAGTTCGAAAAACATCGAAAAACCAAAATTCTATGAGGAAGAAAAAAATTGTGAGAGATCTTAAATTGTTTAGATTTAGCATTTTTCGAATTCTTATAAAATATATTAGTAAATTTTCAGTAGAATCCGGATAAACCATATTTTAACACGTCATGGTGGGCTTTTTCGATATTAAATCATTCATTGGGCCCTTGAGGCTTCAAGATTCCAATCAATGATTGTTCTTGAATGCTACGAGGAACTGAATCGCTTGGAACTACATAACGGAGTCAGGCTGATCTGGGCTCCCGGTTACTTGACATAAAAAAGAATGAAGTTCGTCTCACACACCTGTCACGCCTGAACCTGTTATCACTATACCAACACGCTCCATGATGTCCTATAGTGGAGAGTGGCTTTGATAAGTGCACCTTGATTACTAGGACTCCACGGATCGCATGCGACAGTCTAAGTTGTGTATAACCTAAAAATAATAAATTCCAACTATTTCCCGCTGAGACTGGCCGGGTTTTAGTTGAGAAGAATAGTGGGTCTTTTGTCAGGACACTGTCGGTAGAACTATCATCTTCATAAATTGGGAATCTTGGATGATTTCACCTGTAGGTTGTGCCTGGAGGACAATGAAACTTCAAGTTGTCTGAAACTCTGGAACCATCGATATTGGGAAAAAATTTCGGCAGAGAACTTGTGAGCTTTTTGCGTGACTACCGGTCTCGATAGGATTCGGTTGCTTCTTATGTTTCGGGGGATTCCTTTATTGCACTTTGAGCTAAGATGATTCTTTGCCTTCATATGGTGGAGTGTTCTAAAGGATGGCGCAGAGGACTATAAAGTCTAGGTACAAGCGACTCGGCAGCGGTTCTCTTATTATTATTATTATTGTCAATTATTATTAACACTATTGATAGACTGCTATACTATATTCTTGCATACTCAAGTCCATCGGGATCCTATTTTATCATTGAAAATTGTAGATATATTTTATGAGTGGTTGATTAATAATAATTATTTGCAGAAAAAATTGTTTTTAATGAATTACCCATTATTCAACATGTAATTAAAAAATTTTCTTGTTAAGTATACACAATCAAATAACAAATTACAATAAATAAATTTAATTGATATTGAATCAATTTAGTAGAGCTTTTTTTGTTGTTGAAACAATAACAAACATTTAATAAGAGTAGGTAATCAAAATAGAACATGTGAACATGTGTTTTCCTCGCGAATTTTTTTTTTTCTATAACAGAATTTTGGTTTTGAATTTAAAGCGCTTCTAGTAATAAAACGAATCATTTCTCGAATAAATTATAATAGTTAAAAGTATTAATGTATTTACATTAACAAAATTTTTGAACTTTTGTGATTCTTCCGAAAAATAGTTCCCAAAAAAACTCAAATTCCGTGAAGAATCTAATCTATGTGTGAAAAATACAAATATACTGAATGAATAATGTAGATTTTTAGGAGTCTAAGACAAGAGAATTAAAAAATCACAAGTAGATGCAGAATAAATCTAATTAGAAAACGCGTTTTGATTGTTTTTCTATCTTAAATTGCTTACCCGTATGGAACGAAGACGGAGAAATCACGAGAGCTTAAAAGTTTTCTTTTTGTCCAATATTCGGTAAGTCCGTGGGAGGCAGCCGTACAGTTGAGATGACTTCTGTCGACGTAGAGTTTTGTCATCAAGTCATGGGTTTTCAAAATAATTAGACTGGTAATCTTCGCGTACAGACATCTCCCCCGTACTTACCCTCCATTAAACAGTCATTAAAAAGACTGTTACAGATCTTTAATATTTGAGCTTTTATGAAGACAAATCGATGGACAGAACACGGTTCTTGATACTTACATACTCAACTAGCTTCAGCATCTGCGGTATTTCTTTTATATTTGATTACTTTACCTTTTTAATTGACTAGCATATTAAAATCTTGACAAAAGTAATATCAGAACGAGTCAAATCGAGACTTAGAAATGGGAGATATATAGACAAGGAAGAAACAAAAGCTTTAAAGTTTTCATTGAATATTGGTTTAGAGAAATATTCGCTATAATTAAAAATTTTTAAATTTTACATGCACAATCTTGACATAAAACCAGCAGCTTTACCAAAATGATTTTTTCGGCAATTTCGGCAGCATTGTTATTAGGTGGGATCTATAGTCAGAAGTAGTTGATCGAAATAACTTATTGAAATCGTTTTAATCCGAATTAAATAAACTAGGTGGAATGTTTGAAGTTGAATTCAAGTCTACTTGCTGAGACAAAAGTTTATTTTATAAAATATTAATAATTTATTTGAAAAAGTGTTGAAAATAAAAAATTTGTATAATTTTGTAATTTACAAGTCTAGTATTTAATGAAATTGAATTGGAATAATTTTTTATTTTTATATAATCGTCAATTGAAAAAATAAGTTCATTCTATACACTTTTTTCGCCAGTTGTATCTCTCAAACTTAAGAACAAACTCTTATGAAAATAACCTAAAAATGTTCTTCAAATGTTTTTATTGTTTATTAACAATTATTCTAGAACCAATAAATATCTCCTACTAATGAAATTGTTCCGTTTCTGTAACGGATATTATATATTTAAAAGTTTTTGTGAAAACAAAATACAAATAATTTTATTTCTATTTTCTGGGTTATCATTTGGTACTTCAGTCAATTGTATACGTAATTATTACGTATATAAGATACTAATTTCTAAGTTTTATCTAATACTTAAAAGTCCATCATGTCATTTAGATCGATAACATACCTAATTTTGTTTGTAGTAAGTACCTACTCTGAATGTCTAATAGAGCATTATTTATTAATAATAATGCCTTTAAAACCGTCATCAGCAGATTTTGAAATTATCTATCGGATAACATATATAGACGTAGTACATATACGATATATACTGTATACATGGTCATATATGCATACAGAATTTAACATAGTATGATGACGATGTCATACAATTAAGCACGTTTGAGGAAATTCCAAATGGGACCAACATAATCATGTTGAGATATTACCTAGTTACGTACTTTACATATATTACATTCCCTTCCTTTCAATATTTAACAGGGAGTTTCAGAATAATAGTGTATATTTTAATATACATGAACGTATGAATAATCTTGGTATACTACTAGTATTTGAGGTCACGCATTTGAGAGGTTGGTATTTATCGGTTAAAGATGGGGATTTAGTTAGCTATTCTAATTTCATGCATATAATAGGGAATATGACTGATGCTGTATTTGCTATATTTAATATCAAAATGTGAAAGTAGCAAATAACATAACAAAATTCTAAAATAAAATGAAGATGTTATATTTTGTCAAAGATCACTTTCCATTTGTTTATTTAAAACGATGGTTTATATGAAATTTTTAGGGAAATACTGAATGGTGACGTCACGTCTTTGTGTGACCAACTTTGTTTAATCAAATTTTTTCAATGTCAATATCTAGCTTATTTTTAAATTTTCAAAAAATAATTTCAGTCTCCCTTCCATGGTATTAAAAAATGCTTTAAGTGAGGTAATAAAACAATCTAATCATGATATTATGTCATTGATAGACAAAAATGCGTTGGCTTAAACGCCGCATTGGTGTACATATTCATGATATATTAGGAGGTTCCAATAATTTGTTTCCAAAGGATCACTTTAGTCTATAGATTTCAAGTTCTTTCAGAAAAATTCTGACAGAAACATTTTTAAAATTATGTAATATGTAGTATAAACAGTTTGTAGTTCTTTATAAAATTTTTTACATAAAATATAACTTATTTAAAGAGAATTGGACTAAAAAGTGATTAAAATATGTTTAAAAAAATAGATCTGACTTTAAAAAAAATGACTAAAAAGTAGAAAATAACTTCTTTGTGACCACTTACCATTCGGCGCAAATCATATTGATATAAAAAAATGGCTTTGATAGCGCCGACTTTGAATGACAATTGGCCATGTAGAAAATATTAGTTGAAAAACTTCTGTCTTATTTTTAGAAAATCTTTCTTATTTTTCGTCAAATATTTGTTTTTATATATTTGGATTGTACCCACCGCCCCTTATTTTGTTTTGGTAAAAATCAATGCTAGCTTAGAGATCAAGGCACACGCTTATCTTGTAAATAATCCATGTCTTGAAAAACTACTCAACCGATTTTGTTGAAACTTACACAGTTCCCTAAGTTGAAAAAATGTAATATTATAAAAAAAAGATATTATAATTTTTAAAATCTAATTCCTCGTTTCTGAGAAACTTGTAGAAAAACATAATTACATGCATGCAAATATATAATCATACATTAAATTATATATTTGTTCACGGTTCCAATAATATTACATATATACCGATTGAATTTATAACCTTCTTATTTTCGGTTAAAGTTGGTAAAAAAAAGGTACGAATTGTTTTGTCAAAAGATCCTTTTTCTGTGTTTGATAAAATAAGATATAAAAATTTCCATAACGAATCCATAACGAAAAACCCTCGAATGAAGTCTAAAATAATTAATTTTAATATCATCAAAAACTATATACGAAGTTTATTTATTTTTTTCATGCAAAGACAGATTCAGAAAATATTCGATTGAGAACATCTAGTGCATTTATAAGTACAGTTTTGATGAATGTCATTTAACGATAACTTGTAGATTTAAGAATATCACTTCTGTAACATAGATCTAACAGGAAATAACCAAAATTATGTGAACAATTTATGGTTTCATGTATGTTTCTTATTTATGTACATGTAAAGTGTCTCAGATTAACCGTACACATCTAAAATTCAAAATAATTAATGCATCTTGAATTTCATTCGAATGAGGCATTGCATTAATTAGAAATAAAGAAACTGTTGAAACTTTACGCATTAAAAGTTTAATGGGGTTAAGTATTTTTTGAAAACAAATTTTTAGATTTTGTTTTTTTTTTTGTAAACATTTATTCATAAGATAATAACATTCGACGATAGAAAGAAATTGGAAAAGCATGGAATAAAAAATTAAAACGCATATTTTATAATGAACAATTTTCTAACATAAAGTTTGTCTAAATCGTTATGATCAATTCATTAATAAAAAACTTTCATATTCAATAAAATGTTTTTGATTTTATAAGAGTTTGAGTCATCTAAACACCCAGTATTTATGCAGAATGACCCAATGAGAGCTTTGGTAGAAGTATTCGGAGTGGCTATTGAACGATGTAGTTCATTCGACCGAAACTGAGTAGAATAATGAATGGGCTTAGTAGGTATAAAGTAAATTTGTACCTATATATTTATGTAGTTCGTATCTGTCCCTTACTACACGTAATATTCGTCTCTGATATTGTCTTGAATACAAAATGTTTAATTCAACAATAAAATAGTTTAACTATCTCTATATATATAAGTGACAAAGACAATTACAGCTTTAATAGTTAAACTATCTCTATATATATATATACATATATACATTTATATACACATATATATACATATATAAACACATATATATACATATATACATATATATATATATATATACATATATACATATATATATATATACATATATATATATATACATATATATATATATATATATATATATATATATATATATATATATATATATATATATATATATATATATATATATATATATATATAGTTATATATATATATATAAAAGTGACAAAGACTTACTTCGTAAGTCTTGGCTACCCCTACAGTATTTCTCCAATCCACAATTGTTCTCTAGTCTCTCACTTTCAATTTTGCTGATTCCAGCATTGTAAACTTAAAATGATTTACTTGTGTATTCCTCTCCTATCTTCGTAGGTATCCGAAACATCGAGCCTTTATGATGTAGCATAATTCACAATGTTTTTATGGGCCAAAAAATTATCTTATTAAATCTGTTATTAGAATAAATAAATTTTTTTTAGATAATCTTTTAAATGGAAAGAATCACGCAAATATTCTTATTGTATGATTAAAATTGTCTGATTATCTGTCTTTTTTGTAATTTTTTGTAAAATAAGAAGAAAGGCCATTCAGACATTATTGCAGTGCAATCATGGCCTCTACTACAAATCATTTAATCACCATTTCCGCTTATAATCACCTAAAATCAATCTCCTACCTTTGTCTTTATTCTTATTTTATATTTTGTTAATTTCTTTTTTCATTTTTATAAGAAATTTATTTCCCAACTGTTTTATATTTTTTGATATTGTTTTAAACAAATATAAACCCAAATAGATTGTATTATAAGCCGTAATGCGGGCGAAAGGTACATAGAAAACAAAGTGTAATTTAACTATAATCACAACTATTACAATAAATATTATGATATGTATTATAATTAAAAGCTACAATTAATATGTAATAATTAGCTGTATTTGAGCTAGAATTGTGGCGAATCTCAACAGTTAATAAAAATGTTTCAAACAAATGTTTTCGGTTAAGTTTTTAAAAACAAATTTTTTGTATATTTGAACTTTTCTTATGTCTCTTTTGATTTTGGATTTGGATGATGAAACTATGGGACTGAATTTAAAAGTTTATGATCTCGATTCTACATGTAAAAACTAATTAGCAAATAAATAGCACTAAATTTTTTTATAGGTTTCGAATAAATTTTGCATTGGGGGAGCTAAGACAATGTTAACAGCTTAGTGGCATTTAACTCGAGATTAGGGGTTCAAATCAAGCGGCTGTTTGATCAATTATAATTAAAGAAAAGTGGCGGTTGGTAGATTACATTGTCTTCGAAAAGATCGAAGTAATCGGCTCCACCAACAACATAATAACAATATAATTGCCACCATGTGCTAGAAGGCGCCTTTGCCTTCAGATGCTGGAGTGTTTTAAAACGGGGTACAGAGGAAGAAAAGGTCTTGGTACAAGAGAAGTGACGCGGTTGTGGTTAATAATAATATACCTATCTCCTACCCATTTCAATTATCTATTTCTTCTAAATAGTTTAAGCACGAAAATCCAAAATAAAGCAAATAATTGGCACACAAATAGCACTAAATTTTTTGATAAGTTTCGTATAATTTTGCGATCTAGAGGGGGGGGATTAGGTAAATATGGGTTAAATAAATGTCTACCATTGTAAATGAAGGATACCGATCAACACTCGAAATAAATTATTCAAAAGTTTTATGACAAACATAAAAGTGTATGAATTTAATTTTTTGTATTTATAATTAACATAATAAAAACCTAATCTAGTTCTTGTCTTTTTGTTTTAAATTTAAAATAAAGACGACGAAAAAAACAAAAACCTCCATTTGTTTTATATTTGAAATAAAACCCTTAAATTAATGAAGGGGCATATAATAATTCACATTCACTATAAATGTAGAAACCGACAAATAATGAACAAAATAAACAGAACAAAGACAAAGAAAGAAAATGAAGAAACTATACAGCATAATACAGGAAATATGAACCCTGTGGTTTCAAGGGGCTCTTTTAACATTTAAAGGTAATTTATTTGAAGAAGTATTTTATATATACATGCATAAATATATGTTTATATATAAAATATATTGTACCGTCGAAAATGTTTTTATTTATTTTGTTATTTTAAGTCACTTTTCAACTATTAAGGTCATACAGAGACTACAGTGGGTGTATTCTATATAACAACAGCACATAACAATCCTAGGAGGTCATCCATCCAAATACTGACTGTGTTTGATGTTGCTTAACTTAAGTAATCGATTGAGTAATTATATTACATCAGTGGGGGGTCCCGAAATTGTTGGTTCTCAATTCAATTTAACTTTATGCTACATTGAAATTGTAAAATTGAGATTAAAATTTAAGTCTATACTAGTTGTTCTGCAGATCTCACTCAAAAATAAGCAAGAAATCACAGTTTCCTTGATTACAAAAAATGGAAGACAGTGTTGCGTTATTTTTGGTACTCACGGTACAAAAATCATCAACACCTTAATCTGTTTATTGCGCATATTGGTACTTATTTTCTCGGCGGAGTTTAGTTTGAACTACTTCGCAATGGAATAAAAAATTTTTAACACAATCAGATTGTAAAAAGATTCTCTTCAATATGAAACTGATCACATCTAATAAAAAGTCTCTTGAATAGCAGACGTGAACTTGAACACAATATATTACAAATATGGAGATGTGCTGAGGAAAAATAATATCAACTTGTTGTTTGGGTGACTTGTTTTGACATGTCCCCATGTATTCTTTAATATACGGTTAGTTCTGCTTTTTTAATTTATATTATGTAAAAAGTTTATTTTTTATTAATTAATTTTGGTATCAATATTTTATATTATTCAATTATATGGTATTGTGTCTTTTATGAGCAGTAAAACGCGACGGAAAAATGACTCCAGCTTTTATATTATATACAAAACTTCACTGCCAAGACAGGAATATAAACTTTTTACCAGTAGTGTATAAACATAAGATCTTATATATATATAAAATATATTAACTATATACACTTGGGCTCTTCAAGATAGATATATGTGGCCGTGTATATATAGGAGATATACGTACATATATATTAAACTGTCGAAGACCAATGTGGGTTGGTTCAATAGATTACATACATTATTAATATACAACTTAGAATTTTAGCTTGAATGGTTCGGTTTTGTGTACAATATACATATATATATATGATATTGTATGTATTGAAATATGAGAATATTAGAAGGAAATGACTTCCACTTAGCGAGCGAATACAGGATGTTAACTATATGTATATTATTATTTGAAAGAGAGGCTTGTACTACTAAAATGATGATAAGTTTTGTATAGTTTATTATGTATTTTAGAATTTCTAAATTTATGTATTTAATCTAACTAAGAATACAGGGTTATTAGTAGACAAATTTTGTAAATAAACTTTATACACCTCTTGTGAATAATTTTAGAAATAAAACGAACACTCAAAGCATATTCTATCAGAAAGTATCAGCATGCAGTCTAGAACAAAGCATGTTCCTCTGAATGACTCTTTTAAGAAATTCGATGAAGATAAGTGCAAAAATGTTTATTTTTATTAAACTAACAAAGAATTCACAAAAATACATGTGCAAATAGACACACAGCATTGTTTTTTGATAATAATTGTACAGCTTTAATTTTAATCTTAAAGTCTAAGCAACTATGGCATTTTCCAAACAGACCTGATACTATTAATCATTCGAAAAACATAAAAAAAGGTGATGCGTGTGTGTTGTACTCTCAACAATTTTCAATTCATCCAATGTTTGAGTGTTTAATAACTCAAATGATTGGTCTTGAGTCTCTTAGTGTTCTTAGACCAAAACGAGCTTTCTACGCTCAATAGAACCGGAGATATCTAAGTTTGAGTGCAGAAAAACTCATAACGAGTTGAAAGCGAAGTTGAATGTCCACGCATTGCACTTCTCCATTTCATCCAATTTGTGAGTGTTTAATAGCTCAAATGGAAGGTCTTGAGTCACTAAGTCATCTTAGACGAACCTTCAATACACCCAATAAGACCTTGAGAAAGGCAAAATATTGATGTAAGCCAATGCCAGTGGATACTGTTATTGCAAACAATAATTAACTATAAGAAAATTTTCAAATGAAACCCATGTTCGGCAAACACCATTACTTGGACAATTATGAATTAAATGCTTATTAAATCATAAACTTCCTATCTGGTATATAATTTCCCAGCATTTGCTATTCACAGTTATATTTGGCCAAAAATATCGAAAACAAAAACAAAACACTAAAATTAAATTCATATTTTAACGTTCATCACTTCTGATCAAAATGTGGTATTGGAAATTATAAAAATAAATGTAATAAAATAAATGTTTGATAAGTAATGATGATAATAAGTACAGAATTCACAAGCGTCCGCGATACTTATCAGCATAAAAATGAGTGCACTCCTGGAAACCCGCGGTTCTTTATCGGTGATTTATTCATAACAAACATAATAACTAGTTACAAAACTAAAAACTAACTAGTAACGTTACAAAAATAATTAGGGGCTATTTAAAAGAAAAATATCGAATAATAAATAACCGGCAAAATCATTCAATTCAAAGGCGCACTCTGGTGCATTAATGTTTGCTCGGCAACAAAAGCTTGCTTAATTTAATTTAAGATCCTTTTTTCCATTATTTAAGGCTGTCGTTAAGTAAATTTTCAAAAAAATTGTTTAATTGTTGTATCGTTTGACCTAAAGGAAATATTATATTATAGTATTTAAAGGACCGTTATTGAAACGTCCTTGAGCTAGGCAGTAGGTCTTACTCATCAACGTTTTGTGTTTCAAGGCCAAAATTTATGATAATTACACTCATATTTTATAAAAAAAAGGTTAAAGTCTAGTGAAAGTAAAGTATACTAGAAAAAACATTTATTAATATCAAGTAATTGGGTAGTAAATCATTATTGGAAAAAGAAATGCTATACATACATTATTGAACTTATTTTAAAAAGGAAATTAGTTTATTTTTCATTAAGTAAATGGATAAAATTTAAGGTAGTTCTTTCTCAATAGCCCAACGAGAAAAGTTTTAGCTTAGTATCTTCATTCTACGTATACATAACACACATACAGTACCAAGACTGATGTCTATATTTTTAAAACGTGTTGTACTTCTAACTAACACTAGAGTATATACACACATACACTCACTAAACATGGAAATAATTTTAAATTTCTTTTAAAGTTATCTTAATCGTTTATCTAAACGATATGGCCAATACAGCCTTTTTTTAGTTATTGGGAACTTTGTATGAAAATGGTAACATTCTCACTAAGACAACAATAAATATATTTGTAATTTTCTTATGCTTCTCCCATGCTACGTGTAAAAAAATGCGATTTTTAATTGTAATTAACTCACGTTGAATAAGATAAATCCTTTTCAAACTTGAACAGCGTTTATAGTATGCATTTTACCTATAATCAAAGTTTTCATCATCTACATGTAGTGTTCTTAAATTGTTTTATCGAAATTTTCTTTGTGTAGTTTTATGTGTGACATTTCGTATAAAATGGATAAAATAAAATTATCGTATAAGGTGGATAATCTAAAAATTAATAGTTGTAAAAGGTGTTTTTATTTTTACTTTCATAATTTGATATAAAACACCATTCTATAACATTTCGTTTTTGTATTGTCTAAAAAAAAAAAAACAGTTAAATACTAAAATTATATCACAAAACGATGATTTTTTCACCACTTTTAAATTAAAAAATTTCGAATACCAATAAATTTATAAATAGAGATACAAAAATATTTAAAAAAAAATTTATTCTTCTTCTGATTACAATTTTTCCAAAATTCGTTTGAACAAAATTTGGTTGGCTAGCCAATTAATTATAGATCAAACTTGAAATAAGATGTGGTGGATGTGATCGATGGATGGCCAGATGTACAAAATCTCTAAGGCGATCTTAATCCTATGTTAAAATCGTAAAATATCTTTGTAAATATTAGGTGATACACATTAAGAAAACATGATTAAATGATATATTTTCTAAAACTTATGATAAATACTTTAATTTCCCTGTAAATGTGAAAATTAAAGAAATACAATCAAAAATTCAGAAATTTGTACCATAATTTATTGTTTGTTTTTCAACAAATTTGTTACCAATACTTCGATTTTATTATTTTATGTCCTACCACGAAGAATTAAAATTAAAATTTCAAATTAGTTATTTAATTATACAGTAACTTACCTTTTTACATTTTCGATATTTTTTTTTGAATCAACATCATTTGGTTAATACAATAAAAGTTATTAAAAATATTAAAAAGATTGAAGTATTTGACAATCGCACACAAATAATGAAACCATTCGTTTATGTTGATAATAAGGAAATGACATCTAAATAATAAATACCAATTGTAAAACAGTAAATTCTATGAAGTTACGAAATATTCATTCGACCTACTTTAAAAATATTTTTATTTTAGATCCCTGAGAGTGTAATTTTATTAGAGAACGTTGTTGTAGCCACCTGAGAACGTAAATCATATGATAAAATTTTTAGATGTCGTTTTTCGAAGAGTAAACTATAACTTTCGTTCAAAAAGCAAGTAAATACACATTTTTCGAAAATGAATTATTCTGTATTGGTATGTTATAACCTTACTCCTATACTCAACATTTTAAAATATTTGTCGTCCTATTACTAAACCTATACCTTGAATAGCACATAACAAAAGACCTTTTGAAATTTCTATACCTTAACAATCAAAAACGATTGTTTAAAACTACTATATGTGAACAAATTCTTCACATTAATTTATATGTAAAATGATAATGAATTGAAATAAGGCAATCTTACCAACGACTAGTTATATCTCCTTATTCCATGGCTACTATGTAAAATTTGAAAGACAAGAGTAAAAGTTTTAATAAATTAATAGTAAAAAATTTGTTTTTTTAACAAACTTTTATTTAAATGCTGTAAAAAGATAAAAATAAGTTTCAAATCAAATCCAATTAATAAATTTATTAGATAACACAATTCATTTGATATAAAAATATCAGATTTTATATCAAGATCAAGTTACATTGTATTCTTGTTTATCTACAGAAGTAAATCTCGCGACAATCTTTAATAGAAATTGTGAAATGTAATAAATTGATGGGTTTGATTTTATTAAAATGACATTAAATAAAAGCTCTTTTTTTAAATATGTTTTCTTATTAATTTGTTTTCAACTTTTTAGTAAAGTGTTGGATTAAATTTGCTGTATGATTATTGCAAGGCGGTGGAAAATTAATCTTTTGCCCAGAAGCACTCAACAAAGAAATTTTCTTCTATCTTGTGAAAAAATGTATAGAATTTTTCTCCTTTCGCGGTTAAACGTTGGCGGCCGGGCGGGCAGATGTAATTGGACTACTATAAACACTAACACGCGAATTTTCTAAGAGTATTCAGTATTTACTGGCGTTACAAACTTTAGGCAAAAATTAAATGCGCTGACATATATTCTATGTATGTCGATAATAAAAACTAAAAGTTAAACGTAAAATTTTATAAAAGTCTATGTCAAAGTCGATTTTAAAAAACCGACAATAAAATTGTGATAAAAAAAGAGCTGTCGCGCGGAAATAAACTGACATCTATACTATTAAATGTGAAAATGTTTTTCTTAACGAAAATAATCATTTGAACATTATTGAAGAAAACTAATTATAACTAATGATAATAGTATTTTGTGAAAATCAATTTTTACAAAATAATAATGGAACCTGTTAACTTTGTCTAATTTTCACAAAAAAATTTTCATTTTAATATTTCGAGTGCATTTTTGACTTATAAAGTCATTATCAAGAAATGAATAAAAATTATTTTATTTTGGAAATATGGGGAAAGTAGATAAAATTATTTTGAATGAAGAAATTGTGGGTGGAATTGATAATCATTTTTTCGATATTTATAACTTCAAATTTAACAATGGAGATTTTACAATTTTTAATAATCAAATAGACCCTAATAACTCCCGTTTATTAAATTTTAAATTATAAATATCGGTAAATATTTTTCAACTCCACCCACTGCAGTTTCATCGTTCAAAATAATCTTACCTACTTTCCCTATATATTTCCAAAATAAATGAATAATTATTCAATACTTGAGAATGACTTAATAAATCAAATGTTCACTGGTAATTTTAAAAAAAAATTTGTATGTGAAAATTAGCCAAACTTTTCATTATTATTTTATTATTGAATAAATTCTCAAGTTAGACATTTAAAAGCAACACGAATTCTTTAACGTTTCCCACATTATAGCATATGTCTGTGAATACAAGGATATTTCTTCATTAAGTGGTTGCTACGTTTTAAATATCAAAATATTATGAGATAAGAGTGGGGTTTTAGAGTTTACTCGTTATAATATGCGTGGTATTTTCCCACATCATAATAATTTGTTATTCAAGCAAATTATAATCTACTTCATTGATCCATTATCAAATTCTTTTGTAATCTAAGAAGCCGCTGTAATATGTTGTAGGGGCTTATAGATTGTGTATAAATGTTCGCGTATTAGATAGAAAATACCTAATTCTTGTTTTTATTGTAAATTTAATACGAGGGATTTTTTTTTTTTTTTGTATTATTGTTTTTATAATGAGGAAGTAAATTTATTGGAGCATTTTTAAATTTTAAAACAAACAATAAAAATTATCAACAAGACAGTTATTGCCAAAAATACGACGATTTATTGGTATATTGTGACAATATATTATAATTTTTTTTCAATCAGCCAACCAGTCAGTTTGTTTGTGTAATTATTTGTGTTTGTTTGTAGCGTAAAAACGATTATTGTCTTCGGCCTGAAAACAAAACAAGCATAGAACTAATTTTTGTGTTGAAGGAGAGAAATTTTCGTATAGCATCTTAATTGCATTTAAGGGAAAATTTGTACAATATGGATTATATTTTTTCCGGACTTTTATTGAAGCATATTTATTTCATGACACGGAATTGAAGTTGTTTATTAAAAACCTTTAAAAATATGTAAAAATATACACGTTCAAAATTATAGACTTCACAAAGAGACATGCATAAATAAAACTGCTTCGAGAAATCGACCTTTTAATCAAATTCTTAGCAATATCTTAGAAACTACACATCTAATCGTAAAACAAATGTTAGTTTTGAATCTTTTGGATCAGTATTTGCTGAAATAAGAGAAATAAAAATTTGTGATAAATACAGTTTTCTTATCAAATGATTAATTCAACGATAAGAAACCTGAGAAATTACCCAAAATTCTAAGGTGAATTTCGAGACATTTTGAGCGGTATCTTGCAAACAAGCTTTCCAATCAGTAAATGAAGTAGATTTGTGTTGATTTTGGATCAAAATTATCCTAAAAATAAAAAAATACAAGCAGACAATTTTTTTTTGATTTTTCCGAATTTTCAAGAGAATTAAAAATATTCAGAAAATTGGAATAAAATCAAATACACTTAGAGAAAATTTTATTTAAAATCATTATTTCTTATTTTGGTAAAAATACAAATCTTTCATGAAATGTCTGTTATTTTGTATCCGCTATTTTGAATTTAATTCATTTTTACGTATTTGCATACGTGTTTTAAATTTGTCAATAAGTGTTAGTCCGGGAGAGATGGCCGTACGGAAGAGATTGAATAAAAATTCGTAATTTTTAGTTTTACCCTGATTGCTATTGAAGGTGTGTTGCAAAGAGAGATGGTCACATTTGTAATGGTAAAGATGGCCACAACAGACTATGCTTTCTTAAGCAGCCGAATAGAAATAATATCTCATCCAACTTTATGTTACAGCTCAGTAACTCTTTCATTTTAATCTGAAATAATATTAAGGTGTTACATTAAATTCTCAAACGCACACAACATAAAAGAAAACCATTGATGATAAGTTAAGAACTAAAAAAGGCAAATAAAAATAAAAGAGAATAAGACTGATAAAACTAATATAGTCATCTCCCTCTGACACCTCAGAAGAGATGACCAGTCTGAAAATATAGAACATTTTTATAATTGTTTTCATCTCAGACTTTGTTGATTACTTTGAGTTATTTTAGAGAAATGATTAAAGACTGGTTTAAAATGAATATTTTGGAAAAAAACACTAGATTTTTATAGCGTCTCCTAAGAACTACCGCCATCTACCTCTGACTTAATCGTTTTTTTATAATTAATGATCAACAATGGCGAATTTGTGAAAAATGTAAAACATAATTCGTCAAGTTCTCATAATTTAGAGAATGCTTTATGAAATATTTATAAAAAAATTAAAAATAATAATATTTGGATATCACTACAATGGATACTGAATTAATAACTGGTATTCCTCTTAACGTATAAATAATTTCAAATTGAAAATAAGTATAGAAAAAATAGATAATGTATAAAATTAGTTTCGAATAATAGTTAATTCATGGTAAATATAAGTCTATATTAAAAACCCATCAACATTATAATATGTAGGTACCTATATACTATTTTTTTTTTAACCTATAATATCTTAAAATAGAATGTGTTGTTACATTACATAAATGAAAATTATTTCATTCAAAGCTTATTGTATAATATATAATAGATATGAATAATATATAAAATTATTTATACATGTAATAACGTAGTACAGATCAGTACATGAAATATTTTTCTAAAAAAAGGTAGTTGCTACGTGGTATATACTATACATTAAACCGGCCGTGTCCGGGTGGAGTAAATTCCTCCTCCTCCGTTTTTTGTATCGTTAAATTGATAATTAATCCTATTACTATGGGCGCCGTACATCGAAATGTTTTCATTTGTTTCTTTGGTTACGATATACTAGTTTATCAATCAAATGATATATAACTCTGTGAATGGTGTATGAGTTAACATAGGAAATTTGTCAAAATTTATTTACAATTTTAAATGAATAAATATTTAGATTTGGAATTAAAAGTAATTACTAATATAATTTCTTCAATCATTCTTACAATTTTTAACCCAATAACTTCAATTGAATAACTTTTTCTATAATTATTCAATAATTTTTGTTTGACATTTACTATACAATTTACATGCAAACAATTGAACAAATAATTATACTTTCTAGAATGTTAATGTTTTATTACAAATTTTAGATTTTCGTAGCGCATCAATCGATTGAGAAGTCACTTTCACGTACTATACACGGTACGTATTATATCGAATACGTAATGTTATTGTCCTGACATTAATAAATATATTTGTTTTAAGTTTCTACAATCTTGTACAAAGAATTCCGTACATTAATCACTAAAATTATCAAAAACAAAAATATAAAGTTTTAACTGTATAAAGCAAAAATAAAAAAATCGGAAATCAGATTTTAAACATGGAAAATAAAGTAAAGGAAAAGTTTTTGTACTTCGAAGGCAGCAAAGCTCCGGGTATCAGCTAGTATTAAATTGTCATTATTATACTATCTCTGCTGGCATTAGAAATAAAAACAAAATAATTATTTTTAAATATTACTTATGATGAACATCGCCTGGATTTATTTGATTTATTTATTTATCTGATAAATGTTACAAAAATATTAATGACAAAATCCATTTATTACAATAATTAAAAAGAATGAATGGATAAAGATTGAATTAAAATGAATTAATCATTTTAGTGTCTATTGTATTCAATTTTGATTATATTGTCAAAAAATATCTATTGACATTATTTTTTTTTGGTTATTGTTCTAGTAACTTGCAATTATTGATAATTATTGTGAATAATCAATACTCGATAAAATATCAATAAGTAATATGTATACTTAAAGTATTTATGTATTTTGGCAGTTATTTGGGTGTGACCAAGGTTTCGTTTTTATAAGCGCTATTTAAAACTTTTTATTTATCCCTGTTTTTTTAAAAATTGTTCAATTAGAAGTTATTCGATTGGAATTGACGATGAATATTTCATATATTGAGATTACTTGCAATTATTTTTCTATAAATATAAGGACATTATTTTTATACTAAAAACAAGTACACTTTATGGCAAATAATCAAACAATTTTATAATTTTTATGCAAAATGCAGATAATTTTTATGCAAAATGTCGGTTTTTTCAGTAAAACTTTTAATTCCTGAAGATTTTGTGTACTTTCATATGAAAACTAAAAATTTCAAAGACTTTTGATCAAAAATTTGTTCTATTTCCTTACAAAAAATGTTGCTAATTCACTTTGTGCCATTGTCACTATTGTTAACCACTTCAAATTTTCTTTTTTGTATGTTTGCAGATAGCTTCGTCGTTTATGAATCGATTTTGATGATAATTTTTTTTTTTTTTTAAGATATATCCCAAGGATGGTGTTATGGTAAGGAAACTAGAATCTGAGAGATGTTTCTAAGAGGAGAGAAGAGGCAAAAAATATTTTCAGTGATTATATTTCATCTAAATGAAAACATTTTTGTGGTTGCATACAACACTCAAGAGTAAAAAATAAAAATTAAAAAAAAAATGAACTAAAAAGTTAAAAATAATTTTAAACTAAAAACTTCTATAAATAATTTCTTTGTGACCAATTACCTTTCAAAGTCGGTGCCAATCTTATCTAGCCAAAAATTGATTGATTGGCGTCAACTGAGAAAGGTAATTGGTCATGAGGAAATTATTTATAGAAATTTTTAATTTTAAATTATTTTTTACATTTTTTGAAGGCGGTTCTTTTTTTTTTTGAAAAATTATTGTTGATTTTTTTTGACATTCTGTCCGAAACAAATGGTTGACAAAAACCTATTATTTTATTGCATGACTTTCAACTAACATTAAATTATGATTACTACCTCTTGTATATTAGTTTGGGTACTTGTTTTAAGTATTCAAATATAATTATGAGAAATCCCTTTAAATTTTTTTTGGAAGGGTGGTCTTTTTAAGTATTTGTCTATGTCATATAATATTTAAAACTACCCTTGCCTAGCATGTAAACATATCATAATGATACCTAAAAGTAAAGGAAAAGTACACAGTTAGAATCTAAATGTTTAACTACTATAATAATTACAATAGATAAAGTTGGGAACAATCATTATTAGGGTTCCGTACGCTCAGAAACTAATGATTTAAAGTGCAGTTTTTAACTTCCCGCTAGAAAATTGAAAATTTTCTAAAATTGGGAAGTTATTGGTTTCACTCCGTTTTGCAAAAATTGAGTTCTCATCATATCTCGACGTTTTAAGGTCCTAGGAAGCTTTCCTGAACACTCCTGAGAAGTCGTTACACCGTCTGTATGTATGTGTGTGTGTAAGTATGTGAATCGCTTATAAGTTTGAAACGGCTTGACCGAATCGAGCTCACCAAACGGCATTCTGAAGAGTTTTACCAAACTTAGATTTTCTGTGAGTTTGGACCGATTCGCACCGGTAGATTTCGAGAAATTTTTATAAAACTACGAATAAACTTTTTTCAATAGCGGTTTTTTGGAAATAACTTTTAAACGGCTTGACCGATCGATTCCCAAATCTAATCAGCTCTTTACCTTGTAACAACACGTCGATTGCCAACAACCAGTGTTTTTTTATCATCAAAGCTGTAATATGTTAAATTTTAAGTGCTTAGGTATGACATTAACGGGAAGTTGCAGGGATGGCCTTTAAGGTCAACCGTTTTCCAAATTTTTTTTTACCAGTTATTCAATACATTGAAATGTCCTTAGTTGTGCGTTTGCTAATTTATGCTAACGGTAATTTTTTCATTTTACAATATTCAATAAATATTACAAAACCACTATGACTCCATGCCAGTTTATTACTTGATAAATTGAGTAACCAACTGCTTTACCAAACAATTTCAATTACACAATTAAATATGACTATACGAAATTTCCGAATATGTGTACACAAAAAGTATAAGCCAGATGACACTCGAAAGAAGGGGAAAACGAACTTCAATAGGCAGGAGGATACGATCAGGCGATTCGTTATCGTCCAAACTGCAAATAGTCGTACTAGAAAGTTTACTTCAAAAGTTTAATTTGCAAAATAAAGGTCTTAAAATAATGACTCATATATTTAACATATTTAAGTTTTGCAGATGATATCGTAATTTTCGTTAAAACGGTAATTGAACTGGAGCTAATGAAACAAACCTTGATCGCAGAGAGAAAAAAGGCCAGACTGGATATGAATCGAAGTAAAACTGAAGTCATAACCAACATTCACAGAAAACGAATACACGCACATAGGAAACAAATAGAGTACATTGATGGATATGTCTATCTTGGGAAAAAAGTCTCAATTAATATTCCAGCAATGAAAAAGAATTAGACAGAAGGGTTAACATCGCATAGAAATAGTTTTCGGTATGAAAAGATATCTGAAATAAGACTACAACTTCGAAGTAGAAAAGATCGTAATGGACAAATGTTTAATACTAAGCCATCTACTATATACAAAATTATGCCTTTCAAGCTGTAGTGTGTCAAGGCTCTAATGCTTTCCTAAAACACGGAAATATAATACATTAACAAGATATCGAAACATTGAGGAATATCAAATTAGGTTATCATTTTACAACAACAATTATTTCGCAATTTTGATTTTTCAGTAAATAATCAGCTTGATAATTTAATAAATGCTTCTACTCGTAACTCAGAAATATTTAATAAATAAGTAATATCACCAGTTTTATAAATAATATCGAAATATTGATTTATTTAAATGAAAATGTCCTACGATGCAAAGCAAAGATTGAGTTTACTGTCTCCCATTAGTACGTAATCCTTGCTGGACGGGTTTATCTCAAGCTCAATGTAGAAAAGTTTCAGCACGTATGGTATATCGTTTAAAGCTACATATATGGCTGTGAATTAATAAAGAAGGCATTCATTCGAATAAAAATAAGTGTATTTTCTATACTGCTGATATTATTATTAATACTCATATCTATACAAAATACTGTAATAGTAATAATAATTGAAAAAAAATATTGTAGAAATTGTTATTAAAAACTCATTCGGGGGGTCTTTTTGTTGAATTCTGTTTATTGTATAGAGAAAAATGTATTTAATGATAACGTTTGGACATTTTTGGGTATAATACGGTGTGATCTAGGTAAAAAAAATTATACTTTGATTTGTAAAAACGATAAATACGACCTTCTTCAAAGTCTAAGTCTTGGTTTTAAGATTGTAGACACAAGAACGATTAAAAATAACATAATTTTGTTTTAAAATTACATGTAAAATCGTCTTTTAGATGAGATAATTGAAACACCTTAATTAGGTAATAAGAAAATATAAAAAATATCGATTTAAATGAATAAAAATCAATAGAGTTTTAATATGAATATTATCAAAGAGAACTCTTAGATTTTTCAAATAAATTTCTATTTTTGGACTCCATTTCCTAGATAAAATTTTTTTGTATTTTATAAATACATATTTCGACTATAAAGTAGTCATCACCAGTATGAATTAGCTAATCGTAATAATTCTCCGAAATACTACTCGCTAATTTGGAGACGGTTTTCACAAAGGTTTTTTGATTTTGATCTAGGAAATTGGGGCAAAAAATTAAAACTAATGGAGTTTCAATTTTTCAAGTGTCACTTTTATCATTGAAGCCGAAGATTCGTAATGCTTCTTTGTGAATCGGGAATTTTGACATATATTTACGTTTCAAGGTCACTAGAATCCAATTTTATTAGATTGATATCTGAGTGTGTGTATATTTGTGCGTTCGTTTTTTTCTCTAGAATATCTCGAGAGCAATTTATTTTTTGGGCATGGCACCAGTTTCCTTCGACGCGTAATTTTATGACTTACTTAATGACCTTTGTTGAGAATAAAAAAATTAAAAACAAAACAAAAAATACCCTTATTCGTACTAATAAATAAATTATTGTATTTTTCATCAATGGGATGTTCGTCCCGTGGACTTTGTGGATCGTATCTATTACACTGAATATTAAATTTCATTGAAAATTACTTACTCACTCTGTACAAGATAAGTAAAAGTAGAAATTACAAACTTTTTTTTTTTATTACACATAAAACTTATATTTAAATATGAATTATAATTATAATATTATTGTTATTTTTATTACATTTACAGTTCTCCTGTATTATCTTACCGTATGTATGTATATGAATGTGTAGTATACGAACCATTAATATTAAATAAATATTTTATATACATTAAAAATATTATATACCTTCATGTAATCCAAAACCCCACCCCTATATACCTTTAATTTTTATTATTAATAATATTTTATTTTATATGTTTTTACGAACTTATCACAAATATTATTATTACCTCTAGCTTCAAATATAAAATGGTTTTCTCATTTAATGGAAAATCAATACGTATATTCGGCTTATAAAATAGACGAGAATAAAAAGTATCTACGGCTTCTTACATGTGAATTTATGATTCTTTTATAGAATTAATTTATTAAAAAAAAGTAGATAGGTATTCGTTTTTAAATTCAACGGTATTGTTTTTTTTTTAATGTTAATACCTGAGAACTTTCGACAGGGTGAACCGATTTTAATGATTTCTGTTTAAAAGCTGGTGCTAGCCGTGTGGTCCTATTTAAATTTGGTTCAGATCTGATGACCTTTAGGATAGAGAATACGCAAATACAATTTTTAGTGATTAAATTTTATTACAAATGAAAAATTTTTCGTGGACCTTCTTTAGCCCTATGATACACCACTGAAATGTCATCTCGATTCCCGTTTTCGTTTTTTGCGATATCTTGGTGATGGACACCAAAATTTTGTTATTGCTTTGAATATTTGCTATCGTATACAATTCTCAAAAGTAAAAAATTAAGAGAGGAGAGTTATTGATCAGAAGGAAATTCATTAATAGAATTTTTTAATTAAAAGTAATTTGTTACTTTTTAGTTTATATTTTGTGGGCGGTATTTTTATTTTGAACAATTTTTATTAATAAAATATGAAAAATATAGTTTAAAATATGCTGAGCCACTATTGGACACAGAACTCGCTCATGGTATGTGAATATGTTACTATATTTATACTTAAGTAACTTTATTAGTTCAGAATGGTTTAACAGATTGAAATGAACTTTGAATATTAAATGCAAAAAAGCATTTTCTACATCTTAATCACATAATCTAATCAAATGAATTGGGTCGGTAAAATGGCTTCATTTTATGATGGTGTTTTGTATACAGAAAAGGTCCTCTAAATTATACAAACGTTTCATACAATATCAGCAATTAACTGAAAAAAATAATGGTGACATTTTTATAAAAAGTGACCATCTTGAAATTGATAAAAATTTAATTGCACGATTCCGTTATGACATGTGACTTGTCGCTTATTTTTACCTGACTACGGTCAGGCAAACAATAGTGGCTATGTTTTTAGCAGTTGGGTCATGGGTGTTTAAAAGTTGATCATAGGATGCTTGTTTTTACCCAACTACATCAACGCCAAAAAATTTGGATATATTTTTAGCAGATGGGTCATGTCTTTTTAAAAGTTGGTTCATGGAACGCTTATATTTACCCGACTACGCCAAAAGATGGTGTATGTTTTTAGCAGTTGACGGGCTTACTTTATAGCCACTAAAATGTCAGCTCGCTCCCATTTTCGTTTTTTGCGTTATCTTGGTGACGGACACCAAAATTTTGTTAGTGCCTTGATTTGCTAGCGTTACAAACTTTAGACTTAAACTAACATATTCTGACAATATTGTATACACGTAAGTATTCGAATATAAAAATATCTGTAATTTTCAACAATATTGCCATTCATTAAAACTATTACTAATATGTATTGTGATTAATTGTTTATAATGAAAAAATATTGCTATCTGTATACATGGCCTGGGACTGAGTCAGTAGTCCTTGAATTCAAAATCTCATTAAAACTTAAGATAATATATTTAATTTGCCATTCAAAATGAAGTGTCTGATTTCTTCAATTGATAGGTTGATATGTTTATCTATATTTAAGAGTACACCATGACTAACAGATTTATCAACGCATAGCTCAATTCTTCGTTATTTGACACAGAGGTAGCTATTATGGCGTAGGCATTCGATAAGAAAGGATTTTGGATTTTGAAATGTGCATGGAAAAATTATATAAAAGAGATGTATCAATTCGATAGGATTACTCTTGTCACCAAATAAATAAACATATGTTTTTGCTTTTTGGAAAAAATCCCTTCAGGGAGCAAACGGAGGCAAATGGTCTAAAAATTAAAATTGGTGTCATTTTGAAGGTCTGTTGAGATGTTGACCTTATAAATGTTATCAATTTTGAAATTTATTTATTTAACAACAACAAAAACTAAAAACAGTCCCAATTTATTATTTATGAACTGCTTTTAATAACAAATTTAGTTTCAATTGTGTAATATATTAAACAATCAGTGAGTGCAATGATTCTCAACCTTTTTTGTTTATTGCGACACACTTTTAACAGTTCAAAAAATTTGACGGCACGCTATCAATAACAGTAAATACAAATAAATGTTTGTGTGTGCATTTCTAAAATATGGTGGCATAATTCAAGAATTTTTCTGCACATATAAATCGGGTTTAGAATTTCTGAATTAGCGCCATAAGTTATTACTTCAAATTATTCAGACATATTTATTATCTAGCTTGCTCTTGTGTAATTCTATGCAACTTGCTCTCGCGTAAGTTCATTGGGTCCAATAGATCCTTGACACAACTTTTAAACTATAAAAGAGAAAAGTTTAAAGATAGAAAATGTTTATTTTTTTGAAACAAATAAGTTTTGTTTGAATCATTTTTTCGTAAATGTTCTCCACAATTTAGGCTCAAATTTGGCTAATAAAGGTACACATATAGGTATCTAATAACATTACATATTATTATAATATACATGTATACATATATAACTGTATAGACTGGATATTTATAATATTCTATGAATGCTAATTAAAAATAGTCAAAACAATTCAATTCAAATTCAATCATATTACGAGTATCTAAATAATTAACCCAAATAGTTGTTATGTGCACTTGTTTCTGACTATATTCTGAAATTGAACTGTATACCTAGAATTAAAACGCAAAGCTTATGAGTTAAAACTGAAATTTATCAATCAAAAGTTGACAAAATCTATTTCAATATAAACACTATCAAAAAATTAAATCATTACTTAAAGTATTTGCACTTTTCAATTAGTAAGTATATTTTAACGGATTAAATAAACGTAATCCATTACCTCAAGTTACTAATTTTTATAGTCATAAATAATTACAATCAGCTGATGAATAACCTCTGGTTTTGACTGATTTGTAGTCGAAATACGTAATTAATATTATAATAAATGTTTAGACGCAGTTTTTTCTTCTATATTGCAATCATTTAAAATTTGTAAAAAATTGTTACCTATAGTTTCGATAAAATATTTCTGAAAATATAAAATAATAAAGTATGACTTCATTTAATAAAAATTAATTACATTTATGGAATTAATTAATTATTCCTCATATAATACAGAAGTATTTCAATAATCTAAAAATAGAAAGTTATATTTATTAATTGGTAGTACATTTTTTGATAACATAAGATAACATTGTCTTAATTATTGACAATTAACATTTCCTTATATGTGCTTAACATTTGGTGCCATAATAATATTAATTAAGATAATGAATTCTCTTCTATAAAAACACTGTAGTCAAACATGTTAGGCTGGGTGCCTTTAAACATACCAAGTCATTTATAAATACCCATCTCAAAATTTCTATAGTCTTTAACTATATGATTAACATAACTATTTTGCCTTTATAATTCTGAAAAGTGGGTCATTTTCTTTTTCGGAGCCCGTAAAATTTTAAATTTTAATAGGAAGATCATTGCATAGCAAATGTAAAAACTATTGTGTTCAACATGTGACAAAACGGTATGTCCTTTGCCCGGCAAATACAAATTGTCATTTTCAACATTTCTAGATTATCGGGCAACAGACTAACCATTTTGACACGTGTTGGACAATTCTACATTTATTTGTTATTGATATATCTTTGTCAATTTTATTAAGTCCATGGGCACAGTCAAATATTTTACGGACTCCTAAAAATAAAACTGTTTTTTTTCACAATATCGGTTTAGTTCACTTCATTTTCTTGTGAGGTAATTTGCCAGTTATCCAATTTTGAATGCGGCCTTTACAGTTTTTGAAAAAAGTGTACTTACAAAAGTTGTAGATCTATTGATAACCTACAACTTTGCGTTTTAACTTTTATCTATAAGACTTTTAGTTTGCCGGAAATCGAGATAAACCGTGTTTTATCCTTAAAACCTCACCCCCTTATACTTTTCGACGTCAGACCGCCTCAGTAAATTAATTTCCTTTCGTTTTTGTTATATTCTTTTCCCTTTTCAATGGGTTTCATCTTACAATAATTATTTCGGTTTCAAAAATTATCGACCCTGGTCAATATAGAAATATTCTCCTTGAATAACGGTAAAATTTAAATTTTGCGATACATAATAACTATCTACCCATGTTTAGTGTTAGAATAATTTTAATGAACATTGATAATTAAAAATAATTATCAACAATTTGATAATTATAATTAATCAATTCAGATCTAAAAATAAATAAATTACGCTATTACTTATGCAGACGCCATTCGCATCACTTATTGTGAGTTTTTCAAAAAAATATATTTTATTTACTGCGGGTTTTTATTCCTCCATTAATTAGTAGCAGACGTAATAACAATTTCAAATATTGATTTTCGGTAACTGAATGAATCTTGATATAATAGAAGCAAACCGTAAAATTTATTATGAAAATTTATTTTTCACAAGTATCTTAAAGCTTCAAAACATAATTATGAATACATTAAATTCGTTCGTAGATTGGACGATTTTTTCATGAAATCCCTTAAATAATATATTTGTAAATTTCGGGATGGTTCAATAGTTCAATAATAAATTACAACTTTTTGTAATTGTATGATATGTGTAAAACTTATCGCATCATTAATCTTTATATTCTATTAAACCGATTTTAATCTTTCTAGTTATACAACTTTCAATGATCCTCAAATACATTAATTTCGAATTATGACCAGATGTTACCAAGTATGAAAAAATACATTACAGAAAAAATCATCCCTAAATTGTTGTCCATTTAAAAATTATCACTTTTTTTAACAGAATATCAAAAAATTTATGTACATAATACAATTCAATAGTTCAATACAAAAAAAAAAACTGGTTGGAGCGCTTCACAACCTCCATGTATATGAGTACACGAACTTTAATATCTGTCAAATTTGCATATGCAATTGATGGCTGATATTCATTTTAAAATGTTGTGTTGTTTGATACTTATTGGCTAATTAATACATATTTTTTTCAAAGAGAAAGCCAACGGGATCGATATTACTAATGCGAATAAGAGATGGTAAAACATTTCACATTAGTGATACAATCAAAGAAAATTGCTATATAAGGTTGTTTAGTTCAATAGCTTTTATTGGTTAACGTCACTGAAGCAACAAAGAAAATTATTATTAATTCGGTGAACATTTTATTTCGACAGCCTGTATATACTGAAATTTTGTGTCACAGACGATGAGCTGTGAGTTCTCAAAGAATAATTCAAAAAATTATTTAGTAATATATGCGTCTTAAAGATTCATTTGAGATATTTTTTAGAATATTGATGATAGTTAATAAATGATGTGGAAAAACTGTAGCGGATTATACAAACATTATGTAATGCTAGGATATGTGGTTCCGCTATTTTGATGGAAACGTGGTGAAAGGCATGGGCGAAAACGATACCTTCGTTTTTATCATTTTAATGGTAGTTTAATTATTTTACTCTCTTAACAAGAACGGACAAAGCTAACTTTTATCTAATAGTTCCAAGCTTACAAGGCAAGCTTGTCTCTCGCAGTTTTTGGACATTTAAATATATGTATTGTAAATATTGAATTTCTTCGCCAACCCTTGTTGGGCATGCTGTTTTAGACTTGTACTTAAGTCGAGAACAGTAATCTTTGACGAAAATTATAGTGTTTTAGATTTTTATATACAGAATTTTGGGATTGTGTTAGGCACGAGTTAACAGTTTATTTTTCAAATCTGCAATAAATGTTTGAATGCTTATCCAAAATTTGATGATTGTGGACAAGGAGAACACTCAATATATTTGTATATAAGTAACCTGCAAAGGCCTGAAATTTTTTAGTATGAAATGGACATTACTTATCAAATAAAGAATTAGAAAACAAATGTGAACAATTTTTGCAATTCAATCACAATCACATTTCATACGATAAACAATCAGATTTTATGAAAATTCAAAATATTAAACCGATTGAGTTGAAAAGTTAAGGATCTCCATTTTTAACAACCCAATAAATTCCTGGTTAGTATATAGAAGTGAAATAATAACTTTCAATACGAAAAAGTAGAAAATCACACGAATTTTGATTTATTATTGAAAAAAAAAAAACACTATACCAGAAAAAAAAACCTGTTTTTATTGAAGGAAAAAAAAAATAATATGCATAAAATTTCAATGAGATAAACATATTTTTTCTGTGCCTTTTTTTTTCTTCTTTTGGTCTGAACAATAAGTATTTAACGTGGGGCGCTTATTTCGCCTCTCTTCTTAAATTATATTGTTCAGAAGATCTATCGACCAACATACATACATAGATGGATAGACAGACGGACTGGACTCACTGACTAGGGGGTAAATGTGTATAAGAGTGTACATTTCTTATTCTTTCATAACAGAAGAGAAGGTATGTTGATGATTTAAGCATAACGCACATGGTGAATACCAGAGAATATATATATGATGTGATAAGGGTCTGAAATATATGTTTTAAGTATTATTATTATTATGAAAGAAATTTATTTACAGTTTGGTTCACATAAAAGGAATAATTACAATTGAAAGGTTTTAAATCTTAACAAACTTGATAGTCTCTGTATGCATAGCATTGAAATTAATGAAATTGAATGAATTAAGGTTCATTTAAAATTTTGTATTTTATTAAAGGCTGCTCCATAAAGTTCAAAAATTGTAGCTGCACAAAAAAATTGATGAATTTTATTGTAATTCCAGTTATAGTTTTTTTGAAAAGTCTTTCTAATATTGTAAAAAGATAACAATTAATGTCAGTGTCTTGAATATACGTTTGAATGTTTATTGTATTCGGAATGCGAAAATTTTCAATGAATTTAGTGGTGAATATAAAAATGCTCTACAAATAATGGACACAGAACTTCTAGTATGAATATGTTCACGAATACTTGTGGAATTATAAAATGCAACAATATTTCTTTACCTATTCAAAAAGGTTAAATACTCGATTGTTATATTGTTTTGAGTTGTTCATCAAAATTTATATTGTTTATCTATCTAAAACATTCATTTTTATGTTAAACAATTTTAAAATATACCATAAAAGTAAGGTATATTAGGATTTTAAGTGAGTGTGAAAGGTTCAGGTTGCTGCGTTTTTCGATTCCATGAGTATACATAAATAGCTAAATTTATTCACTCATTGACCGAATAAATCCATTTCACAAGCATAGTATTTTAAAGGACATTAAAAACAGCCAGATTTTAAAAAACGTTTACAGATTTGACAAATAAAATCAATAATAACTTCGATAATAATAATGACAACAACAATAATAATGAAAAATGTAATAATATAAATTTAATAAGTTTAAACAGAATTGATAAAAACTAAACTATTGGTTATACAATACATAATATCATTACATCTAATCATTATTCGCGTTATTGGGGAAGAAAGCTGTATAATTTTAAGTCCGGATCGTCTTCATCAAATGAAAAGCAATTTAGGTGTGAGGTAAAAATGCATTTCCACATTTCAATGACATAAAATTTTCTTAAGCTGTTAGCTAATTAAGCTAACTATTTTTATAAAGATAATATCCAAACTGAATTTATATCATGTATACATACACTTACATGTATACACTTCATCAAAATCAGATGAATGGATCACAATATATGGGTAATTAAGTGAAAAAACTCATAATTAGACGTATTAGACTGTGACTAATCGGTAAAGCCGACTATTATAACTATTTGGTAAAGAGCACCGACTATCCGGCTTCTAACTTTCTATAAATTTCAAAATTTATTTAGCAGGTTACATTGAATAAAAATATTATATAATATTTTATAATTTTTCTTTTAGAATCAGTAATATGGAATCAAAATTTCATGTACAAGATATACTGTAAAATAAAAAATTAAAAATATATTTAAAAATTCTAAACATCTTTCATTAAATAAAAAACAATCCGATTTTTAACCATACATAACTTATTTAAATTAAATTTGACACATACAAAAATGTTTTATTTAATTTTTTTCTGTGATCGGCTTGGCCGACTAATCGCTTAGTCGGCTTGACTAAATCCATACTCGGTACAGCTCTACCCATTATACAATATTTTTACTAAAATGGCAGTATCCCCGAAACAGCTTGACCGTTGAATACATTTTTATCACATGACTTTTGTAAGCCTATACTACGCAAGTATATGCAAAATTTTATCAAAATTAGATGAACGGTTCAATTGAATCCTTTCTATCTCTGAAAAGATCCTTTCTATGATCAGTTATATTCTATAGAAGTAAGAATATGTTGAAACGAACGAACCGGCTGTCTAAATTAAAAGTGTAATTTGTTAGGTCACCCTTTGCGATTTTTACTTTGGGAGGTGAGTTTTGGTATCCAGATTCTATCCACAGTATATTGTATGAACCATTATGTAAGTATTTATATTAAATATAAAAGCCTATTTATACAGAACAGAAGACATAACAGCTATGTGTGGCATCCCAAGTACAAAGTAAATGTAGTTTGGATGCTAAGGAGGTTTCTATGAATTTTGTATTGAAGTCAGGTCTTCAATGTTCCTATCGGATTTTCTTTTGTATTTTTTAACCCTATAGCCAACTTGATTCAGACTTTTTAGAGGAACTAAGAAACTGCTGTATAATTTTTAAAACGGAAGGAATTGCAGTATAATTAAAAAAAAAAAATGTTTGTGCATAATTTTAAGAATGAAACATGTGTTTAGGAAAACCTAAGACAAACACAAAGTTTGGAAATTTGAGTTTTTCAAAAATTACAACTAGTTTAAATAAAACTTCCTAAGTATTATCTATTTAATTAACACAGATGTTTGCAGTTAAAAACATAGAAACAAAAAATATGAAGTCAAAATATCTGTTTTTCTTTCATATTTTTTTGTTATTGTCTGTGTAAATTCAGCAGCCTATTTCGTTGTATGTACTAGGAAAAATGACTGATGCGTTTTAAAAATGAGAACAAATTTTTGAAAATTTGAAGAAAAATATTAAATTAACCAAACATTTTTCTGAATAAATAACCAACATATGTCGATGTTTTATTTTATAAACTATTATATGTGTACATTATTATTTACGGTTTGAAATAAATGCAAACCTTCTACCAAAAAAAAAGACAAAATATTGACTATTCAAAAAACAGGGTTTCTTAGTTCTTTGAAAATTACCTTTCCTAGTTAGGTTATTCAAAAGTACTTAAGAAATGTTTATAATCGAGTACAAAAGATCGCAAGAACTCACCTGGCGGTTAATTTACATATAAAGCATAGTTTATAAGCATTTCGATTTCAATCGCTTCGTATATATTTTCAAAAGTATAATAATCATAATAATAATATTCCTGTCGTTTTTCGGACAGCCTAGTGGTACCTGACTACGACCATCATCATGTACCATGATTTAATAACTGACATTTGTTAGAAGTTCTTTTGTAGATAGGGTTCCTATAATATAGTAATGGAATTGTCTCCATAACCGGCGCCGACAACGAATATTTTCAATTAATAGCCGGTCATTTTATTAATAGCCGGTCATTTTATTAATAGGCGGCTATTTATTTTTTAACAGCAAGTTTACATGAAAAAAGTGGAAGAAAATTACAGTAGGATATGAATTATCTCATCTAATGTGTCTATACAAAAGCTGAGATCTTTTTATTACCTACAACTTTGCCATTTAATTTTTTTCCATAGGATTTGTAGTTTTGCCGGGAATTCAGATAAACCGAATTTTACCCGTTCACTCACCCCCCTACACCCCGAACGAAGATCGCCCGTACTTTATTTTTGCTGAATCATATGATTTTGAACTTAACATATTATCCTCCGTTTCCAATTGGTTTCATTCTACTGTAATTTTTTGTTTTGTTTTCAAAAATTATCTAGCCCTTGGTATAAAATTGCAAATTTATAAGAAAAATACTTTTAAAGTATATTAGATAATAGATAACAGAAATTCGGAAACTTTTATTTATTATTACATTTACTTGGAGGCGAAAAATATAAAAGAGCTTTAGGTGATAAACGAGTTTACCTTATACATTACAAGAATCACATCTGACAAATTTTTATTTTGTGTTAGGGGTCTTGAATTAGTGGACATATCTACTATCATGACATTCTGAATTCTCACTCATGATTTTATTTTCTAGATAAAATGACCGCAATTATATTTGTAATAATTTTACCGGTGCCGGGGTATTATTAGTTGAAAATATTCGTTGCCGGCACCGGTTAACGAGACAGCTCCATATAGTAATGCCCCTTTTATGTTGTTGTTGTTTACTGCTGAATCATATGATTTTGAACTTAACATGATTATATTATGCTTGAATGTTTTCTTCATTACTTTTTACGTTTCCTTTTTTATTATTATTCGTCTTCTTTCTTTTTATACTTTTTGTTATTGTGTGTGAGTAAATACTGTTGTTATGTGTCAAAAAAAAAAAAAAACTTTTATTAGGTATAGCTATTAATTATGAAATATAAAAGAGCTTTAGGTGATAAACGAGTTTACCTTATACATTACAAGAATCACATCTGACAAATTTTTATTTTGTGTTAGGGGTCTTGAATTAGTGGACATATCTACTATCATGACATTCTGAATTCTCACTCATGATTTTATTTTCTAGATTTTCTAGAAAACGCCATACTTTTATAATTGGTGCCATGCAAATTTGGAAAAAAAAATCCAACTCTAAGTGTAGGAAAACAGGGGATGATTGATTGTTCATTCACAGATTTTAAAGTATGACTACGTATATCTTTGTATAGAGTAGTCCGAATTTGATAATTCTTGTTTCATTGAGTATGATGTACATCGAAAATGGTTTCATAGAAATTTGGAAAAAGTGTGCGAAAATTTTGGTGATTTATTGCTCACTTACAGTTTTTAATGATCAGTTGTGTTAATTAAAAATTAAGCATGTATCTATTAATAAGTAGCCCCAAAAAATTATAAAATAAAATTTTTTTAAGAAAAAAATCATACCACTGAAAAAACTGAAAAGCAAAAAATATTAAACCTACTTTCTTAAACTTAAATAATTAAGTTCTTAAACTAATGTAAGTATACCTAAGTATATATTTTTGTAATTATTTTGAGTCTTTTTAATCTTAATAACTAAGTTTTTAAAAAGTATACCTAAGTAATTTTGTGTCGGCGCCAAACAAGTAAATTAATTAAATAAGAAAAGGCATATTGCGCGGCCACCGACTCAAAAGTACTTTGGAATACTTACATTAGTTTAAGAACTTAGTTAGTAAGGTTAATTAAAGACTCAAAATAATTACAAAAGTATATACTTAGATATACTTATCTAAGTAAAGTTTAAGAACTTAGTTATTAAGTTATTAAGAACTTAGTTTTTAGGTAAAATTTTAAGAACTTATTTATTGCTTTTCAGATTTTTGGGCTGTTTGATCATATTGTTAAACAATTTTTTATTTGAAACAAAATGTTTCACAAAATAAATCTCCAACAAAATGTATATATTAGAAATATTTCTGTAAAGAAATTCAAATAAGAGAGAAAATTTTACTTATTATATTAACCTACGTACATAATATAGGACGAACTTTGAGTTACTGTTTTACTAGTATTGTTTGTTTAAAAAAAAATTATATACTCCAATCCTTGTAATTGATGCTTATTCAAAGGTCATTGATCATATCATTCATTTTAAGGAGTTCCGTTGAACATTACAGTTCTTAGTTTATGAATTTGAAATATAACTCTTGAAGTCATTTAGAATGATTCCCATATAAGTCCAACACAGGTTATCGAACAATTAAAGAAGATTCGATTTTAATCATCGTAAAAAAAATACATGGCGTTATAGGCACATGGTTACAATCAGAACTTCATATTACTATTGAATACATTTGTAATTTAGATATGGGCAGTAGCGGAATTAGGCTTAGGCCCGAATTTTGAGGGGTGCCAATATTTTCAAGATGACTTAAATTAATGAGATCGATTCTTCATTTGTAATCTTATTTTAACGTCTATTTTATTGCGCTGTTACTATCGAAACATAGTACCAATTTGAGGGTAGAATTTCGTTTCATTTTCGTTTTAGAAATAATTAATCGGGCAAGTACTAAAATTTGAAATATCTAACAAAAAGATTAAAAAAATTCTCGTTGGCTCGCCATCATTCAGTACGGCGGTGTCCGGATGTATTCTCGGGTTATGGCTACACCTTTCGAGACTTAATTAACTTAGAAGACTTCCTAGCATATATTAATCATCGTAAAAAAAATACATGGCGTTATAGGCACATGGTTACAATCAGAACTTCATATTACTATTGAATACATTTGTAATTTAGATATGGGCAGTAGCGGAATTAGGCTTAGGCCCGAATTTTGAGGGGTGCCAATATTTTCAAGATGACTTAAATTACAAAAGAAAAAGGGCGTCATATCGTCTCGGGCCTAGGGCGTCTACAAATTTAAATCTGCTTTTGGGGGTAGAATATTTATAAATTAATATTTATATTGTCATTTTATCGAAAAGAAGTACCTTGATGAAGTTTTTCGAAAATAATTCGTAAATAATCTAAAAAGTTGGAAACTCACAAACTTACTCATTACATTCAGAAGGTAGATTGTAGTAAGAAATGTACCAAAATAAAAATTTAACATTATTATAATAACTATCATAATGTAAGAGTTGAGAAGTCTTATGGTATTCTCGGTTATGGTATAGCCATTACAAATCTTTCGTGGGTACTCAGGCTTAACATAACTTAAACTATTTAAGCCTAGCGTATATTAAAAATATAAATTAAACGTCATTAGAAACCGATACAGTGTAAGAGTTGAATAGTTTTTAGTCTTTATTTTTATAAAATTTTATAGTAGTCGTAATATTTTGCATATGGTACCTCTTTAATAATACCGATCAATATATCAAACACGGATTTTGTTTTCACGAACGAACATTTTTGAACAGTAACCGATCAATGTTTCAGTCTTGGCTGACATAGGACTGTCCGTCAGGCGTCATTTGACCGTTGGCCAGCCTCCGTTACAATATATATACTGTTACCCACAGAATACAGCAATACATTTATTTAATGATGTTAGTTATGAGCTTCTGGTACATCCTGTATGTATACTTCCTTTCAGACCATTACACTTATTTATAATATAAGAAGTTCAACTGTAGACTATTTGATAGACCTTGTTATTGGTGTTATAATTCTGTTATCATAAAATAATTTAGAAGCTTGTCTTGTATCATCGTAATTTGGATATTACACATCTGGAAAGTAGTCCAAAGAAACTTTTCGATAGTGTTATCATATACAAACATACTGTTGTCAGGGGCAACAGTCTTATGAAATGATTTTAAGTATCAATACCATCCATCATATTATTAAGACGGTTGCAAGTAAATCGCTAGGGGAGAACGGGTTAATGACGATCATAAACGATATATTTATATAAATCAATTTCAATATTCTCTAACAAATAATCTGTATATTTGTAAATTTTTTAATGGCTTTGCTATAATTAAAGAGAAGTAGCTTAATTTTTTTTAAATTTCTGTTTTAACCAACATTATCCACATACACGGTAAATGGCGGTCTAAGATTTAGTTTAAGGAAATTTCACATACATATCCCATATAATACCTGTGGCCAGAACCCATAGATTGCATTGGTCTATTTTAAAATCAAATATTCACCTTTAACGATTAATTTCATAACTTTTTCCAAAGTTTCTGTCTTCTATTTCGCCTTTTTGGTAGACCCACATCACAATTTTGGAATCTTTATAGTAAAATAAATAAAAAATTCTAATTTATAAAGAGCTTAAAGCGAAAGTTGAGGGCAATTAGACGGATATGTGGAAATGGACTAATTAGCAGGTGTTTATTTGAACATCTATACCAAAATTTTGTTTGTGCGCTCAATATTAGGTAGCGTTACAAACTTTCGACTAAAATTAATATACTCTGACATATACTGTATGTCGAGTATAAAAATTCAAATTTCATGTATTGTATAATAATAACATAAAACTAATAAAAAAAATTATAAAATCCATAATTAACTTCATTAATTTATTTTGAAGTCGGTTTTTTTTTATATCAAAATCGGCAAAAAATAAATAAGATGCACCTCCATGTGTAGCAGCAACTGATCAGGCATTTGCAGGCAAGCTAAATACGAAGGTCTGTTATCTACTCTACCGTTAACCGTTCTGCCCTTATACGAACTAAATATTAACTAACTTCATTGGACAGCAAGTTCAACGATTAGATTGCCGTTGTATGGTGACCATATAATAAACGATTGTATTTACTTCAAAAAGTTTTATGAATAATATTCGCGTAAATCCTATTAAAAATGTTATACGTGCTGGGAATATAAAGTTACTCTCAATATTTTGCAATAGTAATTCTCTGACACGGTACAACCTACCAATTTCTAGCCATCATATAATTTTCTGTCCTTTAAGAAAACTATAAAATTAATAAACTGTAAATGGTTATAGTGATGAGGGTTAACGCAATTTAAGTATAATAAATTAAAAATGGATAAAAACTCGTAGGCTAACATTCTGCCATTAATAGACATGCCATATGATAAATATAAAGATGATTATAGCTTAAGGATAAAATTTATTAAAAAGAAAAAAAAATTCTAAAATATTTACAAATATTCTTATGTCTATAAAGATTATTAAGATTATTACATACAAAAGAAATAATAATAAAAATATATGTTTTCAAGTTTTAGAGTATTTATAATCTGACGGCAAACCAATCTTACAATGTCAAATTTACAATATAAGGTATAGCCCATGTAGATAATATACAGAATACTCTACCTTCAGGTGAATAATAAACAAAAATAATCTTTATCTTAATTTTTTTTTTTTTTACACAAAATTACATAGTTTATAATTAATCATTTAAGCAGCATGGATAAAAAATTTGTTTTTTATTTTAAGTAGAATAATTTTTTAGAATATTTTTATCTGAAAGTATTATTTCTATAAACCCCACAGAGACTAGTATATATATATATATGTTCCAGTTAAAGTACAAATTTCAGTTAAATATAAAATCAATTATTAAAAATATATTATAGATCGTCAATTATTAATAATTGACCAATCAAACTAATTCAACTAAATGAATTTCGACCCCATATAATTTGCGATTTTATTCACACTTGTTTATTCATAACTACGTCTGATTGTATGATATTGAGTCTAGTAGTATTGATGAACATAATAAGGGTACTCTCATTAGTGAAAAATAAAGCATGAAATTTAATAAAAATTAAAATTTAAGTAGGAATATTCTTAAATTTTCTGAATTTGAGACATAAGAAGCACATGATTAATTTATTATCTTGAAATTAAAATTCAATATTTTTATCTTTTTATCACGTGACCTTAAACACTAGACTGCCCTGTTGTGACGTCATTTTGGTAAAAATTATTAGCTGCCATCTATCAATCTAAACAGTTATCTTAATTACAGGAATAAAAAAGGTTTAAATTTTAGGTTAATATTATGATAAGAAATCGCGTTATTACAGAATAATATTAATTTTTTTGATTTTTTATTAAAATAATTATCAAATTATCTAATAGCAATAAAGTTTCATGTTCATTGAAAATTTGTATAAGTTTTACTTCGAGAAACCTAGAAAAAAATCACCTCCACTGTAAGTGCGATAATAATTCTCGAAGTAAGATCTAAATATAAAATATTATACCATTATTTTAAAATTTACCTTAAATTAACGAAATGGAGACATTAATTTTTCGTTTTAAATCTTAAAAATATTTTCATGGCTATTTAATAATAATAATAACAAATTTTTAGGACATTTTTCAATAAAATGGGAACCACATTTTTAATTTATAATTTTATTTCAGAATAATCAATTTTGTGGTATCTTTGTTTTAAGTTTCAAATGGCAAAATGTGAAATCGGTTGGAATGATTACCGTAAATTTGTTTTAAAAATATTCGTTATTGTTCTGGGAAGGTTTACGTAGCAAGAAAGATTGCAAAAATTATTTGACATATTGGGAAAAAATAAAACTATTTTTTTATTGGGCTTTTGGTGGAGAAGAAAATTCACGAATAAACAGCAAAGGATATGCATTATTATTTTTACAGAGCCAAATGAACTTTTTACAGACTCTAAGGAACGAAATCAACAAAAGAATAATGCAATATGCATATCCACCTTTTATACTTGATATTATTTTTATCAATTCCATATTTTTCAAGAAAGTACAGAAAATTTGTTAAATAAATCATCATTTTAAACAAATCTTTATGCCATTAAAATTATCGATATTTCCGGGAAATCTACACTATTACCAATAAAAATCAATGTTAAGGTTTACGTTTTAAGTGTTCCAAACAGCGCCAAGAACGATATTTCTGTAATGATGTATGTCATGTGGTACGTGTAACGTAGCACGCTAGTAGGCCAGTTCATACAAATGTAACAAAACAGTACAGCATATGGTCATGGCATGCCTTTTTATTATAATATATGTATGTAATATATTCTATAGTTTACTAGCTAGTGACGTCACCAGAGCTATCATCAATAATAGGGCGTTTCTTTATTACAGGGCAATTACCATAAACTTTTTGTTTTCATAAACAGTAAATAGCCAAAGTTTGGCGGTGTAAGTAATTTATTTGTGATGTCAATGAATTCTTACTATATTTTACTATTCTATAAGCCATGTGAACAAAATTTAAAATATTTAAAACGTATTGTATGTAAATCCTGTTTCAAAATCGGCAGTTCTTTTGTATTACGACTTCTCGCAAAATATTTTATGATATATTACGAACCATTTTCGAATTATTTCTTATTTCTAAGACCCTTCAAGTGGTTTGAGCACCAAATACATATACTTTTATTACTATATTTTTTAGATACCATACACGGAATAATTTTTATTAATATGTCCAAAATGTTTTTGTGCAATTTTCATAAGATATGAAAAGTAATTTATATTATCATTTTTTTTTTGGCTAGAATTAAATCAACCGTTAAGTAATATGGGTAACACTCGGTAACACGAGAATACATTTTTTTTATACCCATTTAAAAATAAATAATTACCTGTAAAATTCATTATAATTATTATTATTCAAGAATATTAATTTTAATTGTGTAATATATTTATTTATTTATACTTTTTGGTATTTCTTTCATGCATTATCATTACAATAAATATTTTAATGAATACTGTGTTCTTTTATGAATTTAATTTTTTATTTTTTTTTTGGATGTAGCCGCGCAATTTAAGTTTATGGTTAATGATTGAAATAATTCAACCACTAATCATTAAAAATAATATACGTGAAATAAAATTGTATGTACAAATAAAAACCATGATTTTTAATTATGAATTTCAATTTGTTTTTTCGTTTATACAAATACAATTTGTAATTAAATTATTATCAACTATAAAAATATAGTTAGTAATAGTAGTTTTAGTATAGGGGGGGCATATATCAGAAAAGGGTAGATGCTTTTTTTTATTGCATTCTAAGTCCTTTTTACCATCCTTATTTTTTCCACTAGTCCATCGCAACAATTAGAATTTGCGAGAACGACAAGAATCGGGGCTGTTCCTTAGGTAATCGGTGTTCTTTGCAGGTGACAACTTAACCAACTTAACAACGCAGCCCGACACAATTGTTGATACAATAACTGACTTAATAATTTGATATTATAGGCCAAACAATTTTTATGTCCTTTGTAAAAATTTTTATTTTTTGCCTTTATTTTGATTTTTGTCTAAATCTTTTGTTACTATTTACCATATAATTAAATATTAGTAAAATCAAAATTAATTTAGAACATGTGAAGATAACAACTAATAGTGTTAATTGTTTAAATACTATATATATAACAATCGACAACCGACAAATCTTAACTAAGGTAACTCAAAAGGTTTTATTTTTGTTTTAAGAAAAGTGGAAACATATCGAAGTAAAAATTTTTAAGTCGAAAACAGAATCATTGTGATTGTTATTTCTCAAGTTAAGTGTTGAGTGATATCTGCTCATACTAAAAGTGAAATAATATATTCTATATATTTTTCAAAAAGTACAATAGTACCTACCTATATTTCGAATAATTAGAAAAATTGCTAATTTTTAATATAAATATAGATCGATTGGAACACATCGACACCATATTGCCACCATAATAAATGTAGAATTTTGCAAATTAAATATGAAAAGTGCAACTACTATTTTTCTAATAAATTTATATAATAGAATTTCACAAACGAAAGCTTTTAACAATCAATTAGTGAAATACAATAATTTATTTGTAGGTAATGCGAATTAATAATATTAAATTTAAAATAAGATAAAATTTTTTACTAGTAATGTATCTTTAGAGAAAAGAGCTGATTTAAAATGTCGGAAACATTACAATCAACCAACCCTTATCCGATTCAAAATTAAAAACTACTTAAGTTTAAAAATACTTTTCAACAAATTACAGTCATAATCCAATTTTTTCTAATAGGGGCCTTAATACATACACAAAACATCAAAAAAAAAAACAATTCAAGTGTAACTAATTCTTTAAAAATAATATATAATTCAGAAAAGATATATTATGTGATATTTAAACATACCTACCTACTACATACAAAAAGTCATTAATAGATCATTTATTTTATAATTTTTTTTCTTATAACATACAAATTAACTGTAACCAATTTTCAAAATAAAAAAAATAATAAACACAAAATTTTGTAACGAAAACAAAAAATCCATTTGGCAAAAATATATATCATGTTCTATAATTGGCACTTACTTCCACAAAAGTATTTTTTTTTTTTTTTGAATCATTAAACTTACAATAACAGAAATTGTTTTCGATTAAATTTGATATTTTGAACATTTTTCAAACATTAGTGTCGACTTTTTATTACATAAAAAATTTTTTTTTAAATATCAAATTTAATCGAAAAATAAATTTATGTTGTTTTCTTATCATTTTTAATTATCTTCAAGTAATTTTTTTTTTTGGAAATGGTTTTGCATCCTATTCAAACATATGTTTATTTTATCTTGAATGTTTCAACATTATTTTCTAATTGTGATGAATTTCGTGGTAAAAAAATGTAAGGTCGCTTTATTTTCGTATTTTTATTATGGTTTCGACTATGTTAGAAAAATTTATTAAGCTGAAGATTCTTCGAGATATGGAAAGAGATGCTTTATCAATTTTTATACTCGAAATTCATACAATATGTCAAAGTATATTCATTTTAGTCTAAAATTTGTAACGCTAACAAACAATGCAACACTAACAAAATTTTAATATAGGTGTTCATAGAAACATCTATAATTAAGTCCATTTTCTGTTGTCCGTCCGTCATCACGATAACTCTAAAACAAAAAGAAATAGATAGCTGAAATTTTGGTACGTATTCAAAACATAAAAAGTGAGTTTAACTTCGTGAATGAGCAAAATTTGTTCATTGTGTCCAAGGGATTCCTGACCCATATTTGAAACTATAAAACATAGAAGAAAAGTTCAAATACAAAAAAAATTGTTTTCTTTTATTTTAAAAATATTTTTTTTAAAATAGTTCAAAAAATAATATTTAATCATATGTCGAGTATCTAAACAATTAACTCTGTTAGTTGTTATCTTCAGTTATTTGTATTATAATTACGTATTTTAACTTCAATGTGGTCATAATAAGAATAAATTAGTTGAATGATGTAAATATCCTCTTGACTTTTAAAATTATTCTTATTAGAATTATTTTTTTGGTAGCGGAGTCCAAGATGCTAAATGGGGATTTCCTACAGGATTGTGGAGACATATGGGACTTTGATGATTATTTTGTAGGAAGAAAATAGGTCAAATTGATGTTTGGCATTTCATTAGTTTTATCAATATAAAGATAAAAAAATATCATGGAAATAAAAAAAGTTTACTCGAACTCGTGAGATTTTCAGGTCGAACTCTGTGGATGGTGCATGATTTAACACATAGGAAATTTCATAAAATTCATTAACTAATTTAAATGAATACTTATTTATATTTGCAATTAAAAATAATTACTAATGCAATTTCTCCATGCTTACAATTTTCAACCCAATAACTTAAGTTGAATTCAATTAAATGTCATTTTTTGTAATTATTCAATAATTTTTGTTTGACATTTACTATACAATTTATATGCAAACAATTGAAGAAATAATTATATTTTCTAGAATGTGAATGTTTGATTACAAAATTTTAGACACTCGTAGCGCATCAATCGATTAAGATACCGCCTCCACGTACTATTCCACGGCGCACGGATACGCATTTACTACAAATAACTAGAAAAAGTAAAAAAAAAATTTTTTAATAGAATTCATTTAAATAATTCAAAAACTTTGTACCTACTTCATAATGATTCTTTGGATAATTTCTAAAATGTTTTAAAAAATAAACACACAATTATGTATATAAAAATTTATAAAATTCTTCTTTTAGAAAGAATAGTTATTTTAATTTTTCGATTATCATCAGTACCCCCCATTCATTCATATCATTCATTCTTTCAACATAATGGATTTATTCTTTCTTATACAAATATGTGTGGTGTTTTTTTCTTTTTAAATAATGAACACTAATATTAAGTAAGGTCTTTAGATCGTCTATACTACACATGGATCTTTCTTTATATTTTAAAATGTAAAGAAATAATAAATATTCTTAATCTATAATGTATCTCAACAGTTTCAATATTTACCATGTGCTGTGTAAATTTACATATAAAAACATTGAAAAGGTATTAGTTTTTGGTCATTTTGAATGTATATATTTAATTATATCTTTGCAGGTCACAATATTACACCCCTCTACGATCAACCCCTATTTTTATTTGTTAATTATAGACTTTAATTTTTTTGGCAAGATTTTTATTTTTATTTTGTCATGACTTAGAATTTAAAAAAATCATATTACTCTTAGTTTTTACCCTTCTACGATCAACCCCTAATTTCCATCCCGATTTTTAGTTTTTTCATTGTATCCATAGATCCGCAATAGGGTTGTAAGATCGCAATCGAATATAATAATTGTAGTACGATAAATTTATTATTCAGTTTATAATTTCAATTTCCTTTAATTATGATTTTTTTCTAAAGGCTAAAGACGGACTAATCACGATAATATTGTACACTTTATTGCGCTGAGAGATTTATCAACTTGACTCAATATTATAACAAAACTTGTTTAATTATATATCTTTGCAGGATATTCAAAAAAAAAGACAAACAATTAAGAATAGAGTACTGGTGTCTGGTTCAAAATTGCGTATATTTCACATCAAAATGTGAAACTTGCCTCAATATCAAAACAAAATTTGAAAATTTATTCAAAAAGTTATAAGTTATCAAAGATTATACTATTTTTTACCTCTTTCAAATAACGGATAATAACAGTCCAGATTCACGGATTCGGATATGGATAATAAGTGTCTAGATCCGCGGATTCGAATACGGATAATAAGTAATAATTTTCAATTCAATCAATCGGTATAATGTTTTGAATTTCCTTAAAATATAAATGTTTATTGAATGAATTGTGATTTATGATATCTCTTAGCAGTATCATTTGATTTGTCATAATGAATTTGAAAATAAATTTGAATTTAGATACTGTAATTACTAATTAGTACCTTATGATAAGTCAGCCATAAGAATTATTACTTAGCTCGCTACAGTAAGGGTTAAAATATTAAATTTTTGCCAAATATGTAATTTTTAAGAAATAAAAACTATTTTAAATATTTATCAGTATTTTATTGCAACATTTTCCTAATAAATTTATATACGTAATGAAACTTAACAATTCAAAAGATCCGCTTAAGATCCGTTGAAAAAGAAACGGATACAGATTTTTTTTTGCCGGATAATTGCGTATACAGATATCGCGTACATCCAGTTAGGTCCATATCTAACTTATGTTTAAGGATTTTTAAAAATAACTTCATGCCTATGTTCGGGAAGTAAAGACGATTCAATTGAAGTAAATAACTTCTGCCTCGCCCCCTGACTGAATCTAGTTATGTACTAATTGACAAAATAAAGTAAATTTTATTGAACTAGTTGTAGACAGTAACAACCGCAAATTAATATTTTTCAAATAAAAAGTTTTCTAGGTACCTGCGTGGCCCATCTGTGTGACCTTCTTTGAAAGTGTGTTGACAGATCCATAAAGACAGAATGCCATTATCTTTAATGTATTCCAATAATGTATAATACATTGTAATTGTATTTCTTTTTTTCAATTTTCTCGCACAAATAACTAAAAAAATAATTATCCAAATGTTATGAATAGAAATCTTCTTGATTTCATATAAAATTTTGTGTACATTTTTATTCGGGAAAAATCTTTGGTATCTTCCGTTTTCATGCCCAATTTTGGAATATGATACTGATTGCCAAATTTCATAATATTTGAATCTTCTTTTACCATTAGTAAAATGAAATAATATGTACTGTAATCCTGTCAAAATTTCGATTAGTTATCACAAGAAATAGATATATTGTGGTAAAATCCTCTGTATGTAAATGCTGCCCCACTTTATTAAAGTGATTTTCAGGTTCTTACGTTTTTGTCTAAAATTGCTTCAACGATTTTTTTCAAATTTAGTATAACACTTTAAGCTCTACAAACATTATTTGAAAAGATTTTTACTTTGAAAATTGAAATAAGGGAGGAAAATTCAACTTATTTATGCGTAAACATAATTATGTATAAACTAAAATTCTCTTATTTATCAGTTTTTTGAATTGTTATTTTAATTTTGATTTTGTTTGTGAGAAATGTTTTATAACGATTTACATTGATATCTACTTTTTGTAGACACTTTTTAATAAATTGGAATTTATAAACATAAAATATGTTGACTAAAATATAATAATAGACATTCGGTCTCAATGGAATATTTATATATTGTTTGTTACTTTCCAAATGACGTCTTTCATTTTACAATTTTCGATGTAATAAAATTTTACAACTCATCTATATAATTTAAAAACACCATAATAGAGTTTCAATTTAATAATAAAACACATTTCGATCATAATGAAAAAAAAAAAATCTTATCTAAAACCTAAAATTAAATATTTTTTTTTTTTTTGTATAGACCAACCCTTTTGTATCGCAAAATTAACCCTTCTACCAATCATCAATAGTTAAAATTATTTATTTGAAAACGAGATATTGTTTATGATACTGCTGTGTAGTACTATAATAATAATCATAAAAATCCCTTATCCCAAAAAGGATAAATAAGGATTAATAAAATAAAATATCATATATATATATATATTATTATTATAACATATTGTAAATATAAATCCTCAAAATAATTTCTATAACAAATTTGTAAGAAAAAAAAATTTGAAATTATACGCTTTTGCAAAAAAAAAAAGGTATATTTATAAATGTTCATGCAAAGATTTCTTATGCACCATATACATACATATAAATGCCGTTGAAATTTAATACAGCACAAATCTTTTTTGATTATAACAAAACAGTATTTATCATATTTCCGACAGGTTTTGTTACGAAGGGTTTCGTTTAATATAATGCCGATTTAGAAACTGTTCACAATCTGCTATAATGAACCATATTGACTGTTTCTAAGAGTTGTTGTTATCAAATAAAGAAAAAGGGATTTCTGCTAAGCTGAAATCAATTTATTAGTTTGTAGATTTTGTTGTGAATAAAAAACATCAAAAAAAGATTAAAAGTACCCATATTTTTTAAATAATTAACAAATTATTTTTGGTTTTATTCTTCTAACTGGACAGTTGTTATGAGAACCTTGTGGTCGCACTTAGACCACTAGTATAAATACGTATGTCGACCGTCAACAAATAAGTAACGAGTAACATGTCCTCGGAGAATACTTACGATTTTATTTGTTAGCTAATTCATACTCATGTGACTACTTTATACAACACGGGACAAAAATGTTTATTATATGACTAAAGACAAATGCGATTATTCATTATATGAAAATGGAAAAGCAACACTTTATAAATACTTCCGCAGTCTAATAAGGATGTGTAATTTGAGAAGAGAAATAGTACGATGAGAAATCTGAATCATGGCGCACAGTGGCAATGTTAATTAGAGAAACTTGTTTACTCACATAAAGATGTAGGCAAGCTCCGCTTGACATCCAAGTTCAACTTGTTTACTCGCATAAAGACGCTATCTTGCTCCCCTTGACAACCAAGTTCGCGGGAACTCATGGTACTTTATATTATGTCCAAGACACCTTATAACAAAATTACTTTATGAAAGTAAAAAAAAATAATAATAAAATTCATCACACAAATATTTTACGCTTAGTTCATGTTTATTAACGTAGGCTACTAGCAATCCGTAATATTGAAATTAAATCAAAAAGTAAATAAACACCGATTAAATAGTTTTCCAAAGGAAAACGTTTTATTATTAATACACATCTCGTTTCACGGTGATAAAATTTTCATAGATTCCTAGTCATTCATTTTGATATCGATGTGGCCGTCTATCTCGGTTGATTAAGGAAAAATGGTCACAGAGTATACTTTTCTAAGTAGGCCTATAGAAATAACATTTAATCCAGCTATATGTCAAAGATTAGTAACAGTTTCATTTTAATCCGAGACAACAGCTATTCTAGATCTGAAACCGTCAAAGAGTGTTGAGCTATTACTTTAACTTCTCAAATACACATAGCCAAAGAAAACAAAAAAAAAAAAAACCAAACAAAAACAAAGAGGATAAGTTATGAACTTAAATAGACAAATAAAAAAGGAAATGTGAAAATAAGAGTGATAAAAATTGCATGCCCATCTCTTCCGGACAACTCAGGAAGGATCGCATGTTGAGACATATAGAAATGGTTTTTATAAAATTGTTTTAATCTTATATTTATTTTGCGATTAAGTTGTGTTATTTGATATTTAAACATTGGTTTAATATAAACATTTTGGATGAAACATCACTAGTTTGATATTTATAGTGTCTCCGAACGGCAAAGTCCCCGATTTACCCTACAATGTCTTTTTAAAACCTTGCATTTGGCAATAAAAATGTCAAAGGAGCTATACCATATGAACAGTTTCCAAACATATTTTATACAATATGCAGATCGTAGATAATAGAAATTTCAAGTAACTTAATCTGTTTATGTATTATTTGGTCAGGCCAAGGCATTCGACGAACATGTCTGATGTATTTATATGTTTGTGTTCATACAAATAGTTTCGAGCTTAAGTGGTTTTGTTTTCTTCCATCCAAGATGCCATTGCGGTTTAAAATATAATACAATATATTATATTTTATAAATGAAACAATACCTTTCCATATGCTTGGTGGTGTAACCAATTCGTGCAAACGAGTAATATTTACAAAAAATAATGTTATTGTATCGTGTGTTGTATTTCTCTGGATGCTTAGAAGTTTGCTGTATTTGTAATAAGATTTAAAATTTTATAGTAACCTATATTTTTTGCTGTTGATTAAAATTGGCTTAAAGATAAATGTAGCTATTATTTCTTATTAATAAGTATTAATATTGTTTTTTAAATTTAATGGAAAAAAGTACACTGGTAGTTCTATGAACTGTAGACCTCACTCAGAAGTAAATAAAAAGTATATAAATAATACGTAAACAAAATTTCGAAAATGTCTGGCACAATATAAAACTTGGTAAATAAATGCATAGTACAGGTAATAAATAAAAAAAGATAGGTTATAAATGCATAGTACAGTAAAACATAAAATCCCGTGTTCAAAACCAGTTATAAGTTTTATTTATATTTTTAGAGACAAGTTATTTTTTCCAAAAACTATACAATGAAATTTCTCAGTGTGATCAATCCGCCTACCACCAAATTTTGTCAAAATCGAACAAGCCGTTCGAAAGTTACAGTGGAGCAAAGAAAGACAGATACAGGCGTTTGGAAATATTGGCCGCACAAAAGAAATTTTGGTACAGGGTCATAGAAACTAGTCATAAAAATTAGTTCATTTCCGACTGCCCATCCGTCCATCCGTCATCATGATAACTCAAAAACAAGTGGCGATAGCGACCTAAAATTATGGTGAAGTTCTCTAAACATAAATAGTGAGTTTTAGTTCGTTAATGGGCAAAATTGGTCCATTGGTCCCAATGAGTCCTTGACCCAACTTTTAAACTATAAAGCATGTAAGAAAAGTTCAAATATAAATAATGATCATTTTTTGAAACAAACAAATTTTGTATGAAATATTTATTCGTAAAATTCTCCACAATTTAAGCTCATATTGGTAATTACAATACTATATTATTATTATACAAGTATACATAGCTGCTTAGACTGTATATTTATAGTATTTTATGAATGCTAATTAAAAATAGTCCATACAATGAAATTCAATCATATGTTGAGTATATAAACAATTAGCCCTGTTAGTTGTTTTACATTTCATCTGATTTTTTACAAATTCCTACATTTATTGATAAATCTTGTTTTTGGTTTTTGAAATTTGAGTATTTTAGTTCGGAAATTACGAACAAAGAGATAAGCCAAAGGATTGATTTTATAAAAATGTCGTAAAAACAAATATATATGATTTTCGGCGAATAAAAAATTTGTCTTAGGCTTCATAATTAACTTTTGACGGTTAAAAATTTTAGGATACATGATTAATTATTGACGATTAAAGTTAAAAACTTGTAGGCTACATGCAAATTGCAGAATATATTAAGACATTAAGTCTCACAATTATTTTCCGAAAAATACTAATCATTATGCTACGATAGAGTAAAAAATTGAAAGCGCATTTAAAACGGTTTAAAAGTTATGGTTCCATATACAGGCACACAGTATTTTTAATTTAATTTATTTCTATTTTTTTTCAAGAAGAATTTAATTAGTAGATTCAGCAACTTAATTAAATTTTTATATTCGAATAAAAAAAATATGTCAGAGTATATGAATTTGAGCCAAAAATTTGTAATCCTTGCAAATATAAACACCGTACTAACCAAATTTTGGAATAGTAGTTCTCATAGAATCACCTAATTTGCCTATTCCTCATATCCTTCCCTTTGTCTGCTCGTTCATCCGTTTGTAGTTCGTTAAGATCACTCAAGAACGAAACGAGATAGCGTACTGATGTGGTGGCGTATTTTAGACCTGATAAGTGAGTGAAATCGCGAGAAAAATTTAAATAGAAATTTGTTGCATTTTTAAAACAAACAACTTTTATTTGAAACATTTTTTCATAAACTGTTAATATTCGCTGTTAGTTTTAATTTATAAACATATTTTTAATATCTATGTATTTATAACTGTATGAACTGTATGTTTAGAGAATTTATAAATTATATTGACTAAACATAGTCGAAGCATTGATAATCAACCTTATATCGAGTATCTAAACAATAAACTCTGTTAGTTATCTTCACTTGTTTTATATTCTTTGTCTTTCAACCCCTCTGTATGGGATATGTTGATTTTTGAACACATGCTTCAATATAAGTATATTAATAAAACAACGGTTAAATCGCATGTTATATTTAATAAAAAAATCTATCTTTTCCTGTAGAATAAAAAAAAATATTTGTAAAATATATCGAATTTCGCTTATCATTTATATAAATTATTATTCACCAAACTTTGAAAGAATTGGCCTAAGGTAAATAATCAAATGTTTCTTTTAGCATTACAGTTAAATATGTTATTTCACGTGTGAATACAATTTATGCACAACCAAGGGGCACTTAAAACTAGATGGTAGTCAAAAAATCTTTGTTTGATTTGTTCCTTATCCAAATAATAATAACAGTTGTAAAATTAAAACCATTTGCAGCAAATATTATAACAAAGTTATGTGTTTAAAAGTAGGTATTCTATATTGTGCGCAATATTTGGAATACGGAGATTTCCGGAAGGAGGTAGCATCGATGTAAAAAAGTATTATAAAGTAAAAAGAAAATTGTGTAGTTTTGTATTAATAAAATGTTATTTAATATTTTTGGAAAAAATAATCATTAAAAATTGAATAGAAAATGGTGAATTATATATATTATTATCTATTTAAATTTTATCATTATATTGTACCATAATAAGTCAACATAATTATTGACTTGATATGGTAGCCTTGGTAACTATAGTAAATTGTTCACATTGGTCAAGTAATTTAGTCAAGTAACAAGTAATTTATTAAAAGTCACAGTCATGTAATATAATTTCATATCACATAACTGTTTATATTGTAAAACTGTGAATGTACATAAACATATAACAATAAACAAATGAATGAATTTAATTGTTTTTCCAGTCACAGTCCTACAAAACAAGTATATAATATGAAATTAAATTGTATGACTGTGACTTCTAATAAATTACTTGTTACTTGACTAAATTACTTGACCAACGTGAACATGGCTTCAGATTCTGGCCAAGTTATTCTAGCCAACTAAAGAAAAAACAATAGGATAATTTCTTTATTACTCCAATTAAAAATTTATTACATTCACCAATAAGAAATTACGTTTGGCGAAGTTCAATAGGTCCATTAGAAATTTTTTTAAATAATACATTTTTTAACCCTTTCATCTCATCAAAATTTATTACTAATTTATTACAAACAATTCATCAAACCCATAACAAAAATAAATTAAAATTCATAGAAATCACCATAATAAAATAGTACATAGAGAATCTAAAATAATACAAATTTTATGTAAAATATAAAGATTTTGTACAATAATAATTTATTACTCTTGCCAACAACGTTCTATTCGATAAAAAATGGTTGGGACATTTAGAAAAAGTCAACTATGGAATTTCTTACTATTATACATTTAATTAATCCCACTAGTAAACCTAGCCAAAATCTATGTGTTTTATTATTGGTAGGAGTAATAAATTCTTAATTTGCATAATAAACAAGTAAGAAATTATGCTATTGTTTTATCTCTGGCTAGCTAAAATGGCGTGGCCAAGAAAGTGTTAATAACAAAAAATTATTTGTAGTATCTTTTTATATTTTATGAAATAATAATATTAACAATTGTTTCAAACTTTATGGTCATTTTCTGTCAATATTGTCTGACTTTTCATAATAGCTAGTCAATAGAAAATCGATAGAGATGTCGATGGTAAAGACATTAATACATTAATCATTATATCAAATAAAGTTAAAAAATGTTTAGAGGATGTAAGATATGAAAACGGTTAAAAAAATTTATCAACTTAGTCGATATGAGTTGATTAAATCTTAAATTCAAAAATTTTTTTTATTCTACAAACACAAAAAAACCAATTAAAATCTGCAGTTAGCGAACATATAAAACAAAAAAACGGCAAATTTACAAAAATCTCCACAGTTTTTGAAAACATTTTACAAAAATATACTAAAATCTTATAAAGTTTTATTTTAAAATTTTTTCATCTTACTTAATTTAAAATGAAATAAAATTGATTTTTGATCTAAAATAGTAATCTGGAACGGGCTGTAATTATTGTTTTGATATTTGAAGAAATTTACTAATCATAATTGTTAAATTTGCAAATCAAAAGTCAAATTGTAGATAGGAAGTATAGTTAATTATTGATTTACAGAAACTACGACTCTCGACAATAAAAACAATGGAATAAAATTAATTGCTGGAATGAAAAAAAATAAATTACTAATCTGAAACAAATTTAAATTAATAACAAGAAACATTAAGTTAAAATTTTAGTAATCTGTAATGAGAAATAAATTAGTAATCTCTGAAATAAAATTTAAATTAATAATCAAAAATATAAATAAAATATAGTATAAATATAAATTTATATAACTAATAAGAAATAAATAAATGATATATCAGGTGTATATTGGGCAAGGAGGGTAGTATATTATTTAAAAACGGAGTGATAAGTCCTTACACAGATTTAAAAAATAATGCAAATTTGAATAAAGTAATGCGAAAACAAATTTACCTTTTAGGAATTATCTTATAACTTCAAATATTCAAAATTTAAATATTTTTAAAAATATTTGGAAAACGGTTAACCCTAAAGGCCATTCCTGCAACCTCCCGATAATTCCATACTTATGCACTTAAAATTTAATATATTATAATGTTTTTGAGCTTAAAATTTTGTTTTTGAGCTTTGATGTTAAAAAAAAACACTTATTCCCGAATATTTCGTTAACAATATCTCCCGAACAAATCAACCGACTTTTACGTTCTTGGCGGCGATCGTCGCGGTTTTTGCTAATAATCTCAATTGAATTACAAAAAGTTATATGTGAAAAAGTTTATTGAATTTGAAATTATAGTAGCCGGGGGGAGGGCGAATCATCTTATAAACACAATATAAATAAATAACTTAAAATAAATAAGTTAATTGAATAATATTGTACTAGTTGTAATTTGAGCGGTATGGGGAGGTGGTAATTTAAAATGGGGGTTGATAACCATTGCAGAAATGTATTCAATATTAAAAATATGAATAGAGTATTCGAAAATATATTTAGTTTTTAAGAATAATATAATAACTTTCAATAATCTAAATTAGAAGAAAAAAAAATTTTATACGTAAATAAGTTAATTAACTTACAATCTAACCACCAACCTTTTTACATCGAAATACATACAAAACTCTGTATCGATGTTGATAACTTCTAAAACACTACACTAATATCACTCACTTACTTCACACAATACAGGTGTGTTTTTATGGATAAAAAAGGGCGCCCATTTCTCACGTTTTGTAATGTCCAGAATTCAATGCAAACTTCACTTAAAAGTAATCACGATGTCAACAAGCAAATTTCTTTATTGGATAATTTTGTTCCGAGTTCCGACGAAAATCGATACTATCGTAGACATACATACAAATAGACAAATATCGTTTGAGTTCGATAAAAGAAACAAAATCGTTCAATTCATAAGAAATTCATATATTGAGTAAAAAATTATTTACTCAATATATTAAAATGCTTTAAAAAAATTCCTACAGCTAAATTTTTTTCTTGAATAAAATAAAATCAATACTCCAAATTTTCAAAATAATATTCCGAATATAATCTAATAAATTCAAGTTTTTTTACCTTGTTTTATACTTTGTTTTATATTTTTACCTTATTTTTTTTACATTTCTATAAGATGGCTTTAGATAAAAAATGCTAATTATCCAATAAAAAAAAATGACTCCGTGTAAGCATGGTATTATCACTAACACACAAGTCCATCAAGTCGGATATAGGAAATGGAGACTCATGTTCTATTTGATGAATGAACTCAACTAGTTGGTAGCAAATTATCATAAGTCAATTTAATAAAAAATTTTTTTTTTTTTGAGAACCATAATAAGGGAAGGTTGTTTCATATTCCTAGTTTAACCTACGTAATGTAATCACGTGAATGCACAATAAAAAAATCCAAAAAATAAAAAACAATATAGCTTGTACTACATTTAATTAATTATATATTCAGTATATACAAAGCCGTATTTTAATTACATTTAGTATTCCGTAGCTAATAACAATACTACATTCTGTATCATAAGAAAATATAATATAGTTAGAAAAATTTCACATAAAAAAGTTCTTTAATATATCTACAATTTTGTTGCTCTTGAAGATGAGCTGGAATAATTAATTTCTTGCTAAATAAAAATCGTTGATAATATAATATTAAATTGGAATTTCGGCATTCCGTATTAGTCTGTGTTAGAGTTGACGTGTCATGTGCCGGATTCGTTTTACGATAAATTTACGCCAAAGCGTTTGGCGATAGTAGAATGAATATTGGTTCATAATTTACAAATCAACTTCTTCGTCTATTGATCAAAACTGGCGAACTTATTATTGTAAACAAATTTTTCGAATGTTATAAAAAAATATTTATTTAAAGGTTATACATTATAAAACAAAATCGTTGACAACGAAACCGTTTATTAGTTCATTTTTTCGAAATACTTAATGATAAGCTTATTTTGACACACGCGATTATCGCTTTAGCAATGATCTCATGCGCCAGAAACAGCTTTGCGGCGGACGAGTGCTTGGCCACACTATTGCATTTTTCAACGCAGAAACAGACTTACGAATTGACGTTCCGCCTTATTTTGTATTATGTTAATTGGAATTCGTCGCATTAGTGTCTATTTTAACATCCGTTGGAATGAACGAACGTCATTTTGAGCGTACGTAGACCGGTCGTTAAAGCTTTCAAATCAAATATGATGTAGCAGTTTACATTCGCGTTTGATAATTCTAACTTTATTAAAATTCATAGAATCAACTAAAAAATATATACCTATATATACCTTTTACGTATTTCATAGTTATATAATTTACGTATTTAATGAGTTAATTAAAAATAGTTCAAAATTAACTAATTCTCGTATATTTTTTAAAACGACGAACACTGTTTCTCTTTTACAAAATTTGATCAGTATAACATAATGTAAGATTTTTATGCAATTTTTTTTGCCTGTCCGTTAGTTTCAGCTAATGTGACATTTAAAAAAAATGCATGTGTCAAATCGTCTGTAATGTATAATAGAAAGACTGTTGAATATTTAACTCATTTCCTAAAATTATCGCTTCAATGACAATATTTTCTTAAAAGATTTTTGCGTTTTGGTGTAGCTGCAGGTTCATTTACATAAATAGTACCACTATTCGGAAAAATACCGAAAAACAAAATCTAAATATCGCTTGAATGATTTTTATATCCAACTGAATTTCGCTAGTTATAGTATTAAATTCAGACCTCGTTATGAAAACGTTACGAAAATTAATAAATAGTTTAAGATATTTATTTCTTTAAATTTGATAATTCTAAGAGCTTTGAAATGTCTTTGATACAGATCCAATTGTATAAACAATTTGTACATATTGCCACTGATGTTTTTCATCTACTCTACAATATTGGATAATGAATTATTATTATTTCTTTTTTACTCACCCACCTCCTAATCCCCCCCCCCCTTGAGTTGTGAAATTCAATAACTTCATTTCATGATCTTCATTTTTATGTAATGTTAATTAATGGAATAAAACGTCAGGTGGCAACAATGTACATAGACGTCAATATTAAGTTGACGTATTTTTACGTGAGCATTCAATATAGTTTAATAATGAGCATCGTTTTAAATATATTAAATAAAATATTTAAATTTAAGACGTTTTTCAATAATTTAAAAAATAAATATCAAATTAGATTTATGGTAGCAAGTACGGACAAAAAACACTTTAATACGAACAAGCCTTTAGTACAGAAATATTAATAAAAAAATTACATAAACTAAAACTATTGAACTGTCAAATAATTATAGTTAACCTAATTTATAAGTTTTTCAAATGGTCAATTATAAAAAACATTTATATTTTTCATCAAAAATAAGGTTTTGTATAATAAGTTGGAATATATATGTATTATAAATATTGTAATTTAGGTTATTTATTGAAGTGGTTTGCATTTATTTCTCAAACAAATTTTTGTGAATAAATAAAGAATAATAGAAAAATTTTTTCAGAATATTACAATTTTGTAAAACAGTTTAGTGCAGTTAATTTTTAGAAGAATAATGGTTGTATATTAATTATCCTGTTAAAATAAAAAGGCTTTTCGTGAACACCACTTTAATTCAACGAAACATGAAATGTTTCATTTGTTATGTATACGATAAAAAGAAAACATTGAAAATAATTTTTTAATAAAAATAGTTATGAAGAAAAATTAAAGTTTATTATTTTTTACTGATAATCTTAGGTTAAGTATAACTTTTAGTACTGAAAAAATTAAGAGTAAAACATCCAGCACTTATGTTAGGTGGGGGCTCAAAAAAGTAAACAAGGGAGCTTGGTGTTTTGGGTAACTTGCTAGGTGCACATGACGAACGTTTCAATAACCAAAATGAGAAAAAAAATATGAAACGTGAAAATTGAAAAGTAATGATATGTCAAAATTTTGTTCTACAACATCGGATCTATTGTAAAAACTACTAGGAAGTTAATAATTTTCATACGAATATTAAATTAATTTTAGATTATTAATTTAGATTTCAGCACCCCTGTGCTGTTCAAATAGCATATGAATTTAAAATTTTTTTACTTGAAAAATAAAATCACCCTACCACTCCCGATATATTAAATAGGTTTTTCCCTTCTTTCTTTTCCTGTAAAATCCTATCAAACTTAGCTTCCAAAATAATCATTTAATAAAAAAATAAATACGTTAATTTTCCAAAATTCCAGGAACAAAAATAATCCAAGATGAACGCTAAGAGTAAGCTGATGTCCAATCCTATAATTATAATTTGTTATGTTTGCAACTTAATATTTTATTTGTTAATGTAAATAATGTTATTAAATAAAGCTAATTTTGTTAGAAAATTGTTTCGCAATATTAAATCTTTAATAATTCTTAATTTTCAGGATGAATTTATAATTTATATTTTAAATATGTAAACCTTATATTTTATACAAAATCATTTTATAATTTAATATCACAAATTGCATTTGCACATAAGAAAAATGCATTTCAGAAGTACATTTTGAAGTAAAGAATTATTAAAAGTGAAACTCATAATAAATCAAAATTTTGTTACTTGGGGATTCTTGGGGTCGTTGAATACAAAATAGAGGCTATCGAGAGCCTATATTGTGTGTTTTAACGTGTTCTTTTGGAGTAATATGCTGTGGAATAATTGACCTAAAAGCGTTACTTGGGAGTTTTTAAGGTCACAGAACACAAAAACGTGGTCGGCAAAATCCTGCAGAGCACCTGGTGCCGTTAGCGAATGCTATAAACGTCTTCCTCTGGAGGATCATGATAGTTTATCATATAATTGTACCAAACTTGTTACTCAGGATTTTTGTACTTCAGAGGCTTTCGCCGACTTCGTATTCATATTCAACGACCTCGAAAACCTCCGAGCAACGAGTTTGGTCCAATTATATAATAAACAGTCATAATACAAGAAGATGACGCTTAGAACTCGCGGACATCAGGAACTCCGCAAAAAGTATTCGTGAGCTTCACAAAGTAAGAAGAGATTCCTACGAATCCAACGTACCAAACTGCATTAAAATCACAGGCCGCTTTATTGCTCCAAAAATCGATAGTGTATTGCTTTATTACCTCGATTACTTCCACAATTCATAGTTATGGTCAAATTATAAAAAGGAAAATACTAAAATATTACGTAATGGGTTATACATGCTCCACAAGTTTCACCATTGTTAATGCCATTGTACCAGCAAGTGTCCAATATCAAATATAAAATGATACATAAACCATGACACCAAACGATTTTAAGATTAAATATTTAAATTGCAAAGCAACAAAGTAAAACGTACAATAATAATATATGGATGATAAATTATACGTTGAATAAAATGATTCGTGTATTCAAATCTACATTAGATATTTTTATTTTTTTTTTAAATTTAAAAATATACATTTCATTGGATACAAACATTTACAAAAACAGTTTTATCATTTTGATAAATGAAAAAATATTCACATTAATCAAACAATTTTATTCAATTCCATATCATATCATGATCGTACAGACAAATATAAGAAAATTGAATCAATCACAGAGAGAATTATAAAAATGTTGACCTCGGTGAAATACATTGTAACTTTGTATTACAAATTTCAAGCAGGAGGTTCTCAATTTGACTGTAATTTTTTAAGTTTGTTACGTTAGATCTTTCGATTAGGTGAACCAATTTTGATTATTATTTTTTTTTTAAAGCTGGGACTTCCATGTCCCATTTTAAGTTGGTTCAAATCTGATGTATTTACAGGGAGAGAAGAGAAAAAACAAATTTGTGTGATAGGTGTGTCCGCGGATAATTTCATCGTTTTATGATACGATTTCGATGATTCTTCTTTTGTTGGAAAGGAGATATCTCACTGGTCAAACCATGACAAGGATCTGATGTCCTTAAGGGTAGAGAAGACGCAAAAACAGGTTTTGGTGACTAAATTTCTTGCAAATGGAAAATTTTATGTCTGTAATGGATGTTTGGGAGATACAATCTGTGATAAAAATGTATAGAATATTAGTTTCATTTATTTAAATTGACGACTATTTGTACATAGCTTTGTGCTGAATGACAGACTGACGGATCAGCGCGCAGCCTAAACCTCAGATTGTTGAAACCTGAAACTTGGAGAGTTAGTTATTTGTATGATGCAGGCATCCGATAAGAAAGGATTTTCCGAAATTCTACTCCTAAGGGGGTGAAAAACAAGTACAAAATTTGTATGGGACAACTTGATTCCTTTGCTCAACCTAACAAAATTAATAACGTTAAAAACCAAATAAAAATCTTATTACAACCATTTTTGACTTCCTCGCGGACAAAGTCGCGAGCAAAAGCTACTTTTTGTAAAAAAAGTAATAAAATTGTTCCAAATGTTCATTAAATCATACTCGAAATCTTTAAAATTTTAATTTGTTTTTAACGTCTTTTTAATTGAAAGTATTAATATTATATAAATGTTTATATAAAAAACTTTTGTCTCAGCGCATGAAGTTTGAATTTAACTTTTTTAAAATTGAAACCTTTAATGTTTATTAGGTGAAAATAAATGAATGATTGCAGGGTTTGCTATTTTATTTTAAAATTATATTTTATGCATAAATTAAGTAAAATAACAAAATTTATTTGAGTCTGTATAACAGTGTGTATATTGGTGCGAAATATAATGGTTGTACAATTTTTTTAAATATTTCTTTTAGAAAAAAGGAATATAGTCTTTTACTTGATCAATCAGTGAAAAAGCGATAAATACTATTAGTTTGAAAAATCAATGTTTAGGATATGTGGTCATGATGATTGATGTATTCGTTGCGTATTGTATTTACAATACCAATCAATTCCCCCGGGTATGATGAAAACTTCTCCTCGTACAGTGGGGGGAAATTTTTTTTAATGTTAATTAAATCCTAATAAACGGTGTAAATTTTTCATAAATGTTTTCCATTGCAAACTATAGAAACCGGTTTCTTTTTATAATCAATCGTGTCGCAATAATTTACCGAACATACACTAAGTTTTCTTTCAAAATTATCTAGTTAAAAATTTTTATGATTTCCTTTAGATTCGATTTTTTTGATCATAGATGTACACGAAAAAAAATTATATTTTGACATAAAAAACACCGACAGAAAAAATTTTGGAAATAAAAAATATAAACATATATATATATATATATATATATATATATATATATATATATATAAATTTGAATCTTCGCGCGTTGGTCTAGTGGGGGATTAGTTAACCCACTAGACCAGAGACGTCGCACTGGATCTCGAGATTAGATGAACCACGTGGAAGTGTGGATAGTATTAAAATTGAGTTAAGAACTATTAATCAATTACTTAGGTAATTCAATTAATATTGTTTTAGTTATTAATATTATTAATATTGTTTTTATCATAAATAAATTGTTTACTTAGTTTCAGCATACTATTAATCGTTTAATGTTCAATCATAACCTCAAATCCACATTACAAATTGATTAATTGTTCAATGGATACAATGACTGAACAAAAGAAGTTACACCTTCACGTTGTGAAGAGAGATGAAGAAGAATATGAACTAGTAGCTTTATCATTGGATAAAAGTGTATGGTTTTTGGTTCCACGAGAGTTCAGTGATATTGATATACATGAGGAACTACTGGCATGTAAGTCAGTTGTTAGTAGTATGAACTCGATAAACAATATTGGGGGCTATAGAAAAATTGCTATAGCTTTAAAACCAGAACTTCAAAGGAAATACTTGGACGATGACGGTAATTTTCGTATAAATGATTACTATTTGGAAGAATTAGCACCAGAAGATTGTAACAAAGCTAATTCTAATGAAATTGTTTTAATGAATCGGATCAGAGAATTAGAACAACGAGCAATCAACGAAAAAAAAGTTAATTTAAGTGAAATTGAACATAAATTCTTAATAAGAAAATTTGAGGGAAAACAAAATGCAGTCACATGGATGGATCAGTTTGAAAAAGAATGTAATAGACATAACGTTAATGAAGCAACATTGAAAGTGGAAGTTTTAAAATTATTTTTAGATAAAAAGGTTAAGGAATGGTATGATGCTAACCTAATAAAATTATCGTGTTCGGACTGGGAAGTTTGGAAATTGTCTTTTATATTGTTTTATGGAAAAAAGGGTTGGTCTCCCATTCGAATAGCATTTAGTTACAAGTATATTTCTGGGTCTTTACTTGAGTTTGTGGTTACAAAGGAACGACTTCTTCTGGAAGCTGATCAGAACATGCCAGAAATTTTCAGAATATACGAAATAGTATACAATTTACCATTAGAGGTCCAAGATAAATTAGACAGAGATAAAATTACAAATATTAATGAGCTAATTCAAGAGCTGAAAAATATTAACGATGTATATGTCATCAAGCAGAAAATTGAAGAAAAGGGGCGAATAGAAACTACTAAGAAAAGCTTTGGAAAATCTGTGGAATTGGGAAAGAAACCCTGCGCTATATGTACTTCACTCGGTTTCAAAAATCGTTTTCATCCAATTCAAATTTGTAGAAACAAAGATTCACCTAAGAATCAAATTAACTTAACAGAACAGGTTGAGGATATTGGAAATGAAATGTATAACATTGAATTGAGTAAAATTAATGAAGAAGAAAAAAACTAAGAAACCCGGGAAAATTTACACCTTGTTCTCTCATAAAAATAAAAGTAATTATTGATAAAAAAAAATTGATCAAAGCGGTTTATGACAATGGCTCAACATGCTCAATTATTAATGAGAAGCTGGTAAATATCTTGAAATCAAAATTACAAATTAACAAAAGTGCTTTGAGAACTATTAGCGGTGTAAATTTTAGTGAAACCCGGGCAACAATACAATTAAAAATCGGCGAAATAGAAGATAAATTGGACCTAATAGTTGTAAAAAATAGCGATTTTAATTATGATTTATTGTTGGGATTAGATGCAATAAAGAAATTTCGACTGATTCAAGATGAAAATCTGAAAATTAAGCAAAAACTGTTGAACAAAACTATAGATATTAAACTTGAATCAGAGGATACAAGTACACAACAACATAACTTCCATGTACATGCCAATTCAGATTTTTATGATTTCCGGACGAATTTAGAACATTTAAGAGAAGATAAAAAGAAAGCGATTTTAAAAATAATTCAAGAATATAAGTCATGCTTTGCTTCGAATAAGTTTGATGTAGGTTCCATCAAATCTAGAGAAGCTAGCATTAAACTAAAAGAAGAAAAATATGTCTCAAAGAAACCTTACAGATGTTCGTTGACTGATCAGACAGAAATAGAATATCAGATTTCTAAATTATTAAAAGAAGGGCTTATCGAAGAATCGGATTCCCCTTTTGCATCGCCGGTAACATTGGCATTTAAAAAAGAAGATGGTAGAAGGACTCGTCTTTGTGTTGATTTCAGAGAACTGAACAAGATAGTAATTCCTGAATCACAACCATTTCCCAGAATAGAGGACTTAATTGTGAATGTGGGTAGTTGCAAATGGTTTACAGTATTGGATATTAACTCAGCATTTTGGTCTATACCTATAAGAATGAAAGATAGGAAGAAAACTGCATTCATAACTCAGAAGGGTCACTGGCAATGGAAGGTGTTACCTTTCGGATTCAAGAATTCGCCAGCCGTTTTTCAACGAATTTTAGCTAATGTTATAAGAAGATATAATATGGATCAGTACTGCGTAAACTACATCGACGATATCTTAATTGCTTCAAAGACATTCGAAGAACATCTCAGTCACATACAAGTATTTTTCGAAGCAATTAAAAAGGAAGGTTTCAAATTAAAGTTAAAAAAATGCGCTTTCGCTAAGCATTCCGTGCAATTTTTGGGCCATATTATATCAAATGGAACAGTAAGTCCAATAAATGATAATCTTATAGCTATAAGAGAATTTCAACGTCCTACTAATAAAAAAATGGTTCGTCAATTACTA